>RYFJ01002530.1:0-130951 GCA_003991445.1 Oryza meyeriana var. granulata | reverse complement strand
GAGGACGCCGTCTTTGGTCGTATGCAGTCGGTAGGCACCTGGCCGCGTTGACCCGCTATAATGAACGGCCCTTCCCAGGTAGGGATAATTGTGCCTGTCCTTGGTGTTTGTATCTTCCTTAGAACGAGATTCCCCAAACCAGAAAGGCGTGGCACGGACATGCGATTGTGGTACGACGCAGCCTTGAAGAACCTTGCCGACTGGATTGTTGCCGCGTCTCTTGCTTCTTCCAGCTGATTTAATTCGATCAGTCGGGCGTTGTTGTGAATCATCTTCGGAAGGTAACCCCGGAACTGCGGGAGCCGAACTGATCCTCTGTGTTAGGCAGGGTCTAGGTGCCGTAGACCAGAAGAAAGGGGATGCCTGTTGCCCGACTAACCATGGTTCTGAGAGAAACAGAGAACGGATGAGTTCTGGTACCCACCGACCCGCAGATGGTTGTAACGGTCAATATCTGGCCTCTGATGCCTTGTTAAGACCATACGTTGCTCGCTCAACTGCCCATTGCTCCGCGGGTGCCACGGCATGCTAGAATCTTGATCACGAAATCGTTCGCAGAAGTCTTGGAATACGCCCGCCACGAACTGTAGTTTGCCGTTGCGAGTTATGATGCGTTAGGGACCCCAAAACCAGGTATAGTATACCTCAGATTGAAAGCTCCTTTGCTCGTGCCGCTGGATTGGCAACGGTTTAGCCTCAATCCATTGGTGAATTTTTTTGGATTCATAGAATTTTACAGTTTTTTTATCCCATCAATAAGAATATTTATAACTTTTCTTTTTTTTAGTACTTATGGATACTTTTTTTTATATATGGTATGAAAAGTTAATATGATAATGTTTAAATCATTTATTTTTTTTTTACCGTTATTTTTTTTTTTTTAGTTTTTACTGATAACTTTTTTTTTGTGTAAATAGCTTACCTCTTTTGATCTTTTTATATATATCAATATAAATTTTTGTTTATTAATCCCTAATGTAATTATCCATAAGTGTTTGTCATCATTTTTACCGATTGTTGTTTTAATTAATAATTCCACTCGACAATAGATGCGCTGAACCCTCCTGGCGCTTTCTTGAATGGCCCGACCATGTCGAGCCCCCATATGCGAATGGTCAGGAAATAGGGAAGTTGGAGTTCTGGGCGGGAGATTTGTCTGTTGCGAAGAATTGTTCAACCCTCGCAGCTTGCTTAACGAGTCTTTGGCGCTCTGTTGACTTGCGGTGGGCCAGAAGAATCCTCCGGTAAGCCTTTCCACTAAGTCCTGGATGCAGCCGTGATGCCAACATATCCCGATGATTGAATGCATTGATTGCTTGCCTTTCTCGGGGTGACATAGCGCATGGACACGGATGCGCTCCTTCGGTAAGTCTTCCTCCGATAGCAGGAGCTTTTGCTCGACCGCTTATCTGCTCGGCTTGACTCGATCTCTGGGAGTTCATCGTCCAGGAGAATTTGAGAACAGGACCCCTCAGTCTGAGCATATGTGCAGGCACCGTCAGTGTCGGGTAGGTCGCCTCCCGACTGCTCTCTGTGCCGGTTTCTTCTTGACTGATGCTCATAGTTGCTCGACAACAGATCCAGTCGGACTGCTTCTCCTTGGAGCCCATATTTTGCCAGCTCATCCGCGCGTCGTTGTATTTGACGCAGGAGTGCTGATTTCTAGGCCGTCGAACTGTTTTCCAACTGTGCGACCTCCTGACAGTATTCTGCCCCATTGTGGTCGTCGAGACAGTGCCAGTCTTTCATGATTGGTGACACGTCGGGAGTCTCCGCGCACAACCAGAATCGACGCGTGCGAGCTGATCATGGCGTGCGAGCCCGTGAACAGTGCCTCTACTCGCGACGTTGTGGGAAAGCCGGAAGTGGAGTTTGTAGTACGTACTTCATTTTTCGCCAAGTGGGGATGTCAGTATGACTCCAGCCCCGCGCCACCGATCCGTAGGACGTCGAAGTACATGTCCAGTTACTCTAAGCTTTGCTTTGGTAGGGAGTTGAACTTCTTCCACTCGGCCACGAAGTCGGTAGAGCTTTAGATTGTAGCTGTCCGTGGCTGGAAAGTGAATGTCGAACGCCATCAACTCGAGTGCCCAGTTGCGATACCGCCAGTGCCTCGCGATTATGAAGGACATCCCGAGGGAATACGCTTGACCACGTGTCTTGTTTGCTTGAAAGTAGTGCACCAGGCTTTCGGACTGTGATGAGTAGGCCGTATAGCAGTTCTGGACCTGCGGTATCTCGTTTTGGAGGCGCAAGGACCGTCGCTGACAAAAGAGATGGGCCGTTGTATTTTCTGAAGTGACCCCTGTTCGGATGTCCACTACGCAGCACCGTGCACTACGTTGGTGGTTCCGCCAGGTATAATTGCGGTTCCTGGGTAAGGTGAGGCCATACATGGGAGGACGTGAGGAACTATTTGAGTCTTCGAAGGTTGTTGAGGCTTCGGATCCATTTGAAGTATCTGCTTTTGAGGAGCTTGAAGAAAGGCATCCGTTCGCCCAGTCGGAGTAACCGGTAGTGCCGCCATGCAACCTGCAATTTGGACGTTCTTGAGGTGGTCGGGCGCCATGTTCCTGATGGCGTAACTTTCTCCGTTGTTGGCCTCCGATCCCGATGCGAGACGATGAAGCGAGTAATTTCAGACGCCACTCGAAGTGCACTTTTCCGGGTCAAAACTCATCGTTGAAGCTTTGGAGTTTTTGAAGTTTTTCCAAGTCGGTATGTAGTCTCTCTATGATCTTGGTCTGATCATCACGTGTGTCGGTAGGCTTCCCACGTTCGTCCGATCTGGTGGGCAGACACCGCTGAATACCTTGTAGGTGCACCTGCGTTTTCAGACACGCATTGTGATATAGAATACGCTCCAAACGGCCCGGTGATGAAAGATGTTTTTAAACAGTCTTGTTCCCTCAGGCTAATTTGATGATATCCGAGTAGCAGTCGAGAACTGAGGTAGGTCGCACCCGCCTGGATCAACACCTGATCTATCCTGGGGAAGACCAAATGTCTTTGGGGCACGCTTTGTTAGTCGGTGAGTCGACGCACATGCGCCATTTACCGTTTTCGACCAGAAACTGGGTTGCCAGCCAGTCGGTGAGAGCTCGCTGGATGGAATCTGGCTGCGAGGAGCTGGTAATTTCCTCCCGGATAGCGTCCTTGCGGTCTTGAGCGAGCGCCTCAGCCGTTGCTCACGGGCTTGCGTCTGTCTTGACGCTTGTAGGCGTGCTCGATCACCTCCCTGGTACGCCGGCATGTCGGACGGTTGCACGCGAAGATATCTTTGTGCTTGAGAGGAAGTGACGAGCGCGTCTTCCATTTGGTCGAGTCGGTCCCGACTAAGGGTCTTGGAGGGGTCGGAAGGTCCGGGGATCTCTTCGTGTCAGAGTCCGCTGAAATTCCCGACTTCGCTGCTTTTTCGCCGGAACTGGATCTTGATCGACTTCAGGTGTAGCCCGCCTGGAATGCTGGCGCGCCGGACTGCCTTCTTGTGTTTTGAGCAGTTCGCAGCTCTCCTTGTCGCAGGTGAAGGCTTGCTTAGCGTCGCTCGGAGGAGAGGACCCTGTTGGCCCGGAGTCACAGCACCATGTACGTATAGTGCGTATCGCCATGAATTTGGCCAGGGCCGGGATCGTCGTACAAGTACACGTGATACGCGGTCTCGAAGTCGGCGAACTCTGAAGCAGATGTTTTCTGTACGGAAGTTGTCCGCGGTGCCGAAGGTCACCGGCAAGCGTTATCTGCCCGAGGGGGGTTGATGAACAAGCCAGGGAATTATCCATGGAAGGGCGCAGTGCTCGACCGTAAGTTCTGACGAGGAATCTCATCTCGTCCAAAGTCTTGGCGAACTAGGATGTTTGCGCACTGCCTCCGTCGATGAGGGTTTTTCTTCAGCTGATATTTTTGACGACCGGGTCCAGGACGAGGGATATCGTCCCGGGTGGGAAATCCGATCTGGGTGATCTACCGGCGATTGAAGGTGATGGCCGTTCTGACCAGCGCAGGTATTGGGGGGTGTTCCGGCTGTGGAGACCGCGTTAATGTCCCGCGCTGATAGCTTCTGCTTGCGCTTGGATTCTGTACGCGGGTGGCCCCCCGAAGATGTGGTTGAGTTCGGCTTGGGGGTCCTGGAAATCATCAGCCGGACCCGAGTCTTGGCTTGTCCTTGTCTTGTCTGGCGCAGACCGATGAAAGCTTGCTCGGAGGCGAACTTTCTTGAGCATGCTTGGCAGTCCTTGCCGCGTGCGTCCTTGGTGAAAGGGGCAAGGCCCGCTCAGTGACTTTTTGATAGTCGTTGTTCCGCTGGGGCCGCGACCGACTGCGCTCCATGTTGCACCTCGTTGTCCGACTTCCGCGTTGCGGCTGCCAGGTTTTGTTTCTGAGACGGCTCGTTGTTGGCTTTCGCCTTGTTGTCTCTTTGTCGGGGCTCCTTTCTTCTCGTCGAAGCCTCAGCGACGGCTTCAGCCGAGTCGGCGTATTTGTTGGCCATGTCGAAGAGAGTCCGGACAGTGGATGGTGGCTCGTCGAGTGAAACTTCGCGAATGAGCGGGGCATCTTTTACTCCTTGCGGAAGGCGGCGATGACGACCTCGTCTTTTGATGCTTGGGATTTGATTGCGCTTCTCGGAAAAACCTTTTGATGAATTTCACGCAGACGTTCTTTTTCTGATGCAGCTGTAAAGGTCGTGCTCGAAGCCAGTCTCTCTTGTCGTAGGTCCCTGAAGTTAGCGATGAACCGCTCCCTGAGTTGTCCCAGGACTGATCGAGCGCCTTGGGAGGCCTGTCAGCCATGTCTCGCCGAGTCGGCTAATGCGACTGGGAGGTAGTTAGCCATGGCTCTGCTGTCGCCCCAGCAGCTTGAACTGCTAGACTAAACGGTGAGCCAGGACTCTGGGTTGGTCTTGCCCTCGTACTTTTCGATTCCGGTAGGCTTAAAGCCGACTGGCCAGCGGACGTCCTGTAACTCCCGAGTAAGGCGTGGAATGCCTTCGTTATCGTGAGGACTTGGGCTTCGGTTTTGGTGGTGTAGCCGTTCGTAGTGGAGACCCGGAAGCGCTCGTGTTCATCCTCTAGTCGGCGGCGTTCATCCTCTTCGCGTTCTTCGCGCGGGCCTTAGGGTGTGGCGAAGATCGCGTATTGTAATCGCATTCGGAGGTCTTGATTGGTCGGCGTCGTATTGGTGACGCGCCGGTTGTCGTAGTTGGTATGCCGAGCGGCGGGACTCTATTTGTGCTGCCGGGTGGAGCGGCCGCCCGACGTCGCGCTGATGCAGATGACTCCGCCGCTGGAGAGCTCGTCGATGTGGGTCGGTATGTGAGTGTTGCCTGACTGTTCTTGCTGCTGGCGGCGGCAGCAGTAATCATCGCCTTGATCTTGGCGGATAGTTGGTGTGCCCTGATGATCCGGCCAAGCTGGGCGTGTCCAGCAGAGTTGCGGCGGCCACGACGTTCTGTTGTGGCGTGACGAAGACGTCGTGGTCGCCGACTTTGGTTTGGAGGATCTGCTGCTTTCTGCGGCTCGTCCAGCCTGTCGAAGCTCGTCATTGCGAGCTTGTGGTTGGCTCCTCTTGTTGTTGTTGTCGGCGCGCATTCTCTTGCTGCTCCTCTTGCAGTCGGGCACCTCGGAAGGTGGCACTGAAGCCATGAAGATCTCGCGGGGAGGATAAGCTTGCCAAGGTGGAGTCCGAGTTGGTGCTCGAACCGCCATCCGACTTAGTGTCGGACTCCTAGTAGTTATCGGAGTTAGGACGACTCCGACCGCCCTAGACCAATCTGAAGCGGTTTCATGACCGTGTCCAAACTGAATCGCTGGAGGTCGGGTCTGCTGCGCGGGTGGTAGATGTACAGCGTCGCCGAATCCGTACGGGAGATTGACGATCTCTCCCCCTCTTGGCCTAACCCGCGCTCGCCAAGGCCTAGCGCGAGTCGGTACCCCGAAGGAGAGAGTTGTCCCCGATGTCCGGCGATTGTGGGAGCTGTCGTAGTAGATCGTCGAAGGAGATAGGCGACGTCCCTGGGCCGATGGCGCAACGCCGCTGGTCCTCGGCTGGCAAGATTGGATCTGCTTCAAGCGCAACACAGGAAAGATTGCGAGTTGATCGGCGACGAAATCAAGACTCCCGAAGGTGATGGTGTCTCCATTGGAGAACTTGTTGCCCTTGGACTCCGTTGATGGATCATCGAATCTGTTGATGAAGAATTCGTCGGGCCCTACCTAGGCGCCAACTGGTCGATGTTTTACACGCGGCAATAAATTATGGGCTAGTGGCGAGGAATCCGTGGATTGCAAAGGAACACAGGAAGATTTTTATACTTGTTCAGGCCCTCGATGTGAGGTAATACCCTACGTCCAGTTTGTATGTATTCCTTTGAGGATATACGGTGGTGGTTCTGATGAACTTGTGTGCACCTGCCCTCATGGGGCGCCCTGCCCCCCCTTATATACTGGGGAACAGGGTTACAAGGTAGGAGTCCCCATCGGATTACGACTAGGAGATCTCCTCTTAGAGATATAACGCACCCGACTAGGACTGTATATTCCTTTCTATACAAGGCGAAGTCCGCCGAATCTAGCTATATCTCTAATTACAAGGTTAGGCCCATCCTCTATCCGAGTGGCCCATATGCTTGTCATGAGGTACCTGGGGCCCATGGCACCCACAATCTCTTGATAAAATCTCGTAGAAACTCGTTCTTCTTCTGGTGTAGTTGATACAAATCGTGCTCAGAAGATGGCCTCTCGTAGGTTCCTTGAAAATTGGCGATGAACCGCTTCCTGAGTTCTCCCCAGGAACCGATCGACCGCCTCAGGAGCCCTGTTAGCCATGTCCTCGCCGAGTCAGCTAGTGTGACTGGGAGGTAGTTAGGCATGGCTTTGTTGTCGCCCCCAGCAACTTGAACTGCTAGGGTATATACGGTAAGCCAGGATTCGGGATTTGTTTTGCCGTCATACTTTTCAATTCCTATGGGCTTAAAGCCAGTCGGCCAGTCGATGTCCTGTAGCTCCTGAGTGAAAGTTGGAATGCCTTCGTCTTCATGAGGGCTCAGGCTTCGACCACGGCGGTTAAACCACTCGTGATGGAGACCGAAGTGCTCATTTTCATCCTCTAGTCAGCGGCGCTCGTTTTCATGTCATTCGTGGCGCCGGGCATTGATGGTGTGCTGGAGGTCGTGTTGTAGGCGCTCTCGGAGATCTCGGCTGGGCCAGCGGTCATACTGGTGACGCTGCCGACTGTCGTTGCCAAGTGACGTTTGCCTGGACTCCTTGTGTGGCCGACTTGAGCCGGCCACCCGACGCCGTGCTGATGTGGATGAGCTCGCTGCTGGAGATCCCGACCGGTTAGTCGGTACCACAGTGTCACCCAACTACTGCTATTGTTGCAGGCAGGCAGCAGCCATAATCATCGCCTTGATCTTGGCGATAGTTGGGGTGGCCTGGTGATTAGGCCTGAGCTGGAGCGTGTCTAGCAAGGTTGCGGTGGCCACAACATTCTGTTGTGGTGTGACGAAGACGTCGTGATCGCCGACTTTAGTCTGGAGAATCTGCTGCTGAGCTGCTCGCCCAGCCTTGCGTAGCCCGTCATTGCAAGCCTCGCGGTCTGCCTCCTCTTGTTGTCGCAGTCGGCACGCCTCCTCCTGTTGCTCCTCTTGTAGTCAGCACACCTCGGGTGGTGGTGTTGAAGCCATAAAGATCTCGCGGGGGAGGAGGAAACTTGCCAGACTAGAGTCTGAACTAGCGTTCGAACCATTATCCGACTTGGAGTCGGACTCCGAGTAGTTTATTGGAGTAAGAACGACCCCAACCTCTCTGGATTCAATCTGAAACAGCACTTGGCCATGTCCAAACTGAATTGCAGGAGATCAGGTCTGTTGCGCGGGATGTAGATCTGCAGCATCGCCGAATCCGTGCAGGAGATTGATGAGCTCTCTCCTTCTTGGCCCAACCCGAGCTGGCTCAAGGCCTAGCGCAAGTCGGACACCGAAGGAAAGAGTTGTCCCAATACTTGGCGAAGTGAAGGATTGCCGCAGTAGGTCGTTGAAGGAGATTACGGCGTCCTATGGGCCAACTGGTGCAATGTCGGCTAGTTCCTCGGTCGGCTGGATTGGATCTGCTTCAGCCAAGGTGAGGTTGCCGATCTGGTCGGCAACGAAATCGAGGCTTCTGAAGGAAATTGTATCTCCAAGGGAGAACTTGTTGCCGTTGACTCCGTTTGTTGGATCCGTCGAATTTGCTGATGAAGAAACTCACTAGATGCCCCTACCTGGCGCGCCAACTATCGATGTTTTACACCGGCAATAAAACTATAGGGCTACTCGGCAAGGGGAAACTCAATGGATTGCAGAGGAACACAGAGAGATTTATACTAGTTCAGGCCCTCGATGTGAGGTAATACCCTACGTCCAGTTGTGGTGTTATTCCTCTGAGGTGTTTGTCGATCGATGATCTTGTGATCTCGTTATCTCGTGTCCCTTGAGGGGCGCCCTGCCTCCCCTTATATACTAAGGGGTAGAGGTATAGGATAAGGATCCCAGCCGAATAAGGCCAAGGGATTTCCTTCTTAGAGATAGAAACTTATCCGACTAAGACTATATTTTTCTTATTATACAAGGCAAAGCCTGCCGAGTGCTATCTTATCTCTAACTACATGATTCGGCCCATCCTCTATCCGAGTGGCCCATATGCTTGTGGTGAGGTACCCGGGGCCCATGGCCTCCACACCTTGGCCGACGCAGACCTAATCCAACCGGCTGAGGAACCAGTCAACTCCGCGCCAGTCGGCCCACAAGACGCTGCAGCCACCCTCGTCGATTTGCTGCGGTGATCTACCACCTGCCCGGGCCTCGAGACAACTCTCTCCTTTGGCGTCCGACTCGCGCTAGACCTTGAGCCAGCCCAGGTCGGGCTAGGAAGGGGAGAGATTGTCAATTTCCCGAGCAGACTCGGCAACGCCGTGGATCTACATCCCACGCGGCAGACCCGATCCCCTACGGTTCAGTTTGGACATGGCCCAGAGCCGCTCCAGATTGGATCTAGGGAGATCGGAGTCATCCTTACTCCGATGAACTACTCGGATTCCGACTCCAAGTCAAACAGCGGTTCGAACACCAGTTCGGACAGTAGTTTGGCAAGCCTCCTTCAGCCCCGTGAAGTCTTCATGGCCTCAACTTCTCCACCGGAGGTCTACCAACTACACGAGCAACAAGAGGACGAGGCCCGCCGGCTGTGACAGCAAGAGGAGGCCGAGCGCGAGGCCCACAACGACGAGCTACGTAGAGCTAGGCAGCAACAAATCCTCCAAACCCTACTCGGTGACCATGACGTCTTCGTCACGCCTCAACAGAACATCGTGGCCACTGTAACTCTGCTGGACACGCTCTAGTTTGGGCCTGATCATCCGGCCACCCCGACGATAGCAAGGATAAAAGCCACGATCACCACTGCTGCATGCCAGCAGCGCCAACAGTCGGGCAATACCCTCATACCGACCAGCCGGTCGGCTTCCCCAACGGCAGTCTCATCCGCCTCAAAGCGACACCGAGCGACTAGCTCTAGTCGGCTGCACACGGAGTCACTCCAAACGTCACTCGACAACCTCAACAATGACCGGCGGCGTCGAAGCGACCGTCGGAACAATCAGGATCTCCGAGGCCAACTACGGCGTGACCTTCGACAAGACATCAACGCTCGGCGCCACGAACGAGAGGAAGACGAGCAACGCCGACTGGAAGACGAGAACGAGCGCTTCGGCCTCCAACACGAGTGGTTTTGCTGTCGTATTTGGAGTCAAAGCCCTCATGATGATGAAGGCATACCAGCCTTTACCCAGGAGCTACAACAAGTCGACTGGCCGTCGGGTTTCAAGCCTATAGGAATCAAAAAATACGATGGCAAGACCAACCCCGAGTCCTGGCTCGCAGTCTATACTCTGGCGATCCGAGCAGCCGGAGGAGATCACAAAGCTATGGCTAACTACCTCCCAGTCGCTTTAGCCGACTCGGCGAGGACATGGCTAACGGGACTTCCCAAGCAATCAATCGGCTCCTAGGAAGAACTCCGGGAATGCTTCATCGCCAACTTCCAGGGAACATACGAGAGGCTATCTTCCGAGTACGACCTATATCAGTTGCATCAAAGGAAGAACGAGTCTCTTCGTGACTTCATCAAGAGGTTCTCTGAGAAGAAGAATTCAATCCCGAACATCAAGGACGAGGTCGTCATCGCCGTCTTTCAAAAAGGAGTCAAAGACACCTCGTTTATCGCTAAATTCACTCGGAAGCCTCCCAACTCTGTCAAGGCTCTATTCGACATGGCGAACAAGTACGTAGACTCGGGCGACGATGTTGCTTAGGCCCTAGATGACAAGAAGGCACCCTGATAGAAGAAGCGGGAGGGCACCGATGACGCGGTCCCGACTAAAGCCGGGAATCACAAACGCAAGTCAGACGGCTTCATTGTGGCAATCGGTCATAACCGTCTTCGACCTTCAACAACTGAAGATTATCAGACCAACAAGTGACATGCTCGGGGGCTCACAAGCTCAAACGCAAGGATGGCATCCCCACTCCCAAATACTGAACAGCTAAATCGCTTTCTGATAAATATTTCCTCACTTGGTCTCGCCAATGCCGCAGCCGCTTACACCTAATAGGTGTCCAAGCTGCACATTTTTTCTGTTTTTGCTCTTAAATGATTGCAAAAGTACTCGGGTAGCATAAATTCCAATCCTTGAAACTTTGCTCCATGAAAGACGAACTCAACTCACCCAAAACGCGTGTCTAGGAAAGAGTCATGAGCCAACTCCCGACGCTCGGGGGCTATGACTAGTCGGGCAGAGTGCTTAAACGTAAGGGGTCAACTACCCGGGGAAATTAATATCAATAAGAGGAAGAACACGTATTTATATACATTGTAAAATACATTTTATTCGGGTGATTGTTTTCATCATCAGATGCTACTCATCCGATATGTTTATAATGCAGGGCCAGTTCCGAACACACGTCACAGGAACCCAGGGCTACGAGCCCATCTCCTACGCTTGGGGGCTAGACCAGTCTGCCAAGATACGCTCGGAATGCTCCATGAGGGCTACTGACCGAGTATTTGCGCCAGTCGGGACGTCATCTTCCCCGGCTACACTCCATGTGAGCTAACAACCGACCTCCGACGCTAGTCGGAGTTCGCTTACCACTCGGCTAGGTAGGGTACGCCCCATGAGGGTCACCTGCCGAATCCTATGCTAATGCTAGGTTTGGGTACCCTATTTAGTCACCACTCTGCTGGGTGAGGTATGCCCCATGAGAGTCGCCAGCCGAATCCTATGCTAATGCAAGGTTCGGGTACCTTATTCAGCTTATAACCGACCTCCGGCGCTAGTCAGAGCTTGGGTATCACTTGGTTGGGTAAGGTACGCCCCATGAGGGTCGCTAGCCAAATCCTATGCTAATGCAAAGTTCGGGTATCTTATTCGGCTAACAACCAGCCTCCGGCGCCAGTCGGGGCTCGGGTACAACTCCGCTGAGTTGGGTACGCCCCACGAGGGTCTCCAACCAAATCCTACGAGATTCGAGTACCATATTTGGCCATAACTCTGTTGGGTAGGGTACGCCCCATGAGGGTCGCCAGTCAAATCCTATGCTAATGCAAGGTTCAGGTACCTTATCCGGCTTTACCGAAGTCAGAGAAGACCTATGTTGTCAAAATGCATCCGGAGTTCTCATGCACTGCGTCACACCTGGGGAGGGCAAGCAGACTATGCAATATACCTACTCAGGCATCTGTGGCAACCAGGCTGCATCCAGAGCATAAGTCGGAAAGGCTTGTAGACAAGGATTCCTTTGGCTAATTGCAGTTATCAACGCTGAAATACTCATCCTGTGTATCGCCTCCCGTCCCTGGGACCACCTACAGTGATACCAGAGAGGAAGCGCCGCAGGAGATTGGCGTGGACCAACTCCCACGGAACCGCGATGCCAGTACCAGTCCTAGGAAACCTTGCTGGTACCCACGGTCAACGGAGATGTACCACAGCCATTTGCTAAATCAATAAATATATATATGTATACCTTTATAAGTTGCGACTTCGGGCAAGCCCTTAGCAGCAACCTACAAACAGAACAGCAGCAGCGGAACAACAGCGCAGCGAGAACCCAATCCACAAGCAACGGCTTGGGACTAGGAAAGAAACCCTAATCTTTACTTCAACTTCACTCTTCCTGAAGGAGGGGAGAAAAGGAATGGATTGAGTACTTACGTACTCAGCAAGTCACGGAAAATGTGAGTTATGCAGGCTATCAAAGAATAGGCTGGGGTTTATTTCGCAAACCATTTCGTTTGAAAACATTTTCGAAAAACCTAAGTGTGGGTTGTCTTAATGTGTCTGAAAGGAGGCTCTCGCCTCGATCCTATCCGCGAATTGCTTTTCAACAACTCGAGCAGACAAAACAGATTTTAATTTATTTTAGGTATTCTTATGCCGCCTGTCGGATCACGACAGCGGTTCAGTGGATCTGCCCCCAAGCAGCTTTCCACTGTATCAACATCTATTACTTTATTTTCAATTTCGTCCATACCAGGACATATTCTCATTTTTCACTTTCGTCCTATCCAGGACATCATCTCATACTCATCTCAGTGGCTCCTCGAGCCACTCACAACCTCATCTCAACTCATAAACCAACTGCTTCCACTTGGGAAGCCTAACTATGATGACATTTGACATCCCGGGTCACACAGCCCCGCTTCAGACCACTCAGGTCATCCATCAGCCACTAAGGTCGATTCTGGTAATGATTCCCATACCACAAATCACTTTCGCAAACACTTGCAAACAAATCTACGCTAGAGGAATCACCTCACATTGCTCGTATCCGTGGGCACGGCTGTTCGAACAGTTCATTTGATCTTTGTAAAGATTGCACGCTTTACCCACACGACGCGATCTTACTCCCACGCTGGCCAAGTGGGGAGGTTCGCGACAAAGCCTTTCCAAAGCCTTCCCAGGATAGCACGCTGCCCTATAAATGGGTGCTCACTCTTAACCAAGTACCAGAAACTCACTTCCTGTACTCAGGGATGGGGGTATATCGCCCTCTCGGCACCTAGCCAGTCCCACATTTATTAGCAACCGAAAACCATCCTGGGAACACTAATTACTTAGCTAGTGTTGTCCCATTCCACCCGTGTGGTCGCACTGTGAGATGCTCGGATGGAATTCCCCAAGGAATCGGTCCTTATATGCGAATATGAAGTGCCACCACACAGGCGATCACTTTGCACCGCGGAAATTTTCACAAATAAATTTTATTTCGCAAACTCGCCGACATCGCATGTCAGGTTTTTAAATCTTTGGAAACCCAAATTTTCCCAAATCGACACACAATTGTGTTGTGAGTGGAACCTTCAGAATCCATGCCCGGAGGGCACGGTCGCCGAGGTACCACGAGGTGGAGCGACAAGGAATAAGATATCAAAGAATAAGGAATAAGGAAAGAGGGTTTTTGCAACTACCAGGCAAGTCCGTCGGTTCGACACGCAAACCGAGGCCGATCAAATTATCGTGCACACTAGCAATGCAATTTTTGCAAACAAAACATTTTAAATTTAGGAGCAATATGGTCAAAGAGTGACTTGCCTCAGACTTGTCTTCAAACTTCGCAAAAATCCGACGTCCGACGAATTCCCGAAGCGTTGATTATGCGCGAAGCGAGAGAAAAATACACAAAACACTAGAAATAATATACTATTAATAACTAATAGTGCCATGAGGTAGATCTCTTTTTTAGAAAAATTTAGAGACTTAAACGGGGTCAATCGGAGCTACGGTTGAAGAGATATGAATTTTGGAAGTTCCAGGGATTTTTATAGAAAAGAAAAGGCTTATTTGAATTTGGAAAATTGAATGATTGGAGGAATAGTGGCTGCCAGGTGGGGCCCATGTGTAAGTGGCAAAGGAGAGAGAAAGGGAGTAGAGCCCACATGTCAAGGACACAGAGGAGAGAGAATTGAAAGGGCCCACATGTCATAGGAGAGAGAAGGGAGTCACTGTATAGGGGCCCACATGTCAAGGTGACAAAGAGAGATGACAAAAGGGGGGCCACATGTAAGAGAGGGAAGGAAAGGATCACTGTACTTTACTGTGCATAGGCCCACATGTAAGTCTTAGAGAGAGAGAGAGGGCATGGCCCATGTGTCAATGGCTCGGGGTTCAAAATATAGAGGGCCCACTTGTCAGTTGGTGGGGGTGTCGGACGAGATACAGGAGTCGGCCGGGGAAAAGATCGACGGTGCACAGCGGCCAAGGGGACGCCGGTGAACGGCGGCGAGGGAGGAGGGGCGGCCAACGGAAATGGGATGAGGGGAGCACGGCGAGGGAGGTGAGTGGCTCGGATTTCTTGGATGGTGGCCGAGCCGACGGCGGCAGGCGGCGAGCAACAGGAGCGGCGGAGAGAGAAAGAAGGATGGGGTGGCGGCAACGGAATGCCGGCGGCACCTGAGGCAGAGCTTGGGGATGGACACGGTTGGGGGCGGTGTTCTGCGGGGAGGAGAACGGAGGGAGAAAACCGAGCTCTTACCACGCGCAAAGGCGAGCTCTGAAGCGGCGACAATGGTGGGGCGGCGGCGGCCAAATTGGGGTTTTTCCCCACAGCGGCGCTCGGGTGGAATTGAGGGTACGGCTAGGCTCGTGAGGGAATGAGGAACTCGGTGGTGGCGGCGGCTTGGACGATTGGGCTCGGGAGTGACGGAATTGGAGGGGTACAGAGAGGCTCTAATGGCGGCGGAGAAAGAAATAGAGGGAGCTCGGCTCGGCTTGGGCCAATGGCACGATGGAGCGGGGAATTTATAGGCACGGAAGGCGGCGCGTCACGACGGAGAAGAAGGGCAGTGGCTACAGGGGGAGTGCGCCTATGGCCGAGATGATGCGACGCGACAAGAGATCAGGCTATGGCGCGCACTGTGGCTGGCATCACTACCGGGCTGTGCGGTCGCCAGGGAGAAGATAAGGGCAGGGGAAAGGCGACGGGACGAGTCGCAGCTTTTGACTTCGCCGGGAGACATGCTTCGGCTTTGGCCGGCTCTTGTCCGAGCGCCATGGCAGGTCACTGTGGATGGCGTCATCCTCTGCATCGCTCGGTCGCCCAGGGAGAAAAATGAGGGGAGGACAGCGAGGGATGGGCACGGTGAGGGATGGGATGGGACGAAGCGGCGGAGTTGCACGGGAGGGGAGATATTTTGCTTGGTGTCGGGAGAAGCTGAGAAGAATCGAGAGAGGGAGAGAGAAAACAGAGAGAAGAGCGAGGAAGAAGAAGGAGACGCGGAGGAGATGGTGACTACCAGGCGGGCCCGGTGCGGCGCTGGTGTCACGCGCGCGGGCGGCCACGTGCTCGGCAGTGGTCAGGAGAGGGGCTGACCGACGAGCCCCAGTCATCAGCGGTCTGAGCGCGGGTGCGTGCGGGTGTCGGCGCTCGCGGTGCGGCTGCTGGGGCCTGCGTGTCGGTGTCTGCAACACTGGCTGGGGAGGCTGACGGAGGGGACCCGCTTGCCAGTGCTTGCGCAGGAGCGCGTGGGGTGCGCCAGCGGCCAAGTGGGCCGGGAGTGAGGAAAGATGGCCCACGGTAAACAGTGTCTCTTGAGATTTTTCCAAGGGTTTTTGGAAGGTTATTTGGAGGATTTTGATTTTGGAAATTGGATCAAAATTTTATATTTTGACCCACAAAATTCTTGAGATTTTATGGAGAGGACTTTTACCACCAAAATTGGGATATTTGTCTAGACATATATATATATATATATATATATATATATATATATATATATATGGAAGAATTTGATGGGGATTTATGGAGGGTTGAAAAGGGTATTAATTGGAGATTTCAAGGGGGACCCACATATATTTATATATATGTATATATGAGAGAGGGATCTAGGGACGGTTTTTGGAAGGGGTAATTTGGAGATTGAAACTCGGATTTGATTTAAAATTTTGGGATATTGACTTTTGAGGAAGGCATAAGGAATTCCCAGGGTTTGGATTCTATTTGGATATTGAATGTTGGGAAAATTAAGGGGGACTCTGATATATACATATATGTAGATATGTATATATTTTTAAGAGAGGTTCTGAGGGAGGGTTTCAAAAGAGGGTTCGGACTTGAATTAAAATTTTAATTCGAGATCATGACTCGGGAAAATTTGTGGGGACTTTTGAGAGGTGTTTCTGAGATGGGATTTGGGCATATATACACATATATGGATATTTGGATGATATTTGGAAAAGAGAAGAGGAGATTCAAAAGGGGACTGAATTTGGATTTTGATTTAAAACTGGGACTTGATTCTCAGGGATATTTTGGGAATTTTTGTAATAGAATAGATTTGGAGTACCTTGAGGGAATATTAGAACTTAATTAAATTCTTGGGATTTGGGGGTTTCAGGAATATAAATTTGGCCATTTCGGGAAGGAAGTTCTCGATGAATTTAGGGTTTTTCGAGACGAACAAAATCAGGGAATTTAAGTAGAGGGCTTCAAAGGTGATTTCCGAAGGGTTTCATTGAAGGGCTTCGAATTGCAAAATTCGAACCCGACTACAGAGAATTTTTGGGAGGAGCGAAATAAGAGTATTTTAATGGAGTGCTCCGAACTGCAAAGTTCGAGGCCGAGTATTTGATAGAGAACTTTTGAGAGGTATTCAGTGTTGAATTTTCCGAGGAATTTTGAGAGAGAGTCGAATTGAAAGATTCGAGTCTCAGAATTTGGAGAGAGTTTGGGACTGAGGATTTAGGGTTTCAAAGGGGGCTCGAATCTGAGATCTACGGCGTTTAGTCCTTAAGCACACACAAAAAGCCAAAATTTTTGAAATTAGGGTTTTTACCAAAATAGTTTTTAACAGCCCGGAAACCAGGGCGTTACATCCTGACATGCGAGGGATGCCAATTTTATAGAGCCTACGCTGGGTGGGTCGGTTTAGGACGGCTTATTCGGTGGTAGGCCACCAAGATATGAGTTTCTACAGTAGCACGCTCAATGTGGGCCGCTCGCTGGCTATGTTAAAATCACGGTGCTGATGCTACCAACAGGAACCGATGAGGTAAATAGATATGCTTCATGAAGGCCTAATTACTGAACACATGTGTTCGGGTATCTGTATTATCCACCAGGTATTGAGGATATATCTTTATAAGGGTCACAAACTGGTCTTCATCAAAATTGGGGATGCAGGTATCTCTCAAGTACACCTGACCACATAATGAATTAAATTTCATAAAATGGTACTCGGCTTACATGCTTAGCCAATATTTGCCATGAGCAAACATTCTTCTAGCCGACATGACGCTAAAAAGTCTAACTTCCGAGTAGTGCACTGCTCGGGAAAGACTATAAATATTTCTTCTAGCTGACATGAAGCTGAGGAGTCTAACTTTCGAGTGGGACGCCACTTGGGAAAGACTATAAACACATTTTCCAGCCGATATGACGTTGAAGAGTCTAATTTCCGAGTGGCATACTACTCGAAAAAGACTATAAAATATTCCGGTTGACATGATATCAAGGAGTCTCATATACCAGTAGTATATTACTCGGGAAAGACTACAAGGTTAAAGATCTTTGACTTTATGTTTAATTGTTTTCACAATTAAGCACAAAGTCGAGGGCTACACCTAATAGGTGCGCCTATTCGGCACATACTATTCATACTTCTAATGGAGCCCTTCATAGCCTCGCTGCTAGCTGACATGAAGCAGGACTCGGGAGAAGAAGCACTCGGACAAAGAGTACTCGGGAGCAATACACTCGGGCAAACTTCACCGTAGAGGATGGGCACTCGGCATCAGCTGTGACTCAACTATGAAGGTCTCAGAGGCTGCTGTGGAGGCCATGGGCCCGGGTACCTCATGACAAGCATATGGGCCACTCGGATAGAGGATGGGCCTAGCCTTGTAATTAGAGATATGGTAGAACCCGGCAAACTTTGTCTTGTACGATAAGAAATATACAGTCCTAGTCGGGTAGATTATATCTTTAAGAGGAGATCCCTTAGCTATAACCCGACTAGGACTTCTACCTTATACCCCTGTTCCCCAGTATATAAGGGGAGGCAAGGCGCCCCTTGAGGGCATAAGCTCATAGAAGCGAACACACATCCTCAAAGGAATACATCACAACTGGACGTAGCGTATTACCTCACATCGAGGGCCTAAACCAGTATAAAATCTCCCCGTGTTCCTTTGCAATCCACCGAGTTTCCATCGCCGGGTAACCCTATAATCATATTGCCGGTGTAAAACATCGACAGAATTCAAACAAAACATATTTACAAAAATATACAGCCTCTCTTCGAAGCTGGCAACACCCACCTAAATTCCTCTGGTTTGCTGAGTACGTAAGTACTCACTCTTGCTCTATATATATAGTTCTCTGTCGGGAGCTGGAGCTGGAGTTGCAATGAAGTCAAGATTTGGGTTTCGTCCTGGTTCTCAACTGTTGCATGTGTGTTGGGACTTAGTCCGCTGATCCGTTATTGCCGCTGCCTCTGTAGTGTTCGTTGCTGTCTCCGGCTTGCTCCAAAGCTACAACGTAAGTTAAGATATATGTCTATTTAATTATTTAAGGTACTGCAATGGTGCATGTCTGATTTTCGTGGATATCAGTGCTGCGTCCTGGGACTGGTATCGATATCGCGGTTCTGCAGGGAAACAGTTCACGCTGATTTTCTGCGGTACATCCTATTTGGTGCCGTTGTATGGCAGTGCTAGATCGGGGTGTGACAAGAATCTATGTATCCTATGAGTTGAACAAATAGGATGATAGGAGGGGAGATTGTCACAGCCCGATTTTTCTAGAATTAAATAATTAATTAAATATTAATTTTCCATAATTTATATTAAATTATAAAGCAAATCAATTAAGTAAAGTAAAAATAGGAAATAAAAGTTCTCTTTAATAAATCACAGTCAAAATCATTTTTTTATAAATTCGTTGTGTATAATTACACTCTGAAATTTTCTCAGATTTTTTGAAGCTCCAAAATTAATTTTAATACCACAAAGATCATTTTCAGTAATTATTTAAAAAAATTCTAAATTCCTTTTCTCGCGTCGTTTCTGGTGCGATCCCTTTGTGCCCTTCTGTTCTACCCGTACTCGGGCTGTGGTCCCAAAATCCCTTTGATCTTCCTAATTCCAAAGAAAAATTCTGATTCCAAAAATATTCCGATATTTCCGAGCTTCCAAAAATATATAGTCGCGATATTCCAAAACTCCCCAAATTCCGATATTCTAAAATAATCCTTGACTCCCTAGATAATCTAAAATTCTAAATTCCTCAATTTAGGATTTTTCCGGAAAAAACCCTGGTCTTTCCCTTTTTTTCCCTTTCTTTCCTCTTTTCCTCTTTCTTCTTTTTTTTTTCTTTTCGTTCTTCCTTCTTTTCCTTTCTTTCCTGTTCCTCTTCCTTCCCCGTTCGGCCTCTTCCCTCTCTGCAGCAGGAACCCGAGCCCCGGCCGAGCCGGCCTGCTCCTGCCCCTGCGTCTGCCGCCGCCCGTTCCTGCCCGGCCTGCGTGCCTCCGGCCCGCGCGCGTTTGCCGCCGCTGCTCCGCCGCCCAGCCCAGCCAGCCGTGCCGCGCCGCCTCGCTCAACCGTCTCCCGCGTCCTGCGCCGCCAAAACCGCCGTGCCGCTCCGGGACTTTGGAGTCCAGCGTCGCCACACCCGCTTGCCTTATCTCCTCCCTACCTTATAAGAAGCAAGGCCGCCTGCCTCTGCTGCCCCTGTGCCCCGCCGCTACGCCCGGTCGCCGTCGCCTGGTCATTGCCGTCGTCTCTTCACGGTGAGCGCCCTAACCACGTCACCGCCGCTCTGCTCGATCCCATCTGCCGCCGTCATCCCAGCCGATGAGCCGCCGTCGCCTTTCCCTCTCCACCGGCCTGCCGCTCCGCCACTGGCCCTGCCTAGCACCGTGCCACCGCGCCGCCGCAAATCCCACTGCCAAACCAGGCCACGCGCTGTCCCTCCGCCGCCAGACTCCCCGCCGCCTGCTGCGCCATCTGAGCCGCCACCCGTGCCCTAGCTCCTCCCTCCATCTATAAAAGCCGCCGCGCTCTGCCCCCTCGCGAGCCCTAGCAGCGCCGCGCCCCGCCCTAGCCGCCGCCCCTGCCGCGCCTCGCGCCCCTGCGCTCACGCCGCCCCTGCACTCGCGCCGTGCGCTACCTCCTCCCACCGCCGCTGTGCCCGCCCCAGGCCGCGCCGCTTCCCGTGCGCCGCCGTCATCTGGTCGTCCGTCGCCGCCGTCTGTCGTCGTCGTCTCCGGAACCAGGCCGCACCTCTCCTGGCACGCCGCCGTCGTCCGCATTGCCGTGCTGCCCCGGCGTCGCCACCCAACGCCGCTGCCGGATGCCGTCGTCGAACACTACCTCACCGGCGTCGCCGCCATCGCCATGGGAGCAGGGAGTCCGCTCCCCTGTATTGCTGCCATGCGGGGCCCGGCGCACCCCCCCCCCCCCCCCCTCACAAGTGATTGCCATGTGGGTCCCACCGGGGCATCCCCTTCCTCTGTGTGACAGGTGGACACCGGTGTACAGATGCCCTTCTATCTTAGTCCTACGATGGATCTTGATGAAGTCCCGACTGTCGGATCTCTATAATCCTCCCAAGCAAATACTGTCCATCTGATCTTCTTAGGATCCAATCCAAGCCATCAGTTCCCGATGCCCTAGATCCTTCCCACCTTAGCCCTAACTTTTACGTAGACATCCACCTCACTGCCACCTATGCTCTTATGCCCTTCTGCCCTAGTGTTGTCACGTGTGTAGCCACCTCAACATCAATCCACCATCATTTGCCCTTTGGTTTTGTGGACTTAGTCTATCCTAAACCTAGTCCATAACAGTGGGTTCCATGTGACAGTAAATACCTAAATATTTATTTTAATCCGAAAATCCAGAGAATATTTTAGAGAATATTCTTTTGCAATTTTTTTCAGAATTATTCTGAATTCAATCTTCCGAAGGCCGTATCTTTTTCGTCTGAACTCCGATTCGACCCGTTCTTCTTCCTAAATTCATCTAAAATCATAATCTAGTTGTTACTTTTTATGTATTATTTATTTGAATTTTCTTAGGATTTTTCCTCATTTTACGTGTAGTCGTGTATAATCGTCATTTCGAAAGATCGCGGAGTCTACGGAAGAGTTCAGGAGATTTGCTGAAGACGTTTTCTTTTGTAAGGCAAGTGACATGATAATTCCCTTAAGCATGTTGATCCTATTTGTGAAAATTATTTTATTTTAATGTTATTGCATGAAATATTTTGGAATGACATTATATGGGTATTTATTTATTATCCAATATCCATTGATAATTATGGTCGTTTTGATGTTGATATCTATACCTTGATACCCTAGGTGATTAATATTGACTAGCTGAATATTTAATTATTTATCTAACTAGATTATTTAGGATCTGCTTAGCCATGCATAGAAACTTTAGCGTCATTTTATGTGAAAAACTATTTATTCATTCTGATTAATTAATGGATACTGGTTATTATTTTCACGACAGTGAGTCGTGGCTGGTTAATTAATTGTGCCAACTAAAACTTAACTGAATGGTGGGTTGTAAATGTTGCTAGCGATGCTCATGACAATTAAGGATCGGTTCGCGGACTACTTGTTGCGAAGCAATATTCGTACTAACTACAAGCTAGAATGGGCAACGGCTGGACCTGTAGTGTAGCAAGTTCAACAGGAGGCACCACGGTGTGTTGTGGCTGTGCCAATAAGACCACCATGGCCATATCAATAAGTCTATGTTCTGGGCGTTGAATCATCTCCCTGTTGGGTGCTTGATCAGTTCCTACCGGAGACTGGTGGTTCAGCGAGTGTTGTTCTGTTGGGCAAGTTGCATGAAAGGTCTTGTCACGGTTTCCCCCGTTGTAGTATCATGGTGGTATTTCGAGGCATGGTGACATGTGCGGAATCATGTCTTGTGGGTAAATTGATACACCTCTGGCTAGAGTAAAACTATTCAGATAGTCGTGCCCGCGGTCAATGGACGGGCCTAGCAATGTTTTATGTGATTAGTCCCACACTAATTAATAATGCTGATAAATGATAGAATATGATAGCTCCAGTTTGGAGGGAATATGGTTTGGGCCTGAACTGCGTTGGAGCATTGTTCAGAGATTGGTACAATGCTGATAATAACTAAACTACACTGCTTTTAATGGTTTTAAATGCAAAAGTTTAAAATGGTGTTTATGCAAATGAGCCATACTATGCCTTTCCTTTGGATTCATATTACATTACATTGCATTTCTTAGTGTGGCTTGTTGAGTACGGTGGGTGGTACTTAGTCTTGTAATATTGCAATCATCAAAGTAAAACTTAGCGAGGAGGAGAAGTTTGGTGTTTAGCTTATACCCCAGTTGAGCTGCCTGTGATTTAGAGCTGAAGCTACGCTAGTTGCCGTTCCGCTGCTGTTTTCTTCTGTGTGAGGACTAAGTGCTTCCGTTGTAAGTATATATCGTTTAGCGTTTTTGGTTATGTTTATCAAATTATCAATTTGTATACCTCGGCTGATTTCTGGATGAGGATTTATTGCACAAATTAGCTTTGGAAATTCTAGTAAATTTCTAGGCGTGACAGAGATCAAGGTGGAGTGGCATCCAACAAGTGAAGCCGATAAAGGGGAGAAGGTTGCTGCTATAGTCGAAGAAGTTGAGAGGGAGGACAAACATGCTCGTGAGGACAAGAAAAACTTGGATGCAGAGGATGATGAGGATGTAGATGAGGAAGACGAGGACGGCCCGCTTAAGCTTGTGTCGTGGAACCGTGAATTGCCCGGATATATTGTAGAGAACGAGTGCCACGACTCAGTATGGTTTTACGGCGAGGGTCCAATCAATCTGGGTGCAATATTTGCGATGAAGTTTGCTTTACAAGATGCAGTAAAGTTATGGTTGTTGAAGCTGCAGAGGCAATTTAGGGTTTTAAGATCAAGCAAGGAGATCTACACCGTGGTGTGAGACGAAAGTGTGCAATTTTAGGGTTTATGGGCATGTCCCAAAGTACGAGTCGCACTGAGTCGTGTCATCGCTCAAGGAGTTCAACTTACCAGAGGGGGCAAACACTCGGCTTCATCGCTGCATCAGCCGCCGCCAAGCAGCGGACACGCAACGCTAGGGTTAGGGTTTCCCGCGCAGCGAGACACGACCATAGGAGGCGGTGCGAGCAGGGGGACGAGGGAGGAGGTGAGCTCTAGGAAGATGCATGGGGTCACCGCTGCGAGGTGGAACGAGTGGCGGTGGAGGTGGAGGGAACGGTCTGTGGTGCGAGATAGAAGAAGAGGAGAGCGATGGTGGGGTATAAGGATGACCAAGGCACAATCTCCCCAGGCACGTGTGCGTGTATTACGTGGGTGGTAAGGGCAGGACGGTCATTTCGTGCCCCCCGCCACGCTGGCAAGCTGAGGTGTACCTCCACAATGGCAAAATTCTCTCTCTAGTGGCAAATTTGTAGGGACAATATTAATAGTGGTATCTCAAGAGTGGCTCTTCTTTACAGTGGCAAATAGTTAAATTTTAAAAAAAAAAGGAGTAAGCCATAATTCTGTTAAGAAAAAAGACTAAGCAAGAACTGCACTTATTTGTTTGTGCAAGGCAAGAGAACTGAAATTAACCTCCATCTTCAGCATGTGAAGTAGCACGAGCCTCATGTTTTGTTTATGCTGATTATAAATCATAACGATTTATCAGCGATAAAAAATAACTTATAAATAAAACTTCTATATAAACGTCCTTAGCAATTTAAAAGTAAATGTTAAAAATAAACTATAATAAAAAAATGAGAAATCAACTTTAAAATTTAAATTTTAACTGCAATTTGTAAGTGCCATGCATACAGCATGTCATTATTCGGAATATTTCACCGGTGATATGCACAAGGCACTATGGCAGGGTCGAACTTGTGGAGTAGGACATGTACGAATACCTCGTGGACAGTAGGATGATCTATCTGACACCATGCGTGGTCAGAGGCAAGCTGGCTATGGAAAGAACCTGCATGGATATGGCTATGTCACTGTTTACATATTTTATATATATATATATATATATGCACGCACGAATGTGACTATGGAGTACTCCCTACTTTCAAAAATATAGTTATTTTTGGAGTTTAAATTTGTTCTAGAATATAGCTATTTCTTCACCTAGCTCCCTATGTCAAACAATCATAACTATCCTCTATTTAATTTCTTCAACTACTTTCTCTATTCAACCAATCATAATCTTTCACCATTCAAATTCAACCACTTTCTTAATTTCTATGATAACCTTCAAAAATATTTATATTTTATGACAGAGGCAGTAATTAACATTGCATGGTACGTTCATGCCAGCGAGTCAAAAGGAAACCTAGCTAGCTGTCCTGTTTCTAAAGGAGTTAGTTACAATAGTACTTCCACAACTTATCCATTAGCTTATAATCACTAAATATGGCATCATGTAGGATCTAACGTAGCAAATTCTCTATCTACTTTTTTTATCTAAACCAACAATAAGCATCTTTTATTTAATTTATTTATCTACTTTCTCATCTTAATATATTACAACCATCTTCTATTTATAATCTTCCATTTAATTATAGTTCTTTTCTTTATCTCCATAAAAAAAACTTAGAAGTAATTGAATTTTAAATTTTGGGAAAGAGGGAGCTATTTAGTGATCCCATTCTTTACCCAAAAGAAAGAAATAAAAGGAGCGAAGCAAAAGGAGAGACAGGCCAGCGTCGTACGAGAGAACGGCGAGTGTGCAGTAGCGAGAAGCACTCTGCCAGTAGGAGAGCAAAAGGAGCGAAGCACCCAGAAAGGAATATATACGTACGTCCTCCCTACTAGGTACGTACTCGACACCCAGATATTTATATACCAGTGCGCCACGTACTCTTCCAGTTACTCGCCACCTAGTTCAATCCTACCTATGGAACCTAACAGCCTAGTAGCTGGTAGTATCTGCCTAGCTATTAAGCTAAGCAACGCAAACAACGCGCGTGTACCGTGCATGCAAATATGCAATACAGTTGCAACGCCCTGATCACGATCGATGTACGCCTCCCATCCCATCGCGCGTGCCGGAGGCTGGCTGTAGCTAGCTACTGGCATCAAAGCGTAGCAAATGTTCCATGCATCCGTCTGCAACTCTGCCTGCTGCAGCTATGGGCAGTATCTTATCCAGCCTATGGGACGAGAGGAAAACGCTACCGGTAGCTCGCTGCAGCGATCGAAAGGCTAGCGTGGTGGTAGTAGCATGCAAGGCAGCGCGGCCGCGTGCACATGCGTGCATGCATGCGCGCGGCCGGCGACGCGGGCGAGGTTGGGATGCCAAAAATGGCGGTGCCCTAGCCTTTGGGAGGTAGGGGGCGGGCAGGTGGCCGCGATCCGGCCGAGATCGTGGCAGCCCGCGACGTACCACTGCTGTCGCCGTGGACGTGTCAACCCGGGGTTGGCCCCGCCCCTCCACCGTCCGATCCCTCCTCGTGATTCGCGCGCGCGTACGGACTACGTGGCCACTCTGCAATGTTACCGAAAAGGGTTGAGGGGCTAGTATCTGTGCCGTATGGTCCAACGGCATGTGTTGTTCTTGGTTAAAAGTTGTTTGCAGTAGCAGCAGACAGGAAAGAGAGCCCGTCGAGCCAATGATTTGGTTGATTGATGGGATTATCGATATGGACGTTTTGTATGAGTTGCTAGGGCTTTTAGTTAATTGATTGCCGGCCTTAATCCAAAAGTACTCGCGAAAAGGAGAGCAGCAAAACGTGGGACACGGGCAGGGACAATCAGTCATGGTCCGTGCCAAATCCTTCGTCAAGAAGAAACAAAAGCTTCCTGACCGGACTGACCAAATGCTCGTAAATGGAAAACAAACAGATTTCCAGGATATTACAGGCCACTTGAGCTCATTATCCTTCCCGACATAATAATGGATTGACGACGATATTACAGGCCACTTCTTATATTATCCTTCCCCTGCATAATAATGGTACGTTGAGATTATGCTGGTCCGTTCTGTTGGCTAGTTCAATTATGCAATCCCTCTCGAAATTTTGATGGCTGTCTTTTTTCTTCTCCAAATTCTCTCAAATGATAGGACAAGTACATTCTTCCAGCTTTTCAGCCTGAAAGAAAAGGCAATCTTATCGCATGCGCACTATATAAGCTTATGCATGCTAAGCGATGGCAGAGCAAGGGTCATCGTGGAGCTCAGGCAGCAAAGTAGCTTCTCTATCAGCCGGGAATTTTGAGCAACAAACGACGGCACACGTCGGTGTCATGCCGAACAGCCACCCCCAGACCACTGTACAAGGAACCAGGTTCCACAAATCACAATCATCTCACTTTCAAAAAAATAAATTACAATTCTCTATTGAGAAATATGTTTATATACAAATGGCACATTAATGGATCGTTCACCAGAGCAAAGAATTGTAAACCCAACACAAGCAACCAAAATAGAAACCTGAAATTACAGGCTGATGACCAACAAAAGATTACCGTCGGCCAATTCCTTAAAACTATAACCACCGAACACGTCATCCCAACAAAACATCACTCACTCAAAAAATGGAAACATATCATATAATCACGACGCAAACAACTCTGCTGGCAAGATTTCCAGCATTTGCACCCACTTTCACATCTCAATTGTTGATGCCCAAACTGGTTTTGACATATAAAGATCTGGCAAATCAAGGTCTTCAGCAAGTAAATTACTGACAAAACATTCCAGTACGCCAAAAAACTGAATGATAGATGTTTCCCTGCCGATCATCTCCTATTGGCAAATGATGCTAATGCATTAGCATGAGCTGGTGGTAGAGCACTCAGTATAGGTTGCATTTGCTGACCATAAACAGATATCAAATGAGAAACGGCCTTGGCAACTACTGTTTTGACTTCATCACTCTCGTTTGGGGATACTGCCACTTGGGCAAAGGCATTTATCACATCAGGGACTAGAGGAAGGATCTGCAACAGTAAAAAGCTATGTTTGATCCATGAACAGAGCATATGTTTTGCTCACATGATTGGCAAAGCCAAGAATGAAAAATGGTAGGTTAAAACAATAATCACCTGAGGATGTGATGATAATAACAAATTACAGACACAGCTATAGACGACCATTGATTCTTCATGATCTTCTTTTAGCGGCAAAGCTTTGATAAACACCGGAAGTACCTAAGAATCAACCACAGAATGCAACCAAGTATTAGACCAGCACTCCGAAGTTTGAAATCTGAAATTATTCAAAACATTATGTACTGCAGAGTGCCAACCTGGTTGAGTGGAATTGACTGAGGCTGCACCATTATCATCCTAGCAATGGCACCAGCAGCATTATCTCTAACCGCATCATCAGGTTCAGAATCAGCAAACAAACGATGCAGACCATGGAGTATATCCCCGTAGTATCTGCACAAAGATGAATAAAAATCAGCAAACAATACACGTTAACAAAAACAGTGAACAACTGAATTTACATGATGGGAAGTCATTGTTTCAGCTCCATAGAAAGAATAATGCAATGTTAAAACCAATTCATTATCAACTAGACAGAAGACCATTCAGTATGCTTCAAAATTCTTGGTCACACATATTAGCAATTCAGTTGACACAGTGGGTTCAGTTTAAGGATAATGTAGGAGTGAGAAATCTACAAGCTCTTGGCAGATTATCACTGGAAGAAACATTATCTTTCTTGGTTTTTTGAGCAGGATTATGAAAACAAAGTCGTCTAAGTTGGACCGTGAAAGAAACAGTGGATCCACTTGTCACTGACAGTCCATCTGATGGTGTCATGAAGAATTACACACATCACAAGGAATTGCATACAAACCATGGGGGCAAAATGGGACAACAAAGGAATTGCATATAAACCATGGGGGCAAAATGGGACAACAAGCGTTTGGACTTGTGAAGTGCCAAAACATTGGTTGGAACTGTCAAGTACCTAGAAACGGCACTAGGTAGGGGTTTCTGTAAAAGCAAGACGTAAAATATGCCTGTACATGCAAAGTGATATACATACTTCAGTGCTGCAGCACCCCCGTTCTTGCATATCTCACCAACACAGAAAGCGGCATTTCTCCTATTGGTCGCCTCAGATGATGCAAGTTCTTTCAACACCAAGGGCATTATCTTCTGTAAATGCAAATGTGACGAAGCACTAAGTGGACATAAAAATGAGAAAAGGAAGTGATTTTCAAGAACATAAAAGCATACATCAACATAAGCAGAAATTGGAGCTCCCATTCCCTGAGCGACCTCAGCTAAAGTGGCAACAACCATAGTCTTATCTTGAGGAGGATGGGGAGATTTCTGCAATCAGACCAGATAGAAATTTGTGAGCTAAAAGTAATTCAGAAACTTCTATAGGTTTCAGATTGGTAACACTCTGTGTGTGTGTGTTGGTTGTAGGGTCTACTCACAGCAAATTTCATCAATGAATCAAACAATTTTGCAAAGACAGGATCAAAGTAAGATCCCATCACTTTTGCAAAAGCAGGCAAAAGATCTGAAACTGCATCCATCAGGACTTCATCATGATCAATACCACCATCGTCTTCACCATCCGACTCTACTTGCTGACAACATGATTCTTGACGCAAAAGAATAAGCATTGCCTCAGCTAGTCTTGTAATATCTGAAATTTCAATATCAGGAGGGGCATTTTAGGCACACAAACCTTAACATTCTCAGGACACCTACAATAAATAAGTTCAGCTTACAAGGTTCAATTGCGGCAAAACCACAATCCCTCACAATGTCTGCTAAGCTCGTGCAAGCTTGAGCAACTACTTCTTTATCATCATCCTCTCTCATGGTCTTGATATAAATGTTCATTATTGTATCTGCAAAAGAAAAGAAATAGAGTATTGGTTCAATATGCAGGACAAAATTGACTTAAAATAAAAACATAGCATGCTATATTAGCATTTACCAAGAATATCCTTCTGCTTCTCTAATATATCCTGCATGATATAAAAGTATATTTTGCATCAGAGTTTTGATGTTTCGCAATGATTGGTATAAAGAGAGGGAATAATATATGTTTATTGGACAAGTACTCACAGCATGTGCAGGAGGTATTGCCCTTATTGCAGTTAGGATATCTGCAATAATAGTTAACCACTGTAATTAGTAATAGCCAGAAAGTATCAATTCTTCAATTGAAAAGGATAAAGGTAGATTCTAGGCTCTTAACTTTTACAAGCTTGAAGTTCAGAAAAGCAATTGATTCAAGTTGATTGAGCCTATACCTTCTAGATTCACAGTGAAAATATACTGGAGACAATACTGCCATAACTCATTTTTGTATAATTTCTGTTTCTATATCATGTGAACTCACAAGATTGCAGTAGCATTTGATATATACTATGTTGCTATCAGACCTCAATAAGATCTCAAATTATGACAGACACAAAATAAACAAATAAATCAACTTTTTCATGAATGGATCTTGAGATTGGTTTATATCTGCCCCCTTTCAACTTGAACTTTGGGCGCTAGTTTTTATGGCGTATGTTTTAACACACTTCATTTTATATAGTTAGATGGACTTGTAGGTTAAATGGCTATTCCATTGTTACAATAAAATAAAGCCATTGGTCAATTTGTATTCAATAAACCTGACAATGGAATTTTAATAACGCGGGCATTACAGAAACAAAGAATTAAACATTTGCTGCAAACTTTCACATTAAACAGGACCAGGTAAGAAATTACATTTTAAAGAAATAATTGCCTGGAGCCTGACATCTTCATGAAAATATCCACTGTGCCTAATTAAGATCTTCAATGACTCCTCCAGGTACCTAGTGCCAGTCAAGGAAGTTTTGAATAATAATGATTATGACCAGAACATTACATTAGCACCATTTTAAGGATACGGAGCATAGGCACTCTTTGTGTGGAGTGCAAAAAATCCAATGGCCTGAGTTGCAGCAGCTTTCTCATCTAATACTCCAGTCCTTACACTGATATTTCGAACCCTCGGCTCATCATCTACATCATCATCCGAAGAGACACCACTGAATCCATTGTCAACACTATCAGCATCATCTATGTCGACAGCAGAACCATCATCCAAGTTGCACGAGGAAAATGCAAGGGGTACAACGTGAGGAAGATACTGCAATGTACAACAACCCACTTCTGTAAATATAAACAACATTCATGAATTGAACAAGCTTCAGACTTCCCTTATTACCTGTGCGAAACTATCATCCAAAATCTCAGCAACATTACTAAAAAAACCATGAGTATATTCTCTAAGCTCACTGTAATCCAATCCAAAACCCTGCAAGTACAAGGAGCATAAATATTTTCACTAAGCCAGCCAATTGCCTGAAGTAATGCAACTAATACTCACAGAAATAGCAGCCTCAATGAAAGGAGGCAGTATCGCTTCCACTCTTGCTCTGCCAACTGCCATTGCCACTATCCCGACAACCTCAGTAGCCCTAGCTCGTGCACACAAATCTTCATCATTAGTCAGCACCATAAAGCCTTTCATCATCTCTAGAACCTTTTCTGCATAAGGCATAAAAGCCTGCTCTGCAGCAGCTGCTACAGAGCCAATTGCAGACTGCAGAGAAACATTGTCATTGTCAAATAAAAGATTACTTAAGGGAAAGAAGGCAATCTCCTACTTGACGACACAGAGAGATTATTTTAGAGCAATGATTACTATACAAACCATGCACGTCTCTTGCAGGTTCCGAGGACTACCCTGCAAAGACAAAACTAATCTGCACATCAAGGGATCTAGATATGGTAGGATGTCTTTACCCATATCCTCACAGAATGCTGCCAGTGCATAGTATGATTTCTCCTGCAAGATCAGACCACATTAGTTCTTTATTACAGAAAATGTTGCTCAACTTCAATCCATATGCAAGATGTAACTTGAAGTTGGCAATTTTACCTTTACTTCATCTGATGGGTCTTCAAGTGCATTTAAGATGCAAGGAAGAACACTCTCATAGTGAGATAAAATTTCTGGCTGCAAGTGTTCAGCAAATTGACCAAGCGCAAATGATGCAGCACCTCTAACCATTTGCTCTTGGTCCTTTAAAGCTTCTAAAACAACTTTTAGACAGTCCTCCAGCTTATCTTTTAAATGCTCACAGCACCCCTCTGAGACAACACCTAATGATGTTACAGCAGCCTCACGATACTTGGGATTGATATGACGAAAGCTCACAGAAGCAAACTCAAGAACTGGTGGGAAAACATGTCTTGGTAAATTGATAGCCATAGTATCAATGACTTCTGCAGCAGAACGATCTGATGCGAGATCAGAATCTCCATCTTCCTCAGCTGTTTCTGTAAGCAAGGGGCACATAACTTGTAGAATAGGTATTACCAGCTTGTGTTTTTTTAAGAAAGATGCTTTAAATTTTACAAGCCATGAGATTATCTGGATAGCCTGAAAAAATTAGTGCAAGTTTGAAAAGTTAGCAGTTTGTAAAATCAGTCAGATGTATAAAGGATGTGGCTGACAGATCAAACCTGTTGCCTAATATTTATTTCCAGTTCTTGGTTTGAGCAAACTTCAAGCGAAAATTGCACGATTGATCTCACTGAGTCCCCAAGAAGTGGGGCAGGGGATTCAATAAGTTCATCAAATATTTCAAAAGCGATGGAAGCAACATCTTCCTCTCCATTAGTGAGACACTGCCTTGATGCATTCAAGATACTGGGAACAAAGTCCCGAAACATTTTTACCTACAATTTGCCAGTACTAGTTAGTTAAACAGTATATTCTGCAACATCAAACACAAAATCAAAATTTACAGAGAGGGCTAGAGGCCAGATTAAAGAACACAAAGTGAAAACAGCATATGCACACGTATGAATAGTGGGCAGTAACTATTGAAAATAGTTAGCTGTCTACAATGACTAGGCACTAACTCTGGCATCTTGTTGCATGTCCAGTTCTACATTTCTTTTCTGGGACATACAGCTTCTGTTTATTTTCTTTTACATCGGAGAAAAAGAAATATCTCAATGAAACCACAAGGATCAAAATGAGATTAGGTGGATTATCTTCAATGAATCCCTCCCTGTACCTTGGGCTAAATGTACGAGTAGAAGTTTGCTTTGCTTTCGTAGATCTATTCACCATGTATATAAGGTATGTCTAGAGATATCAAGGTATTATATTTCATACTAAGAATCAGCTATGGAAAACAACAGCTCTAAAAAAACTTACAAAGGTAACAAATTCAAGAGATAAAACCTCTACAATAATAAGCAAACAAAACAAGCAACCCAAAAAAAGCTGAAGTGCCACTTTCCAAAAGAAAGGGCTTTACTGGAAATACATACTCACTCCGTCCCAAAATATAAGAATTTTTGGAGTTGGGCACAGGTATTAAGAAAGTAGGTTGAATTAAATGGAGGAAGATTGTGATTGGTTGAGAAGAGGAAGTAGGTGGAGAAATTAAATGGAAGATAGTTGTGATTGGTTGAGATGAGGGAGTAGGTGGAGAAGTTGTTATATTCTGGGACAAATTTTGAATGCTAGAAGTTGCTATATTTTGTTATGGAGGGAGTAACAAACAGGAGGATAATAAAATCATACAGAACAACAGCACATTTTTCACATCAAAAGAAAAAGTAAGAACAGAAATATCAGTGCTGAAAGGAAACTAGGAAAAACTTACAACATCACCCCCATCATTAACGTACTCTATGAAAGATCCAACAGCCCTGTTCCACAGAGGAGAAAAATCTTATTCACACACGAATCTCAAATGAGAATGGTCAGAATAGCATGATCAAACTTAGACATACTTTACGGCAGCAATTCTGACCCGAGAGCTAGCCTCGTCTTGCAGACATTTCAGTAAAATAGGTTGCAAATCATTCAGATGAGATTGAAAAGTAGTTCCAATAGTTTCAGTAAGGGAGCTGAACAGAATCAAAGCTACCTGTTAAGAAAACAGTGAACCAGTAAGCATTGGCATTTTCATTGACGTTATCCACCAAAAACATCTGCAGATTATAGAACTAGAAAATTGGTCCGAGATATATATCTAAGCTCATCAGATTCGTCAATATCAAATATTGTACTATGAGTTAATTATACATTAATGTTGGCGTGACACCCATACTAATACAAAAATATAGGGAAACTAAAAAGTGAAAATCAGGTTGAAACTCCCATCACTACAAAGAGTAAAAATGGTTTTAAGATTTCACTTATGCATAGGAAGCATTATGATTTCCAGTATTGATTACAGTTATGCATAGGAAACATTACATTTCCAGTATTTGCTGGTGTTGTTAACCAGAAAAAAAACTAGAAACTGAAAGTGCTACATGCTGTAAAGGCCATTAAAAAATCAAGCTAGGCCATTATGGGTTTAGATCGTCTGATTGACTAATGTACTGAACAAGCAACTGTAAAAGGGAAGATTAACATGCTGCTGCAATCATGTTGTCAACCAAAAATATATACCTTTTATATTCTCATAGCATGAATCAAGTTCATAAATATATAAAAAGAAGACAAAGAAAATGTAAAGCGCAAAAGGCACTCATTAGGTTTAACAATATGATTCACATTTCCATTTCTCAGGTTGATTCTATGGTCCTAAACAATTATAAACATACATAATGAAATATAATATCGGAAGTAACACAAGTTTGATAGGAACACTTCACATAGGATAGACTTACTTCTCTATGATCTTCCTGTGGACTTTGGCTGCATTGGAAAATGAAAGGTAACAGCTCGGGCCATTCTCCTGCAGGGACAGCGTACTTAGCTATAATACTCACAACGTTTGCGCTAGCTCGTCTCACAAGATGACTGCATAAAAAGAAAGATTAAGTGAATTCAGACTTTAACAGAAGTACATGTAAAAAATATGATGTACTTTGAACAAGTAAACAGCATTTGCACCAAATGGAAGGGATTCTAGCTTGGTAAGCAGACTCTTTTAAAAATATATACTTGATCACAGAAGGTTTTGATTGGTTCAAGTAGTGCTACATAACTTCAATATTTCAGTTGAAGGTTCTGGCAACACCACTACAGGTAGATAAAATCAATCCTCATAAAGTCATGTCACAAAACAACAATAACATTTTATGTTTGAGTTCTGAACTCAGCACATAAAGACACATATTGTCATATAGCAACTGAGAAATGACAGGAGTAGAGCACAAATCAATTTGGATTTTAACTATACGAAAACCATCATAAAAAGGTAATCCTGCATTTTGGGTGTTTCTATCTTCAGAATTTTCCATATTTGGTAGGATAGGAATAGACAATTTAAACCAACTGAGCAAATAAAATCACGCTATATTGACTTCTTATGAGATGCCTTCCAATAATTCAGTTGTTTCCAAATGAAAACCAACCATCAGTATCTCCAACAAAGCGTTTCCAGTTGGAGGTGCATATCAATACAACATTATCCAAGGAAGAACGAGGATTGAGCAGCCACCTTATACAGGCAGATGTATAACAGTCAATCACCTCACATCTCGATGACATTATTATGCTAAACGCAATGGCTAGCTGTGGACCTTGAATTACCCCCCGACAAGTCCATTTATTAGGTCTAACAGATCGATTGTCCAATTATTCACAGGCACGAACTATTCAGCTTTTTCTGAACATCAATTTAAGTGTCCTTACCCAGTCTCATTCAACCCAACAGGAGAAAAATTGCCAATTTAGGGAAGCAGAGATGATGCGGCGAGGGTTGGGAAAAGTGGTTAGAGAAGGACCTGTGGTCGATGGTGATAGAGTCGATGAGGGCTTGCTTGAGGGAGGCCTTGGCGTGCGGTGGAAGCTTCGGCCAGTGGGAGGTTATCTTCTTCCGGAGGAGCACCGCCGCGAGCTGCCGGACGTTGGGGGTCTTGGCGGTGCGGAGGTGGTGGACGAGCGCCGGCACCACCTGCGGGTCCCGCGCCAGCCGCCGGATCTGCTCCTCCGCCTGCCGCCGCGCGTCGTTGTCGGGCATCAGGAACTGGATCAGCAGGAGCTCCAGCGACTGCGCCATCCCTCCCTGTCGCGGCTTCCTCCCTACCTTGCGGCAATCGGCCGGCGCCGGCGGCGGGGTGGAGGGAGGTGTGAGTCAAAAACCCTACCGATTTGGAGGCGGCGTGGTTGCTCGGGTTTTGGTGGCGGCGCGCGTTGGGGCGGGAGCAGTGTTTATTGTTTAACGTACCGATCCGTGGGGGTTTACCTTCGCCACGGAATGACGGTTACATAACCGCCCAAAACCGCGTAAAATTCATCTCTAAAAATTTAAATTTAGAATTTTTAAATATTATAATACGATCATGATTATTACAATAAAATTGTGGTTATCGTGTAATATCGTATGGTAATCATATGGAAAACCATAGTACGTTGAAGCCAAAAAGAAAAAAATTGTGAAAAAATTATAAAATGTAGTAAAAATTCTAAAAAATTATAGAAAATTCAGAAAAAAATATGGATATCTCTAAAAAACAATGTAATATTACATAATTTTTTTCATAAACCTTGCTATCGTTTTTACACTTAAATAAAGTAGAAATCATATCCCAACCTATCTCTTATTTTTTTTATTTTCGATAAAGCTTTAAAATATGAAGTAAACTTCTTATTTTTATAAACTTTCTTCACCACAGTAACTTATAATTCAAATACTACCTACTAGGATTTTTTGGATTTTTTTATTTTTTAAAAAAAATTTAAATTCAGATAAAATTTATTCAAACCAAACCGTCAATAACTGATACCGTACTGTTTGGGCAGTAACTACAGTAACCATGCAGTTATTGGCGGTTTGGCGCATCCTGGACGAGAGTGGGCTTAATACATTTTTATTATCTGGGTGAAGTGAAGCGACGTACGAATGGGCTGCCTGGACTGGAATTGAACTCTTGTTTGGCCCAATACTATGCGAGTAGACTCGGACTCCCTCCGAGGTCCGGTTCTACGGCACGCTCCACTTAAGACGCCCTGTAAAAATTGAATTAATCCCTGTAAAAATCCTATAAAATCCATCAGTTCCAAGAGCTCTTTAAATTAGACGCCAAACCAATCAAGTACTTGTAAAAAAACTCATACTAGTGGTAGATATATGGTCCTTCTTACCAACGTTTATACCTACTAGCAAAATGCCCGCATGTTTTATAGAATTAAAAAAATCACATCGGCATATTACAAAGAGAAAATCTATTTTGAAGTTTAAAGCTTAATTTTAGAATTAATTAGATATTTTTGGTTGCTAAGTTTTTGCTCCCGTAAAAATGTTCTAGTTATTATTAGCGTGCAAGCATGATCATGATAGAAAGCTTCAGGGTCTATTCGTGACGTCTGTTGTTTTACTATATGTTTTGTTTGAAGAGATGATAGATGGTGGTCTCACATGTTAGAATTTTGGAAAGTTGGTGGTTGAGTGGTGATAGATTCACCATTCATCATCGCCACTGCTCTCTTTTAAAAGAGTATAGATATTATCAAAATATTTGACTCACAGAATACCACCAGCTGCTCCATAAGTTCCCGTTGGCCCTCCGTCAACTTTGTGTTTATCGGAAAGGAGGAAGAAGCGGGTCTAGATTGGGTACATGTTTTTATGATTTTTCAATGTTTCATCGAATATATCTTGATGATTCTTTGTGTTGATCGAAATGTTGAAGTGGTATTTTGATGATGTTTTAACAGTTGAATCTCGATGTTTCATGTGCTAGAACGAAATGTTTCAAACATGGTGTCGATGTTTTATATCGGCAATAATAATATAGGGCTACTCGTGAGACCTAAACTTGATGGACTGCAAAGAAACATGAACAATTTATACTGGTTCAGGCCCTCGAAATGAGGTAATACCCTACGTCCAGTTGTAGTGTATTGACTTTGAGATTTCTCTGGTGAGATTGCGATATGCCCTCAGGGGGTGCACTGCCTCTCCTTATATACCGGGGGATAGGGTTACAGAGTAGGAATCCCAGTCGGATTCTGACCAAGGGATTTCCTTTTAGGAATACAACGTTCCCGATTAGGACTATATCCTTTCTTGTCTTGCAAAATAATATATGCCGAGTCCTATTGTATCCCTAATTACAATGTTAGACCCATCCTCTGTCCGAATGGCTCAAATGCTTCTCATGAGGCACCCGAGGCCCTGGCCTCCATAGCAGCCCCTGAGACCTTCATATTTGAGTCACAACTGATGTCGAGTGCCCATCTTGCACGGTGAAGAATTCCCGAGTGCATTGCTCCCAAGTACTCTTTGTTCGAGTGCTTCTTCTCCCGAGTCCTGCTTCATGTCAGCTAGTAGCGAGGCTATGAAGGGCTTCATGTAAAAATATGAATAGTATGCGCCGAATAGGCGCACCTATTAGGTATAGCTCCCGACTTTGTACTTAATTATGAAACAATTAAACATAAAGTCAAAGATCTTTAACCTTTTAGTCTTTCTCGAGTAGTATACTACATGGTATGTAGACTCTTCAACATCATATCAGCTGGAATAATTTTTGCTCATGGCAATTGGTGGCTAAGCATGTAAGCCGAGTACCACTTTATGGATTTAACCCAATATGTGGTCAGGTGTAGTTGAGAGATACATGTATCCTAATTTTAATGGTGACCAGCTATCGATTCTTATAAGGATGTATCCTCAATACCTAGTAAATAATGCAGATAGCTGAACACATGTGTCTAGCAATTAGACTTTCATGAAGCATATCTGATTATTCAATCAGTTTTTGTAAATAGCATCTGCACTGTGATTTTAACACAGCCAGCGAGCGGCCCAACAGAGCGTGCTATTAGAAACTCATATATTCTGGTCCAGTACCGAATCAGCCGACCCAAGCCCACTTATCAGCACGGGCTCTATAAAAGCGGGGAGAAAGAGAAAAAATTCCCTCATCTTCTCCAATCCTCCAATCATTACGTCTTCCAGCTTTCGCGCCGAAATTTCGTGCTTTGCCTCGCTAGGGTTTGCCATAGCCAGTGTCTCCCGTGCGAAACTCACGTGATTCCACTCCACCGCATCCATCCCAAGCCTTCAATAGCATTTCCCCCAAATCTTCTCACTCCCAGCAATGCCGAGAGCTTCGCTCAAGATCCCGGAGATGTCGGCAGAAGCTTGGCCTGTTTCGGAATGCGGTTTGACGAAGCTGAAGTACTTGGAGAAACAACTGATGCTGCGGTGACAAGAAGTCATCCATTGGCGCACCGCCAAAGGGGAATCTATGTCGGCGTCCCGATTTGGTGAGACCGTCGCCTTCACCTCTTTCTTTCATCGTGGTCTTGCCCTTCCCTCTTCGGATTTCTTCCACCAACTTCTGTCCTTCTATCAATTAGAGTTGGTGAATCTGAATCCCAACTCCATCCTACAAATCTCCATCTCCGTCACATTGTGCGAAGCTTTTCTGGGAGTGAAGCCCCATTTTAATCTCTTTCGATATTTGTTCCATATCAAGCCCCAACCATCCAAAAATAAAGTCCAAGCGATTGGGAGAGCCGGTCTCCAACTCAGGAATGAAATGAAAAATATCTATCTTCATGTTCCTTTGAAAACCTCCCTCAAGGGCTGGCATAAAGAATGGTTCTAGTGTTCCAATCTCGAACCTTCTCTGCCCCCTTTCACTGGTTCTCCACCGGTGGTTCTACCCAGCTGGTCCTCTATGCCAAGCTATGAAGAGATTGGCCAAGTATACCAGTTGATGGAGAAGATAGATGGGCTGAAGAGCTCGGGGTTGACTGGTCTCTGGGTAGCGAGATGTTTCTTGAACCGCCGCACCAGGCCTTTGAAGCTGAGAAGCCACTTCGGTTGGGATTATCAGGGCAAAAATGATCCCAGTCGAGAATACTCGGACTTAACCGATAAGAATAAGGTGACCTATACCTTGCTCGGTTTTTTCGTCAACGGGGTAGTGGAGACAGAAGACGCAGAGCGCACCACCACAGCCTATAGCCAGAAAAGGCCTCGGCCACAGGTAATCCTGAAAAACTGATGTTGAATTGCTATCCATTTGTGATGAATGTCTATGGATATCTGTCTCGGATTGCTCTGCAATGTATGATGTGTGTTGTTGAAACATTTGCAGGACTGTGAGGAGTTTGATGATGACTCCCAAACCCTGTCGGCCACCAAAACGAAGAAGAGGCCGGCCAGCCCTTCTGCTGCCCAACCCAGCTCCAAGAGGGCTGGGAAGAAACCCATTGAAGATCCGGGCAAGAAAAGAGCAAGCAAGCCGAGTGCAGTACCAGGGAGTTTGAAGATCAAAGACCCTGCGAGTTTAGCCCCTAGGCCGCCAAGCCCGAGACCATCTTCTCCAAGTCTGAGGCCAGCAACATCGAGCCCAAGGCCAGCACCGCCGAGCTCAGCAACATCGAGTCTAGCAACATCGAGGCCAAGGCCGGCGCCGCCAAGTACAAGATCAACAACATTGAGCCCAAGGGCCGCGCCGCTGAGTACCTCGATGGCCCAATCGGCTGCGCCAGAAACAGAGCCGACTGGAGATAAATTGCCACCACCGATTACCGCGCCAACTGGCCCGACAGCCAGCAGCTCTCCACCGCCGATATCTTCTGGAGCCCCCTCGTGGAAGTTCAAGATTTCCAAGAGGTAAGCAATCTTCAATCTTCCAAAAATCTTGAATGAAGTGATAGTGTCTTAATATTTGTCATATTGTGCAGGAAGCAAGTTGACATAGATCCCAAAGGGACTATGCCAGCTGCTCCTGTCACCGAGCCAACCCCAGCCGAGCCAGCACTGACAAGTTTATCTGCTGAGCCAGAGGCTACCCCAACTGCAGAAGCTGAAGCAATCCTGACAGAAGGACCACTAGGGCCGACCGACCAAGGGGCGAGTGCTGAAGTCATTGCTCCAGCTCCCGAGCAAGCCACCGAAGCCCCTACAGCTGCCGAGTTTGGAGTCGGGACCTTATCTCCAACAATTTCTTCGTCGTCTTCTGATGAAGTGGACCTCCTCAGGCTTGAAGCCCCTCCGCATAACTTCCTGAGAACATTTCATTGGGTCACCTCCGAGGGAGTCGCGGAGAGCTATGAGCACGACGAACAAGCAGCTCCTCCTTCTACGTGCTGCAATTGCCGCGTCCAAGGGAGTCCAGGTATGTAGCAAGTCTTGCCGCATTGAGTTCTGGACAGTTCCCATTTGACCTGGTACTCTGCCTTTTGACTCTATTTTGCTCTGAGCAGAAGATTGTCGATCGTTCAGAGAAAATAAACAAGGTCCTGACCCAGCTCGCCCCCCATCTCCAACGACTGAGCTAGCTCCAAGTTGCCAAGGATGACCTAGAGCGGATTAGCCAGGAGAAGAAAACATGGCTGAGGGGAGCAGTTGACAAGCTCAGGAATGAAAAGTGGGCTGTAACTGAAAAGATCAGAAGTAAGTCTTCTGTGTTATCTTCCCGAGTAAATCCCGAGTATATCTCTCCAGCTTTGTTGATTCCCGACTACCTTGTTGAGTTCTGACTGCAATCTTGAGTTCTTGACTGTTCCGATTTGCAGCCCTCGAAGCCGAGTTAAAGGCCCAGGAAGAGGAGAAAAAACAACAAGAGAACAAGCTAAAGGAGATGGAGAAGGCCAAAGCCGAATTGGAGAAGGCCAGAGCCAAGGTGGAGGCCGGCTATGCTAGTAAGTCTTCTGCCTGACAATAACCTTAATTTGTTTTCTTGTCACTCCGACTGCATGTTTTGGCTAACAAGTATACTTGTTGATGTATCTGAACAGCTTCAAAAGCCAATACCCAGATCTAGTTTAACGCATTTGCAGAGCAGATCAAAGTTGTCAAGAAGTCACGAGAAATCCTCGTCGGATCCGTGAAAGGGCTCCTTGACATTATTGAGCCTCACCATGTTGGAACCAGCTCCAGTACTATCTCCCAGGTGCAGGCACACCTAAGCAAAGCCCCGAGTATCTTGAAAAAGTACTCGGATGAGCATGTCACTATCGGTGTTGCCCAAACCTTGGCCATGACCAAATCGATCTACCCTAGGGTAGATATCGAGGCCATCGGTGAAGGTTTTGCCGAAGAGACAACTCCCGAAGAAGCACTGGAGTTGATCAGCCAGGTGAGGCCGACTGCGGAGGCCATAGCAAAGGACCTAGATATGTAAGAACAAACAATTATGCAGTCGGTGTATATAACTTTTGTAAGGACACTTATAAATATCTGTACGATGCTGCCGAGTACTTGCTTTTTCTCAGTCATCATTAGCTTTACCCGACTACATAGTCTGAGCCGAGTAGATTGATAGGAACTGGAAAAATTATTCAATTCTAAAAGCTATACTCGGGCAAACATAGCATAATCGTTGTAAAACTTCATAACTTAGATAAAGCAAGCTCATATTTTATTGACAAGGTACATAATACATGCAGCCCCCGACTCACTACTCAGTTGAAACAAAAGATGTAGTAAGTCAGAGAAAAAAAATCTAGATACATATGTATAGAGAAAATACAAGACTCAGAAATAGAAATGATGTAGCTGTTCTATATTCCATGAGTTGCTGACAAGAGCACCGTCTTCAGTCTTCAGTCGGTAGGCGCCCAGACGTGTCACCTCAACGATAATGAATGGTCTTTCCCACAAAAGGGATAGTTTATGCCTGTCTTTAGTGGTTTGTATTTTTCTCAAGACGAGATCACCCACCAAAAAGGCGCGGCCACAAACATTTCAACTGTGATAACGACACAGGCCTTGAAGATACCTTGCCGACTGGATAGTTGCAATGTCCCTAGCTTCCTCCAACTGATCAAGTTTAACTAGTCGGTCTTTGTTGGATTTGTCTTCTGAGTGGGCCCGAACTCACGGAGAGCCGAACTTCAACTCAGTTGGTAATACGGCCTCATCACCATAGACTAGAAAGAAAGGGGATTGCCCTGTTGCCCGACTAACCGTGGTTCTTAAAGACTAGAGAACGGATGGGAGTTCTTGTACCCATCGCCCTGCATATGGTTGTAGTCAGTTGAACATCCTAGCCTTGATACCTTGTAGGACCATGCCATTAGTACGCTCGACCTGCCCATTACTTCGTGGGTTTGCCACAAAAGCATAACAGATCTTGATGCCAAAATTGTCACAGAAATCTTGAAATACGCCACCAGTGAATTAAGTACCGTTGTCCGTTATGATGCGGTTAGGAACCCCAAATCGGTATAAAATACTTATGATGAAGTCCTTTGCTCGTGCCGTTGTTGTGGTAGCAACAGGTTTTGCCTCAATCCACTTTGTGAATTTATCCACTGCGATGAACAAGTGTGTGAACCCTCCTGGCGCTTGTTTGAACGGCCTGACCATGTCAAGCCCCCAAACTGCAAAGGGCCAAAAGATTAGAATTGTTTGAAGTTCTTAGGCTGGAAGATATATTTTCCTTGCATAGAATTAACATCCCTCGTATGTGTGGACTACGTCTTTAGCATCTGTTACCGCAGTTGGCCAGAAGAATCTCTGCCTGTAAGCCTTTCTGACTAACGTTCTGGATGCAGCATGGTTGCCACAAATACCCGAGTGGTTCGATTGCAGAATCTGCTTGCCCTCCTCAGGTGTGACACATCGCATGAGGATTTCGGATGTGCTTCGATGGTACAGGTCTTCTCCGACTATTAGGAAATATTTGCTTCGACGTTTGAAGTGTTCGGCTTCACTGCAATCTTCTGGGAGTTCGTCGTCCAAGAGAAATTTGACAACTAGAGACTGCCAATCTTGAGAGATGACTAGCACTTCGTTTGTTGCCGGGGTAGGTTCAGCCCCCAACTGTTTAAGCACTGGTTTCTTCTTGACTGATGGCTCCAATAGTTGCTCGACAAAAATCCTAGTCGGGACCACTTCTCGTTTGGATCCCATGTTGGCCAATTCGTCTGCAGCACCGTTGTATTGTCGTAATACATGAGTTATCTCCAGCCCATCGAACTTGTTTTTTAGCTTTCTGACCTCCTGACAATACGACGCCATAGTATCGTTGAGACATATCCAGTCTTTCATGACTTGGCTGACCATGAGATGAGAATCCCCGCGCACAACCAGTCGATGGATGCCGAGTGATATGGCAATGCGGAGCCCGTGGATGAGTGCTTCGTACTCAGCGACATTGTGTGAAGCCGGAAAGTGAATCTGGAGGACACACTTGAGTTTTTCGCAAGTGGGTGACGTCAACACGACGCCAGCCCCTGCACTACCGATCCGTAGAGAATCATCAAAGTACATCGTCCAGTACTCTAGCTTGTCCATATTTGTAGTCGTCTGAACTTCTGTCCACTCGGCCACAAAGTCGGCTAGAGCTTGAGATTTTATTGCTGTCTGTGGTTGAAAATGATGTCAAACGCCATCAACTCGAGCGCCTATTTAGCAATTCTGCTAGTGGCCTCACGATTGTGTAGGACGTCCCCAAGTGGATATGATGTGACAACAGTGACTTGATACGACTGAAAATAGTGCACTAACTTCCGGACAGTGATGAGTAGGCCATATAACAGCTCCTGGACTTGAGGATATCTCATCTTGGAGTCGACTAGGATCTCGCTGATAAAGTAGACTGGCCGTTGAATTTTCTGTATATGACCTGGCTCTGATTGCTCGACTACCAGCACCATGCTGACTAGTTGCTGCCAAGTATAACATTAGTAGTTCCTGTGGCATAGGTGGCGCCAACACTGGTGGTGATGTGAGAAATTTTTTGAAATCTTCAAAGGCTTACTGGGCTTTGGGTGTCCATTGAAAATTATCTGCTTTCTTCAGTAGTTTGAAAAAGGCATGCCTCGTTCACCAAGTTGGGAGATGAATCGGCTAAGTGCCGCCATGCAGTCTGTCAGCTTCTAGACGTCCTTATGACTAGTTGGGGTGCCATGTTCATGATAGCGTTGATTGTCTCTAGATTAGTCTCGATGCCTCGATGCGATACGATGAAGCCGAGTAGCTTTCCGAACAATACACCAAAATCGCACTTTTCTGGATTCAACTTCATCTTGAATCTCTGAAGGCTTTGGAAAGTTTCATCCAAGTCAGCGATGAGGTCTTCTTTGGACTTTGTCTTGATCACCACGTCATCAACATATGCATCCACACTGCACCCGAGTTGAGTGTGTAAACACAGCTGAATTGCTCGTTGGTACGTTGCTCCAACGTTTTTCAACTCGAATGGCATAGTGATCTAGTAGTATCCTCCAAATGGCATGATGAAAGAAGTTTCAGGCAGTCCTCCTCCTTCAAGTTGATTTGGTGATATCCCGAGTAACAGACGAGAAAGCTGAGAAGTTCGTACCCCGCAGTTGAATGCACCACCTGATCTATTCTGAGTAGACCAAATGGATCTTTGGGGCACGCATTATTCAAGTCGGTGTAGTCAACATATATGCGCCATTTACCGTTCTTCTTCCGGACCAAGACTGGGTTTGCTAGCCAATCCGGGTGGTAGACCTCTTAGATGAACCTGGCTACGAGGAGCTTGGTTATTTCCTCCCGAATAGCATCTTTGCGATCCTGTGCGAAGCATCGTAGCCGTTGTTTCACTGGCTTGGTGTTCGGCTTGACATTCAGGGAATGCTCGATCACCTCCCTTGGTACACCAGGCATGTCGGAAGGTTTTCAAGCAAAGATATCCCTGTTCGCCTGGAGGAAGGTGACGAGCACGTCTTTCTATTTTGGGTCGAGTCCGGTCCCAACAAGAGCAGTTTTGAAGGGGTCAGAAGGGTCCAGGAGGATCTTCTTTGTTTTAGAGTCCGCTGAAATTCCCGACTTGGCTACTTTTCTTGCCGGAACTTGATCGTCCTCGCTTACTGTTGTGGCGGCTTGCCGGATGCTATTGCACCCGACTGCCGCTTCATGAGATTAAGCCAGCTTGCAGCTCTCCTTGTCGCAGGTGAAGGCATGCTTGACATCGCTGCAAAGAGAAAGAACTTCGGCTGGTCTTGGAATCTTGAGCATCATGTAGGTGTAATGCGGCACAGCCATGAATTTGGCTAGTGCCAGCCGTCCAAGTATCGCGTGGTACGTGGTCTCGAAGTCGGCAACCTTGAAACAGATATTTTCGGTGCGGAAGTTATCCCGCGTGCCAAAAGTAACTGGCAGAGTTATCTGTCCAAGTGGAGTAGAAGAAAGGCCGGGGATTACCCCACGGAAGGGCACTGTACTCGGCCGTAGCTCTGAACAAGGAATCTTCATCTCGTCTAGTGTCTTGGCAAACAGAATGTTGAGAGCACTGCCTCCATCAATGAGAACCTTCTTCAGTTTAATGCTCTTGATGACCGGGTTCAGGACGAGTGGATACCGTCTTGGATGAGTAACCCAATTGGGATGATCTATATAGTCAAACGTGATTGGCGTTTCTGACCAACGCAAGTATTGGGGGGCATCTGCTGCAGAGACCGAGTTGACTTCACGTGCTCTTAGCTTCTGCTTCCTCTTGGACTCGTACGCAGTCGGCCCTCCAAAGATGTGGTTGAGCTCAACCTAGGGGTCTTGGTAATCACCGGCTTCGCCTGAATCTGGTTTGTCCTTGTCTTTATCAGGGTCAGATGTTGAAGCCTACTCGGAAGCAAACTTCTTGAGCATGAAGCAGTCATTAGCCACGTGCTTACCCTTTGGATGAAAGGGGCATGGCCCGTTCATCACTTTTTGGTATTCGTTATTCCTTGGGGGTCGCAGCCGAGTACGCTCCACAGTAGCCACCACGTTATCCGACTTCCTCTTGCGGTTGCCAGACTTATTCTGTGTTGGCTCATCATTGTCTTTCTTGTCTTTCTGCCGGGGCTCTTTTTTATCATCGAGAACCTGAGTGACCGCATCGGCCAAGTCGGCGTACTTGTTCGTCATATCTAAAAGAGCCTTGACAGAAGCAGGAGGTTTCCGAGTGAACTTGGCAATGAACGAGGCATCTTTGACTCCCTTGCGGAAGGTGGCGATGACGACCTCGTCCTTGATTATTGGGATCGAATTCCGCTTCTCAAAAAACCTCTTGATGAACATGCGAAGAGACTCGTTCTTCCTTTGGTGCAACTGATAGAGATCGTGCTCAGAAGATGGCCTCTCGTAAGTTCCCTGGAAGTTGGCAAAAAAGCGTTCCCGGAATTCTCCCCAGAAGCCGATTGACCTCTTTGGGAGTCCTGTTAGCCATGTCCTCGCCGAGTCGGCTAGAGCGATTGGGAGGTAGTTAGACATGGCATTCTGATTTCCTCCAGCTGCTCGGATCGCCAGAGTATAGACCGTGACCCAGGACTCGGGATTGGTCTTCCCGTTGTACTTCTCGATTCCAATCGGCTTAAAACCCGATGGCCAGTCGACCTGTTGTAGCTCTTGGGTGAAGGCCAGTACTCATTCATCTACATGAGAACTCCAACTCCGACTACAGCGGTGAAACTACTAGTAGTGGAGGCCGTAGCGCTCATTCTCGTCTTCCAGTCGACGCTGCTCATCTTCCTCGCGTTCGTGGCGTCGTGCGTTGATGTCTTGTCGGAGATCATGTCGTAGTCGGACTCGGAGATCCTGGTTGTCCCGACGGTCGTTTTGATGTCGACGCCACCGGTCGTTGTTGGGGTTGCTGAGTGACATCCGGCGTGACTCCGTGTGCGGCTGACTAGAGCCGGCCGCTCAAGGTCGTGTCGAGGTGGACAAGACCGCCGTTGGAGAAGCCGACCGGTTGGCCGGTATGAGGGTATCGCCCAACTGTTGGTGCTGCTGACATGCAGCAGCGGTGATCATGGTTTTTATCCTTGCTATAGTCAGGGTGGCCTGGTGATCAGGCCCAAACTGGAGCGTGTCCAGTAGAGTTGCAACAGCCACGACGTTTTGCTGAGGCATTATGAAGACGTCGTGGTCGCCGACTCGAGTTTGGAGGATTTGTTGTTGAGTAGTCCGCCCAGCCCTGCGCAGATCATCGTTGCGGGCATCGCGCTCAGCGTGCAGGCGTATTGCTTCTTCCTCCTGTTGTTCTCGCAGTCGGCGGGCCTCCTCCTCTTGCTACTCGTGTAGTCGGCGTGCCTCCTGAGTGGAATTAGAGCCCTTGGACGCCATGAAGACTTTGTGGGGTGGGGAGAAGCTTGCTGAGCTGCTGTCCGAACGCCCTCAACCCGGCCCGGTCCCCCGCACCACCGTCTACGCCTCCCACCAAACCGCCGCCTAATCCAGAGCCCCGCCGCCAACGTCGCTGCCTGCCCTACCTTCCTCTCTATAAATAGCCGGCCTCCTCTCCCCTCTCTAGAGCCCTAGCCTTCGTCTCCGCCGCCTAGCCGCCGCCGCCGCTCTCCAACCCTGCCCCTCCTCTCTGCCTTGCCCCTAGCCACCGAGCACTGCCACTGCTTCTAGCCGATGCTGCTCTACTTCTCGCCAGTCGCCGTTATCGTTGTTTCCTCCAAGCCACTGTGGTTGCCGTTGTCATCGCCGTGCCAGGGCCTCCACGCCCTCCGCCCACCGCCGGTGAGTCTCGGCCAAAGCCGTCCACCGCCTCCCCCTCCTTCCTCGTCCTTCCTCGTCAGCGAGACGTCGTCCTCGGCTTGCCGCTGCGTCGTCACCGGTCGTCGTCATCGCCCTCCGCCACCAATCATCATTGCCGTCACCGTCGAATGTCCTCCCCGGCGGCGTCAGCCTCCCCGCGCCGGTGTTGCGCCGCGCGGTATTGTGCCATGGCCGCACGGGCGCGAGCTCACCATGCTCAAGCAGCCAACATGCGGGCCCCACCGGCAGTGCCCCTATTCGTATGACATGTTGACCCTGGCGATTATATCCTCAAGCTATCTAAGCCGTCGGATCATCTCAATCTGATCTGAGCCGTCCGATCTTCATTAAACCGCCGATTGGATCTAAGTTGTTTGCTCTCCAGATCTAATCCAAGCCGTCGGATTTCCCTAACTGTAGATCCGAGCCACCTCAGCCCTAATTACCACCTCAGCCGCCACGTCAACTCTCTTCTGCCCACGTATTGTCAACATGGCAGCCATGTCACCGGTCCACCAATTTTCCCCATCCCCTATCTTGTGAACCTAGTCTAGAGTGAACCAAGACAATAACAGTGGACCCCACATGTTAGTTTCTTTTCAAAATAATTCTTTTAATTCGATAATCCAAGGAATATTCCCAAGAATATTCCTTTTCTAATTTCTATTCCGATTTTCTCTTAATTCGAACTTCTGAAGGCTATATGTTTTTCGTCTGAACTCCGATTCGACCCGCTTTTCTTCATAAACTCATCTAAAATCATGATCTACATGTTTGTATACTATTTATGTACTATTTATTTGGAGTTTCTCAGTGTTTTTTCTCGTTTTACGTGTAGTCATGTAGTTTCTGCCGTTTCGGAGGATGGCAGAGATTGACAAAGAGTTCGGAAGATCAGATGAAGACTTTTCTATTGCAAGGCAAGTCACACGACAATCCCCTTGAGCATGTTGAACCCAATTGTGAAAATTATTTTGTTTTAACGTTATTACATGCAAAACTTTGGAATGTCATTAATACAGGTATTTATTATTATTCCAATATTCCTTGATTATGGTCATTTTGCTATTGATACCTTTACCTTGATGCCTTGGGTATTTAATATTGATTAGCTGGATGTCTAATTAATGATCTAGCTAGATTATTTAGGTTTTTCTTAGCCCCGCCTAGAAACATTTGCGTCATTTTATGTGGGATAACTTTTGATTCACTTATGGATAATTAATGATTAATGGCTTTGTTTTCCACAGCGGTTGGTCGTGGTTGGTTAATTAAATGTGTCAACTAAAACTTGACTGATGGTGGGTTGTGAGCACATGGAATGATGATGTTGTTAGTGGTGTTCATGACAATTAAGGACCTGTTTGCAAGCTACTAATTGTGAAGCATTACCCATACTAACCACAAGCTAGAATGGGTAATGGCGGGATTTCAAGTGTGATGCGTTCAATAGGAGGCACCAGAGCGTGTTTGTGGCTGTCGTAAGTCCACACATTGCAATTGGTAAGTCCATGAGTTCAGGCATCGGGCCGTCTCATAGGAAGGCACTTGATCACCCCTACCGGAGACCGGAGGCTTGGCGGGAGGCACTCCTATTGGGCGAGTTACATGGATGGTCCTATCACAAATCCTTACCGAGGTACCGTGGTGGTATTGAGGCGCACGGCAACATGTTGTGTGGTTATGTCTTGTGGGTAAATTGGTGTAACGCCCCATTTTCAGTGAGACGTTAAACTCTATTTCGCTAAAATCTATCCGTGAAAATTTTGATCTTTGTATGTTGTGTTGTAAGTCATGCCCGGATCTCAGTTTGTCTTCTTGCCCTTGATCTCGAAACCCGACCTCTCAAAAACCTCCGTTCCAAAATAATCCTCGAATTCGAATCGTTGTATCCGAGTTCTCTCCAAAACTCTGACGGCGAGTTCCCTGATCTTCTCCTTCAAAAACTCTTGCTTCGATATCTATTCCCAATATCCGAATCGGAACCCTAAAACCATTCCCTTTGACCCTCCGAAAAGACTTATGTGAAATCAATTCCCGAATCGGAGATTCAAATCCATTTTTGAAATTCAGATTATTCCTTCTCTCTGAAACCCCCTTTTATATTCCCAGAAATGCCAAACCCTAATTGACTTTCTCTTGTTTGAATCCCCTCCCAAAAATCCCCTTGACTTCTCTCTCCCTTGAATCCCTAAGAATCCCGAGTTAAATATACGGCTTGGCATCCGACCCTTATTCGAGAATCCTTTCCACCATTATACAAGTATATATATAAATATATACATATATATACATGTGCACACATATATATAAATACCTATATGCACATGTGTATATATGTGACAGCTCTCCATCATTGAACTCCTTGAAATCCCCCTCCAAATCACCTGTGAAGTCCACACAAAATTTGCTCCAAAAGACCTAAGTTTACCACTTGGGCTCACTCCTTGAAATCCCTAATCCTCCTCAGTTCCCTTGGTTTTTCCTTGAGTTAAAATATCAAAAATTTGGACTCAAGTCTTAAATCAAATTCCCAAATACCTCTCCAAAATACCCTAGAGAAAAATAAAAAGAGTCTACTGTGCTCTCTAGGCTGCCATTCCTCACTTCTCTCTCCTGCACGGCCCAAGGCCCGCGTGACGCCGCTCCACACCACGGATGGCCGCCACATGTCCATCCCGTAAGCGTCAGCCGTTTGTTTTTTCTCCTTGCCTGCTCGCCCACACGAGATGGCCTCCCGAGCCGCGGCTCTCATGATCCCTAACGCGTGTCCCGGCTCCCGGTCCGCACCGTCAATCCCTCTCTGCATGCCCGCACCGCGCGCGCCCCGCCCGTATGCCGCGGATGGCCGCCACATGGCCCGCGCACCGCTCATCTGCTACCCGATCTCCCTAACCACCGCACTTGGCCTCCGCTGTTGCCGGATCGCTGCCACGTGGGCGCACGCGCGCGCATGCAGCCGCTCTATCATCCCATTCGCTCGCTCACTCGCACGGACCGCCGTGCCCCATCTGGATTGCTACGCGTGTCGCCCTGCCCAATGTGGCCTTTTGATCGTCCTCCACAGTGTCGTCCCCTACCTCCATCCGTCCCCGTTCGCGCCCTACGGTGTTCGATCAAATTCCCAACCGAGTCGTCCCCCACCATGCCCTCCGTCTCTGCCGCTAGTGGCCAAGCAGAGGACAAACACGGCCGCGCTTTGCCGCCCTGTTTCCCGCCTCTCTCTCCCTCCTTTCACCTCTCTCTCTCGCCATTGCCGCTCGGACAAAAGGGGCTCGGACCGCCAATGTCATTGTCGCCCCCACCTAGGCCTCGTGAGCCCGCGCGCCCACTCCAAACTCGGCCATGCCCAGAGCAGAGCGCCTCCTCGCACCGCATCTTCTCGGCTCGGATCTTTTCCCCCTCGCCACGGCGCCGCTGCCACAGGCCTGTCGATGTTTTGTATCGGTAATAAACATATGGGGCTACTCGTGAAACCTAAACTTGATGGACTGCCAAGGAACACGAACAATTTATACTGGTTCAGGCCCTTGAGATGAGGTAATATCCTACGTCCAATTGTGGTGTATTGCCTTTGAGGTTTCTCTGGTGAGATTTCGCTATACCCTCAGGGGCGCCCTGTCTCCCCTTATATACCGGGGGACAGGGTTATAGAATAGGAATCCCAGTCGGACTCCGACCAAGGGATTTACTTCTAGGAATACAACGTGCGTGACTAGGATTATATCCTTTCCTTGTCGTGCAAGGTAATGTATGCCGAGTCCTATTGTATCTCCAATTACAAGGTTAGGCCCATCCTTTATCCGAGTAGCGCTAATACTTCTCATGAGGTACCCGGGGCCCATGGCCTCCACAGCAGCCCTGAGACCTTCATAGTTGAGTCACAACTAAAGCCGAGTGCTCATTCTCCACGGTGAAGAATTCCTGAGTGCAATGCTCCCGAGTACTCTTTGTCCGAGTGCTTCTTCTCCCGAGTCCTGCTTCATGTCAGCTGACAACAAGGCTATGAAGGGCTTCATGTAAAAAATATAAATAGTGTGCACCAAATAGGCACACCTATTAGGTGTAATGCCATGCCCAGAAATTCACCAGAATTTCCAAAGCTAATTTCTGCAACAAATCCTCGTCCAAGAATCAGCCGAGGTACACAAATCGATAATTTGATAAATATAACCAAAAACGATAAACGATAAATACTTACAGAAGAGGCACTTAGTCCTCACACAGAAGAAATGTCACACTCTGAATTTTTTCCCCCCTTAAATATAGCCACACAAAATATACCTAAGAAAATGTCCCAAGAAAAATAATTTAAATTGGCCAAATGAATTAATTAAATGTGAAAATGCAAAATAATAAATTATCATGGCTGGGAATATTTTTCTTATATTCCTCTTGCCAAAATACATTAATAGGATTTTTATTGGAATTTTTAGAGCACTAGAAGTATTTTTAATAAATTAAAAACCAATATCGGAATTAAAATCTCACTAGAAAATCCTGTTTCTTTTTTCTTCCTCCCTTTTTCTCTTTCTTTTATTTTCCCTCCCGCTGGGCCGACGGCCCAGCATTGTTCCCGGCCTGCCCGTGCGGCTCACGCGCATCGCGCCTCTCCCTCCGGCCCACCTGTCAGACCCCTCATTATGCCCGCTCGCCCCTCCCGCTAACAGGCCGGGCCCGCGTATCAGCATCGTCGTTTTCCTCCGTCCGAATCAGGCAGAGGGGAAATTTCCCCTCCGCCGTTCGATCTGCGCCTCGTCGCATGTCCTCGCACGCCCGCCCTCAATTCAAACGGTGCGGACTCGGTCCTCGCTCGTTTCCCCCACGATCTCTGGCCCCCTTACCCACTCACGTGCAAGAATCGCGCGCACGACGCTATGGCCGCCGCCCTCAATCCCGTGGAAAATTGAGCCGCTTCGGCCACGATCTCTCCCGCCCGAGCCCATTTAAACCTTCGCCGTCCTCCCCTCTTTCTTTTCCCTTAAACGCTGAAGCCTACCGAGCCCCCAAACCCCTTCTACACCGCAAACCCAAGCCGCCACCGTCCTCCGCCATCTCCAGTCCTCTGCCACCACCGCTGTAGCCGCCGCCAGGCTGCGAACTCGCCACCGCCAGCTCCGCCGCATGCTTGCGAAGCCAGGCCGCCACATCCGAGGACCCCTACGCCGCCGGAGACCCATCCTCTCTGTCGTCCTCCTCCGTGAGTTCCGCCGTGGGCCTTCGGCCGCGCTTCCTCGCTACCCAGGTCGGTTTTTCTTTCCCCTAACCCCTTATGCATCTTCTCCAGGACCTCTTGAGCATCGTCCGCGCCTTAATCGCCAATGATCTTCACCGGAGCACCCCTTTCGCCGTCGTCCCGAACCTCGGCCGCCGCCAATCCCCTCTATTCACCGCCGTACACCACGCTCCAATCGCCGTGAGCCCTCGGTGAGCACCCCATCACCTTCCTCGCCTTCCCCGCTGCTCCTTGCCACTCTCCACCGTGCCGGATGGTCGCTGGCAGCAACCATTGGGCTGGGCGTTCTGCCGTGGCGCGGTCGTGCTGGTGAGATCCTGTCCCGTTCGGCCCCGGCCGTCCGATCTGCTTCGACAGATCAGGGCCGTCCGCGTGGCGCCTCGCAGGCGCCCCACTCCCCCACCACCTGGGCACCGCGTCGGCTCATCGGCCCGCCATGGCCGCCGTGGCAGCCACGTGGCCATTTCCCCGTTGGGCCACGGTGGACTTGGTCCACCGTGCGCCGCCCTTCCCCGTTTCACTGACCAGTGGGACCCACCTGTCGGCGCCGGTTCCCCGGGGTCCAATCATGCAATAATTCCTTTTATTGCACAATAAATCGTTTAATAATTAATTTTACATGGAAAATCACTATAAAACTTTAAAAATTCATAACTAATTCATATGAACTCCAATTAAGACCATTCAAATTTTCTTAAATCCAGAAAAATGCCAAAAATCCATTAAAAATACTTTTAACTCTTGTTTGACTGCCCACATGTACTTTTTTAATTGTTTGTGTGTGGTTCGCTATAGAATCTGACGCCATCGACTCTCCCGTGTACTACGAGGTTGTAGCCGAGTTCACCGAGCCGGAGCAAGGCAAGTCGCATCGTTTCCTCGATCATTTTAAACCCATTTATTGCAACCTATTTATTTTAAATTAATAAACATGCATTATTTCATTATTTCATGTGGGAAGGGTGACCTATATAAATGCAATTCCAATTGCTTTGACTTTATTCCACCAGTACACCTTTGTAGCTAGGTAATAATATGACTAGAGGCTATTGTTAGGATGGTTAGCCCTGCTTAGAAACTTTTAGCTCACATGGGAATTTAAATACCTTAATTTACATTTATTGTTCAACTCAATGTCGGAAAATGAGATTTTCGATATGTTGATGTTAGATTACTAAAATTTGACTTGAATGATAGGCTGTGGATGCATGGTTATGTTGGTCTCACCCATGGCAATTAAGGACTGGTTCGCGTGAATCCCTTGGGCAAATACTCGTACATTCCACAAGCCAGTGTAGGCAACGCCTGGGCTTGTAGCGTCCCTTCTCCCTCTCCTAGGCACCGTTGGTGAGGATGGGCGTAATGGAGTTGGGTTGGCCCGGGTAGGGTTGATCGGCTTCCGAATCCATTGTGGCACAAGGGGGGTAGCCTGGCCGATGTGGGGTGTCCTGGCGGCAGGTGCAACCTTAGCGTGGTGTGGATGGTTTGGGAGAGGTTGCGTGAATGGTCCTGTCACAGCCTCTCACGGGGTGTCGTGGTGATACACCGGCACACAGGGACGTGTGTGGGGTTGTGTCTTGTGGGTACAGTTGTACACTTCTAATCAGAGTAAATCTATTCGAATAGCCGCGCCCGCGGTTATGGGCATATTGGTCAAGACTGACCGTGATTAGTCTCATTATAATAAGTTGACTTAAAATTTGCTTTAGTGATAGGATGGATGGTTGGGCCTAGTTAATGTAGTGTAACGTTGACCAGCGGAGGATTAATATTGCTTAATAAATCAACCTTTTTACTGTTTACAAACTACTAATGGTTGCCAAGGCTTTTATGCAAATAAACCCCTAGCGTACCTTTGATTCCCGTGCATTGTGCATATTTACGGGTGTGATTTGTTGAGTACTATGGGTGGTAATTAGTCTTGCTCCTTATCCCCTCTCAGTGGTGGAGTGCCTGTCTGACGAGGATCGTCAAGAGGATTAGGCTGGATCTGCCATCAAGATGCATGTGGAATGGAAGCCTCCGCTTGGCTAGTTGTTAATAGGTTTACTTTTTCCTTTACTGCTACATTTATGTAATATAATTTTATTCTGTTTGTAAGACGCACTCTGTATTTCCTGGACAGGGATTTAATACACATTAATGTTCAGAATTTCGGGTTACGAATTTCTGGGCGTTGCAAGAAAGCAGCAGCGGAATAGCAACTAGCATAGCTTCAGCACCAAGCCACAGGCAGCTCGACTGGGGTATAAGTCAAACACCAAACTTCTCCTTCTCGCAAAGTTTCACTCTGATGATTGCAGTATTGCAAGACTAAGTACCACCCACCGTACTCAATAAGCCACACTAGGAAATGCAATGTAATGCAACAGAATTCCAAAGGGAAGGCATAGTATTGCTCATTTGCATAAACAACATTTAAAACTTTTGCATTTAAAACCATTAAAAAAACAATGTAGTTTAATTATTATCAGCATTGAACCAATCTCTAAACAACGCTCCAACACAGTTCAGGCCCAAACCATATTCCCTCCAAACTGGAGCTATCCGATTCCATCATTTATCAGCATTATTAAGTAGTGTGGAACTAATCACAGAAAACATTGCTAGGCTCTCCCGTGGCCACGCCTGTTCGAATAGTTTTACTCTGGCCAAAGATTTACCAATTTACCCACAAGACACAACCCCACAACACATCACTGTGCGCCTTAATACCACCACGATACCTTGGAAAGGAGTTATGACAGGATTATCCATGTAACTCGTACAATAGGAGAGCTTCCCGCTGAACCTCCGGTCTCCGGTAGGGGTGATCAAGTGCCTTCCCGCGAGACGACCCGACACCTGAAGCATGGTCTTATTGTCACTGCCATTTTTGGACTTATATCAACCACAAACACGCCCTGGTGCCTCCTATTGAACTCGGCATATTTTAAACTCCTGCTATTCCATTCTAGCATGTGGTTAGCACGAGTGTTGCTTCGCAACAAGTAGTCCGTGAACCAGTCCTTAACTGTCATGAGCACCACTAGCAACATTCACAATCCTGGTACTCACAACCCACCATTCAGTCAAATTTTAGCTGACACAATTAATTAACCAGCCACGACCAACTGTCGTGAAAGAACAGCCATTAATTATCGATGAATGAATCATTAGTTTCCCAGATAAAATTACGCTATAGTTTCTACGCAGTGCTAAACAGATCCTAAATAATCCAGCTAGACCATTAAATAGTCATCTAGCTAGTCAGTATTATTCACCCAAGGTATCAAGGTATAGATAACAATAACAAAATGGTTATGAATATCAAGGAATGTTGGTTATTAAATAATTCCCCGTAATAATGTCATTCCAAAACATTTCATGCAATAACTTTAAAATAAAATAATTTTTACAAATGGGATCAACATGCTCAAGGGAATTGTCGTGTGACTTGCCTTGCAACCGAAACGTCTTCAATCACTCTCCCGAACTCTTTCGCAACCTCTGTGATCTTCCGAAACGGTTGAAATTACGAGACTACACGTAAAAGAGGAAAATCCCTAAGAAACTCCAAATAAATAGTACATAAACAAGTAGATCATAATTTTAGATGAATTTAGGAAGAAGAATAGATCGAATCGGAGTTCGGACGGACAAGATATGGCCCTCAGAAGTTTAATTCAGAGAAAATCCGAAAAGAAATTAGAAAAGGAATATTCTCAGGAATATTCCCTGGATTTCTGATTTAAAATAATTACTTGGATTATTACTGACACATGGGCTCACAAGCAGTGACCTGGCTCACATGGATTAGGTCCATGGACCAGAGGGAATAGAGGAGTGATGGACTAGCTTATGTGGCAAGTGAGGTAGATTACCACGTGGATGACACATGGGCAAAGAAAATGAGATGGCGGCCGAGGTGGATGCTGACTCAGCCTCTAGGGCTGACATGGCAGAGGATTAGATTAAAGGGGATCCAACGGCTAGGATTCAATCTAAAAGATCAGACGGCTCTGGATTATTCTAGGTTTTTGATGGAGATCGAATGGCCCAGACTTGATCCTTGGAATTGGATGGCCGAGATTAGATGAATTTCTACCCACCTAGGCCTACATGGTAGTGGCTAGGGAAGGGATGCCGACCGAGACCCATTGGTCAGTGGGACACGGGCAAGGAGCGCCCGGCCATCGACCATGGCTTGGCATAGGGGAGGTGTTGACGGCGAGCTGACGGCATAGGGACGACACGTCGGCATCGATGGCGGCGGCAGGCGACGGTGCTGGGTAGCGGAGGATAGCGGCACACCGAGGATGGCGGCCTCGGGATGACGTTCGGCGGCTACAACAGCACACAGAGGCAACAAGGGCACGGACCACGGACGACGCGGCCGGCCACGGCAACGGCGTTCGGCAGTGGACGACGACATCGGGCAGTAGCGGCAGCAAGGGAGGGCGGCGGCGGCAGCACCTAGGGGCTATGACACCAGGGCGAAGGCTAACAGCAGTAGGTGACGCCCCGTACAAGAATGGAATGGCGAGGCAAAGTGCAGCCTAAGAAACTCCAAATAAATAATACATAAAATACATAAACAAGTAGATCATAATTTTAGATGAATTTAGGAAGAAGAACGGATCGAATTGGAGTTCGAACGGACAAGATATGGCCCTCAGAAGTTTAATTCAGAGAAAATCCGAAAAGAAATTAGAAAAGAAATATTCTTGAAAATATTCCCTGGATTTCTGATTTAAAATAATTACTCGGGTTACTACTGACACATGGGCCCACAATCATTGACCTGGCTCATATGGACTAGGTCTATGGACCAGAGGGAATAGAGGAGTGATGGACTAGCTTATGTGGCAGGTGAGGTAGATTACCACGTGGATGACACATGGGCAAAGAAAATGAGATGGCGGCCAAGGTGGATGCTCCTCTAGGGCTGACATGGTAGAGAATTAGATTAAAGGGGATCCAACAGCTAGAATTCAATCTAAAAGATCGGACGGCTTTGGATTATTCTAGTTTTTTTATGGAGATCGAGTGGCCCAGGCTTATCCTTGGAATTGGACGGCCAAGATTAGATGAATTTCTACCCACCTGGGCCCACATGGCAGTGGCTGGGGAAGGGATGCCGACCGGGACCCGCTGGTCAGTGGGACACGAGCGAGGAGCGCCCGGCCGTCAGCCATGGCTCGGCACAGGGGAGGTGTTGACGGCGAGACGACGGCACAGGGACGACGCGTCGGCGTCAACGGGGGCGGCAGGCGATGGCGCTGGGTGGCGGAGGATGGCGGTGCACCGAGGATGGCGGCCCCGGGATGACGTTCGACGGCGACAGCGGCACACAGAGGCGACGAGAGCGACGGACCGGGGACAGCGCGGCCGGCCACGGTGACGGCGTCCGGCAGCGGGCGTCGACGTCAGGCGGCGCAGCAGGGGAGGGCGGCGGCGGCAGCACCTAGGGGCTACGACACCAGGGCGAAGGCTAATAGCGGTGGGTGGCGCCCCGTACAGGAACGGAACGGCGGGGCAAAGTGCGGCCGTCGGAGCAGAGAAGACCGGGAGGCGACGGACAGCGATCTGGGGAGGGGACAGGAGCAACCACCAAGGGGAGATGGCGTCGGCCGCGACGAGCAGGAGGGACACGGAGATGGCGGCGGACTTCGGGCTCACCGACGGCACTGGATCACGGAGACGGCGATGATGGCTCGTCGGCCGGGACGATGGCGCCACGACGATGACAGACGGGATCGAGCAGAGCGGCAACGGTGCGGTTAGGGTGCTCACCGGCGACGGGAGGAGGCGGCGTCCGATGGCTCCCCGATGTGGACAAAGACGAAGACGGCGATGACCCCACGGCGGCGTCGGCGCAGGATGCAGGACCGGCGGCTTCACGGCGTGCAGCAAGGCGACGCGACGACGACGCAGAGCGGGAGCAGCGGCGCGACTTGCAGGCGGGGTGGCGGCAGCGCAGAGCGGGAGCGGCGGCCGGCGGATGGGATTTTGTGGCGGCAGCTAGAGCTCAGAGGCCCAGGCGGTGGCACGGCGCTAGGCGAGCGGGGCGGCGGCGGTAGGGCACAGGGGCGTGGCGGCTTGATATATATATAGGGCGAGAGCGAGGGAGAAGCGCAGGCCGGGGTTGCCGGGCTAGGCCCTGACTCGACCGAGAGAGCACCAGAGAGAGAGAAGAGAACCCAAAGGAAGGAGTGCACAGTAAGGAGAAAGAAAAAGAACGAACGAAAGAAAGAGAAAATAAAAGGAAAAAATGAGGAAAAAGATAGGGAAAAATAGAGGGGTTTTTCGACAAATTTGAATTTCGCAAAAATTGAAATTTCAGGGATTTTTCTGGAGTCAGATTTTTCAAGGAATTAGGGACTTAGGGACGGCAACCCGAGTCTGGCAAAATGGATAAGATGAAAGGGGTCTGGGCACAGAACGACTTGAGATTGGGAAAAAAATTTATTCAAATAATTACTGAACTGATCTTTGTAATATTAAAATTAATTCTGGAGCTCTAAAAAATCCGAGAAAATTTCAGAGAGTGTAATTACACCCAAATAATTTATTAAAAATGATTTCGACTATGATTTATTAAAGAAAATTTTTATTTCCCATTTTTACTTTACATAATTATTTTACTTTATAATTTAATATAAATTCTAGAAAATCAATTATTAATTAATTATTTAATTCCCAAAAAATGGGCTGTGACATGTAGCCCCCGACTCTGTGCTTAATTGTGAAATAATTAAACATAAAGTCAAATATCTTTAACCATTTAGCATTTCCCGAGCAATATACTACCCAGAAATTAGACTCTTCAGCATCATGTCAGTTAGAAATATTTTTTCTCAAGAAAATTTTGGCTAAGCATATAAGCTGAGTATCACTATGGAGTAAATCCAATGTGTGATGAGGTGTACTTAAGAGATACCTGCATCCCCAGTTTTAATGGTGACCCGCTATTGATCCTTATAAGGATATATCTTTAATACCTTAAAATAATCAAGATATCTGAATGTATACACCTGGCTCTAGGTTTAGCATGAAGCGTATTTGACTATTTAATCGGTTCTTGTAAAATAGCACATGTATCGTGATTTTAAAGCGACCAGCGGGCGACCCAATAGTGCATGCTATTTAAGAATTCATATCTTTGGCCTATTACCGAATAAGTCAGCCCAAACCGATATGCCCATCGCAACCCTATAAAATCCAAAGATTTTAATCATTGTTCAACCTGCCTATTGCTTTGGGAGTATGTCACCGAAGCATAGCAAATTTTGATGCCGAAGTCATCACAGAAATCTTTGAATACGCTAGCCATGAACTGAGTGCGTTGCCTATAACGATGCGATTGGGGACTCCAAATCTGTAGATTATATTCAATATAAAGTCTTTTGCCCTGGCCGCAGTGATGGTTGCAGCGGGTTTATCCTCAATCCACTTTGTGAGCTTATCCATCATGACGAACAGATGTGTGACCACAATATTGGGATAGTCTGCAACTCTTGTACTGGTAGATGTGCTTGCCAAGCAAAAAATTGACATCCCTTGTAGGACCAGCCGAGTGCCTCAGTGTCGATAACCGCAGTCGGCCGAAGAATCCTTGTTTATAAGCCTTTCCGACTAACGTTTTGGATACAACATGGTTGCCATAGATGCCCGAGTGGATAGATTGCAAGATCTGCTTGCTCTCCTCAGGTGTGACGCAGTGCATGAGAACTCCGGATGCGCGTTGACGATATAGGTCTTCTCCGACTATGATCAAGCTTTTGCTCCGTCGTTTGACTTACTCAGCTTCGTTGCAATTTTTAGGAAGTTCGTCTTTCAGTAGGAAGCGAATGATTGGGGTCTTCCAGTCTTGAAAAATAAAGAGCACCTCTATAGGTTCCAGGTTTAGTGCTACCTCCGATTGAAAGCTCCAATAGTGGCTTTTTCCTTGCTTAAGCCAAATAGGTATCTGAATGCCGCGCTAGCGCATGATTCCGCTGGTGACCCTCTTGGGGCATACCTAACTTGGCAAAATTGTAGCTGAATAAGGTACCCGAACCTTGCGTTAGCATAGGATTCAGGTGGTGGCTCTCATGGGGCATACCCTACCCAACAAAGTTGTCGCCAAATAAGGTACCTGAACCTTGCATTAGCATAGAATTCAGCTGGCGATCCTCATAGGGTGTACCTTACCTAGCAGAGTGGTACCCGAGCCCCGACTGGTGCCGGAGGTCGGTTATTAGCCCCCATGGGACATACCAAGGTCAAGATGACATCCGTGTTCTGACTGGCGCAAGTACTTGGTCAGTAGCCCTCATGGAGCATTCCGAGTGATTCTTGAAGCGTCGCACTCCAAGTGTATCATGGCAGACTGGTCCAGCCCCCGAGCGTAGGAGATAGGCTTGTAACCCTAAGTTCCTGTTACACGTATCCGGAACTGGTCCTACATTATAAACATATCGGATGAATAGCATCTAATATAGAGAACAATCACCCGAAGAACATTTATGTTTTTTACAATAGATGTAAATATGTGTTCCTCCTCTTATTGATATTGATTTACCTGAGCAGTTGACCCCTTACATTTAAACACTCTGCCCAACTAGTCATAGTCCCCGAGCGTCGGGAATCGGCTCATGGCTCTTTCCCAGACACGCATTTTGGGTGACTTGAGTTCGCCTTTCATGGAGCAAAGCTTCACGTATCGAAATTTATGCTACTCGAGTACTTTTGCAATCATTAAAAGCAAAAACAGAAAATGCACAGTATCTACACCTATTAAGTGTAAGCGGCTGCGGCATTGGCGAGGCCGAGTGAGGAATGGACGATCTCATCCCCCTAGATCCGATCCCGACTGGCACTAAGCCATATCCAAGTCAAACCATAGGGAAGCGAGTTGCCTCCTGGCCCATTTAGATAAGAATATCATATAAAGGAAAAAATATTTATCAGAAAGAGACTTAGCTATTCGGTATTGCACGAGTTGGGAGTGAGGATGTCATCCTTGCATTTGAGCTTTTGAGCCCCCGAGCATGTCACTTAACGTTCTGATAATCTTTAGTTCTAAAAGGTTGAAGACGGTTGTGACCGACTGCCACAATGAAGTCATCTGACTTGCGTTTGCGGTTCCCAGCCTTAGTCGAGGCCACGTCATCGGTGTCCTTCCGCTCCTTCTGTCAGGGTGCCTTTTGTCATTGAGGGCCTCAGTAGCGTTCAGCAGCAGCGTCGACCGAGTCGGCGTATTTGTTCACCATGTCAAATAGAACTTTGACAGAACTCAGAGGCTTCCGAGTGAACTTAGCGATGAACAGGGTGTCCTTGACTCCTTTTCGAAAGGCGGCGATGATGACCTCGTCCTTGATCTTCGGGATTGAATTCCTCTTCTCATAAAACCTTTTGATGAAATCACGAAGAGACTCGTTCTTCCTTTGATGGCACTGATACAGATCGTACTCAAAAGATGACCTTTCATACATTCCTTGGAAATTGGCGATGAAGCGTTCCGGGAATTCTCCCTAGGAGCCGATTGACCTCTTAGGACGTCCAGTTAGCCATGTCCTCGCCGAGTTGGCTAGAGCGACTGGGAGGTAGTTAGCCATGGCCTTGTGATCTCCTCCAACTGCTCGGATTGCCAGAGTGTAAACTGTGAGCCAGGACTCGGGGTTGGTCTTTCCATCATATTTTTCAATTCCAGTCGACTTGTTGCAGCTCGTGGGTAAAGGCTGGTACACCTTCATCTGTGTGAGGACTTCGACTCCGACTACGGCGGCGAAACTGCTCATGGTGGAGATTGAAGCGTTCATTATCGTCTTCTAGTCGGCGACGCTCGTCTTCCTCGCGTTCGCGGAGTCGTGCGTTGATATCTTGCCGGAGATCCTGTCGTAGTCGGCCTCAGACAACCCGGGTGTCCCAATGGTCATCTTGATTTTGGTGCCATTGGTCATTATTGTGGTTGCCGAGTGACGTGTGGCGTGACTCTGTGTGCGGCTAACTAGAGCCGGCCGCTCGGCGTTGCGTTGAGGCAGTTGAGATCACCGTTGGAAAAGCTGACCGATTGGTCGTTATGAGGGTATCGCCCGACTATTGATGCTGCTGACATGCAGCAGCAGTGATCATGGCTTTAATCCTTGCTATAGTCAGAGTGGCCTGGTGATCAGGTCCAAACTGGAGTGTATCCAGTAGAGTTGTAGTGGCCACAACGTTCTTTTGAGGAGTTACGAAAACGTCGTGGTCGCCGACTCGGGTTTGGAGGATTTGTTATTGAGCAGTCCACCCAGCCCTGCGCAGATCGTCGTTGCGGGCATCGCACTCAGCATGTAGGTGTCTTACATCTTCCTCTTGTTGTTCTCACAGTCAGCTGGCCTCCTCCTCTTGTTGGTCGCATAGTCGGCGTGCCTCTTGAGTGGGTGTTGAGCCCTTGGACGCCATGAAGACTTCGTGTGGCAGGGAGAAGCTTGCCGAACTGTTGTCCGACTTGGAGTTGGAATCAGAGTAGTTGATGGCGGTGATTACAACTCCGACCTCCTAGATCCAATCTCGAGCGGCTCTGGGCCGTATCCGAGTCGAACACCAGGGGATCGGGATTGCCCCATCGGATGTTGATTGAAGATATCCACGGTGTCGCCGAGTCCGAATGGGAGATTGACGATCTCCTCCTTTCTTAGTCCATTCTCGGCTGGCTCGAGGCCAAGTCCGAGTCGAACACCGAAAGAAAGAGTTGTCCCGAGACCCAGGCATGTTAAAGATTGCCGCAGCATGTCGACGAGGATTGCTCCAGCGTTGCGTGGGCTAACCGGCGTAGAGTCGGCTTGATTCCAGGCCGATCAGAACGGGTCTGAGTCGGACAGGGTGAGGTTGCCGAATTCGTCGGCGACAAAGTCGAGGCTCCCGAAGCTGATTGTTTGCCCGAGAGAGAAGTTGATGCCGTCGACTCCGATGGTTGAATCCATCAGGTTTGTCGAAGATGATCTCTGTCACACCTCGAGTTTCACCTTAAATATAGCCACACAAAATATACCTAAGAAAATGTCCCAAGAAAACAATTCAAATTGGCCAAATGAATTAATTAAAGGTGTAAAATGCAAAATAATAAATTATCGTGGCTGGGAATATTTTTTTTATATTCATCTTGCCAAAATACATTAACAGGTTTTTTATTGGAATTTTTAGAGTACTGGAAGTATTTTTAATAAATCAAAAACTCTTATCGGGATTAAAAAAGCACTGGAAATCCTCTTCCTTTTCTTTTCCTCCTCTTTTTCCTTTTCTTTTTTCTTTTCCCTCCTGCTGGGCCGCCGGCCCAGTACTGTGCTGGCCTGCTTGCGCGGCCCGCACGCCCACGTGTCCCTCACCCCTCTCGTTGACATGTGGGCCCAGGGCCCCACATGTTAGCTTCATCCTCAACCTCTAGCCGACTCGGCCGGAGGGGATCGAGCTACCCTGTCCATCGGATTATGCCGTTCCCGCTCCCCTGCATCTCAGCCCTTGGTTCAAACGCCGCGGACCGAGTTCCTGCCCGTTTCCCCCACCTTCTCCGCCCCTCTCGCCCACGACCGCGGTTGAATCGCGCCTACTAGCCGTCGTGGCCGCCGCCCTCAATCTCGTGGAATTCAGCCAACTCGTCCACGAACTCCCGCAGCCGAGTATATATAAACCCTCCCCATACTCCACTCTCATTTTCCCCTCAGTTGCATACGTCTGCTGAGTACCCAAACTTCCTCCGCGCCGAGCTCCCGAAACGCCACCGCGCTCCGCCTACTCCAGTCGCACATCACCGTCGCTACAGCCGTCGTCGACTACCGCGCTCGTGCTCGGTAGCTTCACCACACCCGGCTACGTCCTGTTCCGTAGTCGGCCTTCTTGGATTCCGTCAGAATTCCATCATCTTCATCATTCCCTTTCAGTAAGCCCCTCCGCCGGCAGTCGGCCGCGGTTTTCCGTCAACCCACTCGGTCTTTTTTTCTCCTAACACGTTCAACACCTTCGCCAAGACCTTCCGCACCTCGTTTCTGTCTCTGTTGTCGATTAGAGCCGCCGAAACCCAGTCGGCGTCGCCATCCCGAACCTCGGCCACCGCCAACTCCCTCTATTCGCCGTCGTTTGCCGTACTCGGGTTGCCGCGAGCCCTCGGTGAGCACTCGGCCGCATTCCTCACCTCCTCCACCTCCCGCCACTGCCCTCCGCCGCACCGGATGGTCGTCGGCGGTGACCATCGGGCCGCGTGCGTCGTCGCCGAACTGTGCGCGTCGGCGGGTCTCGTTCCCGACTAGGTCTAAGTCGTCTGATCTGTCTCGGTAGATTGGGGCCGCTCGTGTACCTATGTCCGCGGTCGCCGCACGTGCGTGGACTACGTCCACCGTGACCCGTGGATCTCGCCTGTCGGCGCTGGCTCCCTATGGTCCACTGACACATTAATTCGATTAATTGTACATAAATCGGTTAATAATTGATTTTGTATAGGACATCACAGTGAAACTTCTAAAATTCATAACTAATTCATTCGAGCTCCGATTAATTCCATTCACATTTCATTAAATCCAAAGAAATGCCAAGAATCCACTAAAAATACTTTTAACTCTTGTTTGACTGCCCTCGTGTACTGTTTTTAATTGTTTGTGCTTTGTTTGTTTTAGAATCTGACGCCGTAGACTCTCCCATGTACTACAAGGTCGTAGCCCACTACGTCGAGCCGGAGCAAGGCAAGTTACACTGTAATCTTGATCACTTTATACCTACTTTTGCTAAAATGTTTTGTTTATTCAAATAAACATGCATGTTTTCATTATTACATGTGGTATGGATTATGACCCCTATATAGATAAGATTATGCCTTAGTCGTTGAACCTTGTTCCTTGTTACCTGGGTAACAACATGAATAGAATGCTATTCTTAGGATACTTAACCATGCTTAGAAACTATTAGTTCACCTAGAAATTAAACATTATTATTTACATTAATGCTTCGACTCTATGTCGGAAAATGTAACATTGGACATATTACTATTAAATTAATAAAATTGGAATCAAATGGTGGGCTGTGGGTGCATGGTTTTGCTGGACACACCCATGGCAATTAAGGACCGGTTCACGGGAATCCCTTGGACAAATACTCGTACTTTCCACAAGTCAGCGTGGGCAATGGCTGGGCTTGTAGCGTCTCTTCTCCCTCTCCTAGGCACCGATGGTGAGGATGGGTATGATGGAGTTGGGTCGGCCCGGGGTAGGGTTGATCAGCTTCTGGATCCATTGTGGCACAAGGGGGGTAGCCTGGCCGATATGGGGTGTCCTGTTGGCAGGTGCAATCTCAAGGTGGTGTGGATGGTTTGGGAGAGGTTGCATGAACGGTCCTGTCACAGCCTCTCAAGGGATGTCATGGTGATATGCCGGCACATGGGAACGTGTGTGGGGCTGTGTCCTGTGGGTAGAGTTGTACACCTCTAATCAGAGTTAGATCTATTCGAATAGCCGCGCCCGTAGATATGGGCGATTGGTCAAGACTCACCATGATTAGTCCCATCTTACTTAATTAATCTGACTTAATGGAACTGGTGTGGTTCAAATGGCTTGTTGGGCCTGGTTAACGTGGTGTAACGTTAATCAGTGGAGGATTAATATGGTTTAATTAATCAACCTTTCTACTATTTGCGAACTACTACTGTTTACAACTGCTTTTATGTAAATAAACCTCTAGCCTATCTTTGACTCCCATGCATTGTGCATATTTGTGGGTGTGGTTTGTTGAGTACTGTGGGTAGTACTCAGTCTTGCTCCTTTTTCCCCCTCTCATGGTGGAGTACATATCCGACGAGGACCGTCATGAGGACTAGGCTGGCTCCGCCGTCAAGATGCCTGTGGAATGGAAGCCTCCGCTTGGCAAGCTGTATATAGGCTTTGTGTATCTTTACCGCTGCATTTTTTGTAAGGTTATTTTATTTTGTTTGTAAGACGCACTCTGTATGGCAACTTTGTTTTATGTACCCTGGCTTTCCTAGATAGAGATTTAATGCACATGAATATTCAGAATTTCGGTGGTGAAATTCCGGGCGTGACAATCTCGCCGATGCCCCTACATGTGGAGCACCAACTGTTGATGTTTTGTATCTGCAATAAATATATGGGGCTACTCGTGAGACCTAAACTTAATGGACTGCAAAGGAACATGAACAATTTATACTGGTTTAGGTCTTTGAGATGAGGTAATACCCTACATCCAGTTATGGTGTATTGTCTTTGAGGTTTCTCTGGTGAGATTTCCCTATACCCTCAGGGGGCGCCCTGCCTCCCCTTATATACCGGGGGACAGGGTTATAGAGTAGGAATCCCAGTCGGATTCTGACCAAGGGATTTCCTTCTAGGAATACAACGTGTCCGACTAGGACTATATCATTTTCTTGTCGTGTAAGGTAATGTATGCCGAGTCCTTTTGTACCCCTAATTACAAGGTTAGTCTCATCCTCTATCCGAGTGGCCCTAATGCGATGGTGAGCACCCCTATCTCTGCGATGGCGAATGAGAACCCTCGGACCTCACCCTAACCGGCTCCGCGGCCACTGGCCTTCGTCTCCCCTCTAGAGCCGCCATGGACACCCCTTCCCCTCTGTTCCTCTCTCTTTCCTCCTCGGACTCCCGCCGCCAATCGTCCCCCGTCACGGACAACCAAATCGGAGCCACTCGGGTGATTCTCCTTGACCTCCTCTCCTTGCCGACGTATTTCCCTTGCCCCAGAACGCCGCCGCTCGCCGAATAGGTCTCACCGCTGTTGGCTGTGCGATCCCGACGGCAGAGCCACGCCCCTCCCATGTGCCCTTTGACGGGTGGCCCCACGCGCGCTGAGCCACAGTCCCTTCCCACGCTCGCTGGCATCTGGGCCCAGCCCTCACACCTCTGTGCGGCTGACGAACGGGCATCACCCGTGTGCCAACCCCCGGACACCATCCTAGCATGGCTTGGCACTGTGCACCATGCACGTGGACCGTGCCGCTTTTTGTGGGCCCTTGCCCCTCGGTCCACCGCAGACCAATCCCATAAACCCCCTCACCTCACTGACATCCGGGCCCCAATCATTGGTGATACTCCCTCTCTCCCTAGCCTGTGAGTCCCAGTGACTAGTAAGCCACCCCCCGGATCACTATCGTGTGGGCCCCTACCTTTGGGCACCCCGGACCACACCCCCAGCTCCCTCTCTCTCTCCACCAATTGACAGTAGGCCCTAGCTGTCAGTGACTCCCAGAGAGATTCTAGAGAATACTCCTTTAGAAATGCCAAATAATTCATTTCCCTTACTCTAGAAAATCAATTAACTTCGGAAAATCACATCTTTTAATCCGTTGATCCGATTGACTCCGTTCCAACTCTAGTAATTTTCTAAAATTGAAATCTATCTGATGGCACTATTTGTAGCACTAAATAGGATCTTTTTCTTGGACTTTGTGTAGATTTTAATTGTTTGCGCATAGTAATCGGTCGTTGGAATATCATTTCGGAGCGGATTTCGCCAAGATTTCTCGAAGACTCGTGAAGACCTAGAGCAAGACAAGTCACATTTGATCAATCGAGCCTATAACTGAAATTAAATTATTTTATTTGCAAAACCTACATCGATAGGCGTGCACCGATCTATTCGGTCTTGTCATGCCTAGAAATTCACCAGAATTTCCAAAGCTAATTTGTGTATTAAACCCTCGTTCAGGAATCAGCTGAGGTACACAAATCAACAATTTGATAAACATAACCAAAATGTAATAACGATAAATACTTACAAAAGAGACACTTAGTCCTCACATAGAAGAAAACAGTAGCGGAACAGCAACTAGCGTAGCTTCAGCTCCAAACCACAGACAGCTTAACTGGGGTATAAGCCAAACACCAAACTTCTCCTCCTCGCAAAGCTTCACTCTGATGATTGTTGTATTGCAAGACTGAGTACCACCCACTGTACTCAACAAGCCACACTAGAAAATACAAAAAATGCAACAGGAATCCAAAGGAAAGACATAGTATGGCTAGTTTGCATAAAACAGCATTTAAAACATTTGAATTTAAAAAACATTGAAAACAGTATAGTTTAATTATTATCAACATTAAACCAATCTCTGAACAGCACTCCAACGTAGTTCAGGCCCATAACCATAACCCTCCAAACTGGAGCTATACAAATTCCATCATTTATCACCATTAACGAGTAGTGTGGGATTAATCACAGAAAACATTGCTATGCCCGTCCTTAACTGTGAGCACGGCTATTCGAATAGTTTTACTCTGGCCAGAGGTGTACCAATTTACCCACAAGACACAACTCCACAACACATCACTGTGTGCCTTAATACCACCACGGTATCTCGGAAAGGAATTGTGACAAGACCCTCTATGTACCCCGCACAATAAGAGAGGCACTCGCTGGACCACCAGTCTCCGGTAGTGTTGATCAGATTCCTCAACAGGGAGACAGCCTAATACCTAAGACATGGACTTATTGACGCAGCTATGGTGGTCTTATTGACACAGCCACAACACACCGTGGGGCCTCCGGTTGAACGAAGTATACTTTGGTTTCCGCCATTACCCATTCTGACTTGTGGTTAGCATGGGTATTGCTTTGCAACAAGTAGTCTGTGAACCAGTCCTTAACTATCATGAGCACCGCTAGCAACATTCACAATCCTGGCGCTCACAACCCACCATTCAGTCAAGTTTTAGTTGGCACAATTAATTATCCAGCCACGACCAACTGTCGTGAAAATATAGCCTTTAAACATTAATTATCCATAAGCGAATCATAAATTATCCCACATAAAATGACGCTAAAGTTTCCAGGCATGGCTAAGCAAATCCTAAATAATCTAGCTAGATAATTAATTAAACATATAGCTAGTCAGTATTAACACCCAGGGTATCAAGGTAAAGGAATCAATATCAACATGGCCATAAAAATCAAAGATTATTGGATAATAAATAAATACATGTAATAATGACATTCCAAAACATTTCATGCAATAACTTTAAAATAAAATAGATTTCACAAATGGGATCAATATGCTCAAGTAGATTGTCGTGTGACTTGCCTTACAACCAAAAACATCTTCAATTGCTCTTCCGTAGACTCCGCGATCTTCCGAAATGGTGATTATACGCGACTACACGCCTAAGGAAACTCTAAATAAACAGTACATAAAAAGTACATAAATAGGTAAATCATGATTTTATATGAATTTAGGAGGAAAAACGGGTCGAATCGGAGTCCGGACGGGAAAGATACGACTTTCGGAAGATTGGATTCAAAATAAATCCGAAAAGAACTTGAAAAAGAATATTCCCTAGAATATTCTCTCAGAAATTGATTAAATGAATTATTCTAAAATTGGAAAAAGAGGTGGGGCCCATTGTCATAGACACAGCTCTGGTGGATAGGGTTCACAAGACTGAGGATGGAGAGATCTGTGGACGAGCTGAGAAGGCGATGACAGGGCAGTGCGGGGGCACTGACGAGGCCAGATCTAGGGTTGACATGGCACCGTGTAAAGCTCATGGACGTTCAACGGCTCAGATTGGACCACAGTGACTAACGGATGATATTCACACGGCTATTATGAGAATCGGGCGGCTGGGATTCCATCTAAGACCCATTGGATAGCTGAGATGAATCTTGAGGCGATCAGACGGTTAGGTTTTACTATGAAAATTTTGATGTATATCTACTAGTTCGGATCAAATCTTGAGATTTGGACGGCCAGGATTGGATCTAGAACTATTCACCGGGCCCCATGTGTCATGTATCGATGCACTGGGGAGGGAGATGCCGTGAGGACCATGTGCCGGTGGCTCTCGGCCGGGCAAAGCAGGCATCGGCAAAGGCGGTGAGTGATGGCGGCACGGCATGGTGGATGTCGACGTCGGGGCGGCGGCCAACTGGCGACGAACGGCGAACAGAGGAGATGCTCGACGGCGACCGCGGCGATGGCAGGCGACGATGTCGGCCGGTGACGTGCGGCGGTGACAACCCACGGCGACGCACCAAACAGGGAATAGAGGCGACGCCGTTCCGGGGAAGCTAGGCCAAGAGGGGACCAACGCCTGACGGCTACGGCGGCTAGGACCTGTGATGGCAGAGGGGAAAACAGTGGCGGCTTCGGGGATGCTCACCAGCGGCGGGCGACGACCCCGTGGGTGACGACGACGACGGCAGCCTGGAGCAGGGCACAGCGGGGCGGCGGCGCTGGGCACAGAGCGGGCGGCGGTGCTGGGAGCGGCGCGGTGGCTAGGGCTGGGGCGTGCGGCTGCACAGGGGTAAGGCGGGCTAGGGCACGCAGAAGCAGGGGCGGCGGCTTATATGGCGGGGCGGCGCCAATTTTGGCGGCAGAGGCGGCGCACGGGCAGCGTGGGCCTTGGCTAGGCGGCGACGGCGGGCTGAGAGCCGGGGCGGTGGTAGGCCGGGCCGGGTGGCGGCTGAGGGGAGCTCGGCCCGGGCGGCTTGGCTAGGGAGAGAGAAGGAGGAGAGAAGGAGGAGGAGGCCTGGTGGAAGAAGTACAGTACCCAGGAGAAACAAAGAGAAAAACTAAAAGAAGGGAGAAAAAGAAAAGGAAAAGGAAGGGAAAGAAAAAGGAAAAAGGGGTAAAATTGGAAAGGAAAAAATGGAAGATTTTTCCGGAAAATTCTAAATTTGCACAAACTGGAATTTGGAGATATTTATAGAGTCCGAGTTATATTTTGCAATTTAGAAATTGTGGGAATATTCAGGATATTGGAATACTTTGAGTATGTGGAGATATATATATATATATATATATATATATATATATATATATATATATATATATATGTCGGCGAAATGGGAATAAGGATCTCACATTCTCCGGGAACGTGTGGATCTTCGGTCACGTCAGCTCCTCCGGGCCCATATTTTGCACTGGTGACGGCCGGCTACAGCCTTCTTCCCGCCAAGTACCTGGGGCCCGAGCACTGCCCGGGCCCGGGTGCGCCTTCTCCGGGCGCCTCGCGACGGACGCCCACATTGACCCCGGGTCCCGGGGGCATTCTCGAGAAGGGGCACTCCTCTGTGCCCCTCGGCGGCCTAGTTGTTCGGCCTTGGCCCCTTCCCTTGCGGAGGAAGCCGGCAAGTGCCCCGCTGGGTCCGCCGCGGCCTCATCCATGAGGCGCAGGCGGACGCGCCGCTCGACGGCGCGCCGCCATCTCGACTTCCAGTCCGCGTCGCCGCAGGGAGCCCTCCTAGCGGCGGAAGCCCTCCTGCGCCACCCTCCGGCATTCACCGGAGGCGGAGGCCTGGAGCGGCGGTGGCTCAATGAAGTCGTCAACCTGGTAGGCGCGGCCCGTCGCCGGATCGCCGCCGACAGCAGTGCAGGGGCCGGGAGCGCCGACAGCGTGACATCTAGCGCGGACTGGCCCCCCGCCACGAAGCAGAACCAAGCCCGGAGCGCGGCGCCTCCCACCGCACCTCCGACCAACACTGGCCCCGGTGACCTCCATGACCGGCTGAGCCGGATGCGGACTCATGAGGACGCCCGGGTCACGAACGAGCGGCAACGCGAGCGGCGCGCTGACGCTGTCGCGCCTCCCGAGGCCCCCGACAAGGGCCCTGGAGAGGACGGCGAGCTCTCACGTTCCACGTCACGGCGGAACAGAAGGAAGCGCCAGATGGCCAAGGCGGCCGCCGAGAACTTCGCCTTGGCTGTTGCGGGCAGCCCCCGGGGCGGCGTTGCCCACGGGGACGATGACGGTGGCAAGCGGCAAAAGGCCGCACGTGCGCTGCCACCACCGGCAATGGCCCGGAGGTGGTGCGCCTTCCACCAGTCGAGCCGGCACGACCTTACGGAATGCCGCGCCCTGCGGCGCTTTGCCGAGCGCATCAAGAAGCTCCAGCGGGAGCAGTAGCAGGCCAAGCCCGATCGAGGTGATTCAGACGGTCCGGTCCCTAGGCGAACGGTCGGATCGTCGGAGTTCGGACGGTCCGGTCCCTAGGCAGACGGTCCGATCGTCGGGATTCGGACGGTCCGATCCTTAGGAGGACGGTCCGAATCCGGCTCCCGATCCGGGGCAATCTCTCGACTTCCAAGAACCCGAGAGCGTCCTCGCTACCCTCGGTAGCGGGGCGCACGCCCGCTCCTCACACCGTGGCTTCAAGCCATCATGCGCGGGTTGCTGGCCGCGGCACCGAGCCCAGCGGCAACCCCACAAGTGGTGAGCGCGGCGCTCGTTGTCGAGCGCCCCTTGCCCGACAAACACACGGCCTGGGACCCACCTCCCGGGCCCGATTCTAGGAAGCCCGAAACCAGGAAGCCTCGCCAAGGCGAGTGCGAGTCTAGGGACGTGGCACTCGGAACAACTCCAACAGGGCGCGATAAGCCGGACAGCTTCTCCCCGGCGAGCGCAAGTCCGAGGAGTCTTCCCGATACATTCCACATCTTTGTCCGGGGCCCCCGGGTCCCGGGCACATATCACATTCGAGCCGGGGCCCTGGGGTCCAGGGTCCATGTCCCGGGATCCCACGCCCCTGGCTCGACACCGGGAAGCCTGAACCCGGACCAAGGCGAGTGCATGTCTTGAACACGGCACCCGGAACAACTCCAACAGGGCGCGATAAGCCGAATAGCTTCGCCCCGGCGAGCGCAAGTCCGGGGAGTCGTCCCGATACATTCCACACCTTAGCCCGGGCCCCCAGGTCCCGGGCACATATCACTTTCGAGCCGGGGCCTCGGGGGTCCAGGGTCCATGTCCCGAGATCCGCGCCCCTGGCTCGACACCGGGAAGCCCGAAACCAGGAAGCCTCGCCAAGGCGAGTGCGAGTCTGGGGACGCGGCACCCGGAACAACTCCGACAGGGCACGATAACCCAGACAGCATCGCCCCGGCGAGCGCAAGCCCGGGCAGGTCGTCCCGACACATCCCACATTTCAGTCCGGGATCCTGGGTCCATGTCCCAAGATCCGCGCCCCGCGCCCGGGCACATATCTGTCCCCGGCCACGAGAGCTCGCTCCCTCCCGAGGGAGCTGAGCCCGTGCTCCGGCCCCCGTCAGGCCGGGGTAGGAGCGCACACAACAGAAGTCGGTATACTTCGCCAGCGAGGCCGCACGCCTCGCTCCTAACCAACAGGGCCTCAAGCGCTATCATCGGCATAAGGTTGGGGCCCGATCACTCCAGGTTGGGGACTTTGTCCTCCGCCGTGTCCTCACACGTGCCGGAAAGAAATAAACCTTCCCCCTGCGGGAAGGCCCCTTCCTGGTGATCGGTGCCTCCCGACCGGGCTCAGTAAGCCTGGGAAATCTTCGCAAATTTCATCTGTAAATATATCCTGTAAGTCGCGGTGCGCCCGGGCCAGCGCCGGTTTTCTCCAAATCTCAGCGCAGGCCGGGGCCCCCATGTGTATACCCTTTACAGAGCAGCATTTTTAATATCCTTCCCGGTCTCGTGCCTTTCGTCTTTTTCCGTGTGTTGCGTTCGTGGCAGTCTCACCCCCTGGGGGCATAATCGGGCCGCGTCTGTGCGGCGGCTGGGTTTTGCGCATAACCATCAGTTCCCTACCAACGGGCAACCGTGTCCCCACGTGCTAGACCCGGGGTGTTGTCGAGCCCACGGGACCGTGGTGGCGCCCCTCTGCGCGGTCCCCCGAGTCCCAGCGGCTCCGGTGCCCCCCCGCTGGCTAGCCGCGGGATCGGTTTTTCCAGAGGAAGGAGGTGAAATGCTTATACGTGATCTTTTCCTCCGCACGGTCGCAACCGCGAGGACGCCTTCGGGAGGTGGTCGACGCCACGATTCGTAGCATGGAATGGATAAAGAGCGAGCCAAATACTCTCACAGTTTATCATGTGCAGATGAGACCCATCTTCGGCAGGCTTTCCAGACCTCGATGCGCGTCGGGGGCCCGCCCAGCTAGCACAGCCCCGGTCGCCGAGGCCTGATGGCCGGGTCGTGGACCGCGCCCCGGGCACTGCCGATGCTCCGGGATCTCGGGCATAACCCCCCGTCGGGCCAGCCTAGATTCCCGGGGCGGGCTGCGATACCCGGCCTGGCCAGCTCCTCCCCAACCACCAGCGCCGAGGCGCCGGGTGCTTCGCTGGCTGGCGGCCCCGGGCACGATCGAGCGGTCTGTCCCCGCGGCCTCGCTGCGCCCGGGGGCACGAAGGGCCCCCGGATCCAGAAGACGGAAGGGGTCGAACCTACGACTTAACCGTTTTTCGCAAGGCTCGCGCTCAGTCGCCTGCGGCCCCTCGGTGCCAGGCTCTCGGGGCAGGCATCTACCCCAAGCCCCGGAATGGGGACCTGGGTGCTACGGTAGTTCAAGGCGGATGGGCCCGGTACTCGGCGTTCCCGGGGAAGGTGTTTCCGGGCTCGGACGGTGCCCGGGCCCCATCCCAGATTCACTTCCGGCGCCGATTCTCGGCCCGGGGGCTGGCAGCGATCCTGGCCCCAGGATCGTGCTCGCGGAGCCACACCACCCTTTCCAACATCCAGATACGTATTCATATCCCACTTTAAATATTGCTCAATTTGTATTCTTCCCCCGTTTGTATGGCCTTATGTTTCGTTCTCCTCGGCCCCGAGGGCAAAGCGGAATCTGCCAATAACTGGCGACCCCGTGCCGGGTCAAGGTCGGTTCCCGAGAGGCTCCCGGCGAGCCAAAAGGTACGAGCTTAGCACTTTGGCCATACCTAACCCACGCGGGGCTCTTTTCGTATGTTCTCTCTTCTAGCAGCCTTTTCCCGCGGCCTCGCTGCGTTCCCCGGGTCAGCAGCGCTCGGGGGCATGGAGGGCCCTCGGGCCCCGAAGGCGGCCACGGGTGATGTCAGAAGAGGACTGGCGTCTCCCTCAGACTCCTCGTCAGACATCGGCTCCACAAGGTGCTTGCCGCGGTCGACGAGCCCTGCCTCCGTTGCAGCGGTCTCGGCCACGGCTTTCCGCACCTCCTCGCGAACCACCACGGCTTCCTCAACATTTTCACAGCCAGACAGGGTGCGATTACCCGGACAGTATCGCCTTCGCGAGCGCGAGTCCGGGGAAGTCGTCCCGATTCATCCCATATTTTCAGCCCGGGTCTCCGGTACCCGGGCACATATCCACCGTATTACAGCCAGGACCTCGCGTCCCCTCGTTTCTTCAAGACGTGGCCCTGTTCCTGCCCGGAGTTGATCCCGGCCGAGCAACAGGGCCAGGGGCCACTGTCGGCGAAATGGGAATAGGGGTCCCACATTCTCCGGGGACGCGTGGATCTTCGGCCACATCAGCTCCTCCGGGCCCACATTTTACACCGGTGACGGCCGGCTACAGCCTTCTTCCCGCCAAGTACCTGGGGCCTGAGCACTGCCCGGGCCCGGGTGCGCCTTCTCCGGGCGCCTCACGACGGACGCCCACATCGACCCCGGGTCTCAGGGGCATTCTTGAGAAGGGGCACTCCTCTGTGCCCGGTCCCGGGACCCACAGGCTCCATGCCCGGGCCTCGGGTCTCGCCTCCCCGTCCTGGGTCTCGCCCCCGTGCCCGGGGCCTCGGCTTCGGTTCCGGGGCGCGCCCCCGGGACACATTTGGGGACTTCCCGGGCCCGGGGCCCACAGCTCTGGTCCCGGGGCACGTTACTGAGACATCCCTGGTCCCGGGCGCTGCTCCCCGGGCCTGGGACTCACATTTGCCGTCCCCGAGGGACCGGTGCCTCGTGCGCGTGGAGGGCTCGATGAGCTTTCCGCCCTGGGCACGAGGCCGGCTTGAGCAGATCAGCTCCCCAACTACCCGCATTAATGGCGAAGCGACGGGGTGCCTCCCGCCTGTCTCCCGGTCGGACATGCGTGCACCGTCATGATGACCTTCCGTGGGCCCCCGCCCAGTGCCGTCAGAGAACTTTCGGCTGAGAGGGCCTCAATTCTCCACACTCTGACAGCGAAGGAGCGCGCCGTCACATCTCCATGCTCCAGCCGCCCACAGCAGCCCGGCAGCGTGCCGACCAGACAGGCAGCAGACCAACTCCAGCCGCCCGCAGCAGCCAAGTCAGGCGGCGATTAGACGTCCCTCCGGCGCAGCGCGGCAGGCGGCCACGTGCATGCGACAAAGACAGGTCGTAGCTAGCCTTCTCTCAGACTGTATACTCGGCACTGTGGACTCCCCTTAGCCTATAAAAGGAGGATCCATGCCAGACTCTAGAAAAGGAACAAGCTTCGGAGACAACAGAGAGAACTGAGGGAGCTTCTTCCACAACTTAGTCGGCTTCTGGTAGAGCTTCCAGAGCGGCTCCAGTTTGTTCCCGAGCTCGCGCTTGCTTCTAAGCGTCCCTCGAGAACTCCTTGTAAAGAACATACCACATTCATCTCCCACATAGCCAAAAACACACAGGAGTAGGGTATTACACCTCCGCGCGGCCCGAACCTGTCTACTTCCTCCTGTCTCCTTGCGTGCCATTCTCTCCGCCGACCATCTCAGTTCGAGTCCCCGGGCCCGAGCACCTATCGTCTCCACTGGACGCCGCAAGCCGTCCTGGAACAACTCCCCTAGCCGAACTCAAAAGGGGGGTCTCCAGACTCCCCGCGGTTGGAGTTTCCTGCTCCGACATATATATTCATACATTTTTATATATGTATATATATATTGGGAATTGAAGAGTATTTAGAAAACAGAATATATTTAGTGGGGTCCGGGAAACAGAATATTTTGTGGATATTGGAAAAACCGAAATAGTAAAGATATACCGAATATCGGAAATATTCTTCGGGAATTAGAGAATTGAAAGTCATTTTGTAGAGGTCGAGAAATCGGAATATTCAGGGACTATTCGAACTTCCAAAATACGTGGATATTTTGGGGGTGTAGGAAATTAGAATGTTTTACCGGAAGATGGAATATTTAGAGTGTTGTAAATATTCTAGGAGTCAAGGAGATATAGGGGTTTTTGGGGTTTTGAGAAAATATCCAGGATTCGAAGAAAAAGAATGGTTCAAATCTCGAGAATCTCAGATGGGGATTCAAAGGAACCTTACACTACCAGAAAACTCTGTTTCGTGAGGGTGATGAATTTTCGTGACGGTTTTTGATGCACCCTCATGAAAATCACAATTTTCGTGATGGTGCATCGAAAACCGTCACGAAAACATATTTTCGTGATGGTGCTTGAAACACCGTCATGAAAAGTAGTTGTTTTCGTGACGGTGCATTAAAAACCATCACGAAAATGATTTTTCCCTCACGAAATAGTGCACAGTGCCATCGCCCCTCACTCGGACAAGAAAGAACTAGACCCGGTGGCGTAAGTATTTCAGATGTGATTATACCCGCACCAAAGCACCGGATCTCGTTAAAACTCCGAAGTTAAGCGGCAGGAGGATGGGTAACCTTCTGGGAAGTCTCTTTTTCGTGACGGTGAGTGCTCACCATCACGAAATACCCGCCGGGTAGTCGCGTAATTTTCATGGCGGTCCTCACCGTCGGTTAACCCTCATGAAAAGGACATTTTCCTGGCTTCTGATTCGTGAGGGTGAACCGTCACGAAAATATTTTCGTGAGGGTATTTTAACCCTCACGAAAATTTAATTTTCTGGGAAGTCTCTTTTTCGTGACGGTGAGTGCTCACCATCACGAAATACCTGCCGGGTAGTCGCATAATTTTCATGGCGGTCCTCACCGTCGGTTAACCCTCATGAAAAGGATATTTTCCTGGCTTCTGATTCGTGAGGGTGAACCGTCACGAAAATATTTTCGTGACAGTATTCCTATTTTCGTGAGGGTATTTTAACCCTCACGAAAATTCAATTTTCTGGTAGTGTTAGGGTTTCGGATTCGGCACTAGATATTGCATGAGAGGGGAACATATGTCTGAGTCAAAAGGGAAGATAAAAAAATAAAATAAAATAAGGTTGACTAGAAACGATCCGAGATCAAGGAAAGAAAAAGGAATTTATTTTAGATGTAATTAATTACTAAAGTGATCTTTATAGAATTAAAATCAATTCTAGAGCTACAAAAAAATCCGAAAAAATTTCAGAGAGTTTATTAAATCATGGGGAATTTATCAGAAGTAAATGCCACCATGAAACACGAAGAATTTATTATTATAAATACTTAAACACTTAAAATATTCCGACAAAACCCCAGGAATATAAAAGCATCCGAGTATTTATTTAAAATTTAAACTTGGGATTTTTAATATTGAAAATTTCAAAATTTTATTCCAACACTTTTCTCAAACAAAATTTTTAGTGTATTCTTGTATTTCTATTTACCTAAAATGATGTTTTTAATTAGGCCAATTTTCAGGGTGTGACAAGTCTCGTCTGCGAGTCAGACCGGTGGACCTACCCAATCCTGCTGCATTAAAATCCTTCCTTGACATTGATATACCCTGTTCCCTTGTAACCACCACTATCGCACCTCGGTATGCACACACTCTTGTGCGTGTGCCGACGGTCGTCCTTCAAACTTAAAATTGAGAAACTTGTGGGGAAAAACTTTGTTTTACAAAATGTTTGGAAAACCCGACACCTGGGTCGGTGCCTTGTGAAAGCAAAATGAGTTTTAAAAATAGAGATTTGCGACACAAGGCCGGTCCGATGTGTGTGATGCCTGTGTGGTCGACTTAAGGACTAATTCCTTCGGAATTTCATCCGAACATATGACAGTACAACCACATGGGTGAAATGGGAAGCCCTTGGCTGAGCTGCCCAGGGACGCCTTGGATGCCATTGGACTGTGGATCGTGCGAGAGGGCGTCGGGGATGCCTCATGGGTTCCTGGTACAGCATGGTCGAGGACCTACCCTGTGATTGGTCGTGAACCCTTCCAGTTGGTGTGGGGTAACTTGGGAGGGCTCGGGAAAAGCCTTGTCGTGAAAACCTCTACGTCACCTAATCGTACCCGATCACTGTGAGCTGGTGACTAGAGTAAGTTGCGTTGTGTGGATAAAGTGTACCCCCTCTGCAGAGGTCTAAACTGTTTGAACAGCCGTGCCCACGGTCATGGGAGGATGTGAGGTGATTCCTTAGCGTAGTTTTATTTTACCCTGTTTACAAAATATGTGTGTGGTTTGAGAACTGTGTGAAGGATGTGCCGTCGAGGACGCGGATCGCCCGATGATGCCGGCTTGGCTGTTGTGGATTGCAGGACTCGAGAAATCTGTAGAAAATGTTTGGCTCGGGAAGCCGATTGATGTTAACTCTGAGATTGTGAAAACTGGAGAAACTAAAGATTGATACATTTTCACTCCGATCGGGCTAGATCCACCTTGCCCTAATTGTTGAGAAGCACACACTTAGCAAATTCTAAAAGAATTCAAACAAAATAGATTTACAAAATATCCAGTCTCTCTTTGAAGCCTGCAACACCCACCTAAGTTCCCCTGTCTTGCTGAGTATGTAAGTTCTCACCCTTGCTCTATATATATAGTTCTTCGTCGGGAGCTGGAGCTGGAGTTACAGTGAAGTGAAGATTAGGGTTTCATCCTGGTTCCTAGCCGTTTCCTGTGTGTTGGGACTTAGTCCGCTGATTCGTTGCTGCCGCTGCCTCTGTACTGTTCGTTGCTGTCTTCGACTTGCTCCAAAGCTGCAACATAAGTTAAGGTATATGTCTATTTAATTATTTAAGGTACTGCAATGGTGTATGTCTGATTTTCGTGGATACCAGCGCTGCGTCTTGGGACTGATATCGGTATCACAGTTTCGCAGGGAAACGGTTCACGCTGATTTCCTGCAACACGCTTTATTTGGTAACTTTGTACGGCGGTGCCAGATCGAGGTATGACAATTGGTACACCTCTGGTCAGAGTAAAACTGTTCGAATAGCCGTGCCCGTGATTATGGGCGACCTAACAATGGTTTTCGTGATTAGTCTCACACTACTCGTTAATGGTAATAATTGATGGAAACTTGATAGCTCCAGGTTTGGAGGGTTTGGGCCTGAACTGCATTGAAGTATTGTTCAGTGATTGGTTAATGTTGATATTAATTAAACTATATTGTTTTTGTAATGTCTTTAAATGCAAGTATTTTAAATGCTATTTATGCAAAAGAGTCATATTATGCCATCCTTGGAATCTTGTTGCATTACATTGCATTCCTGTGTAGCTTGTTGTGTACGGTGGGTGTTACTCAGTCTTGTAATATTGCCATCATCAGAGTGAAAATTTACATGAAAGGAGAAGATTTTGGTATTTGGCTTATACCCCATTTGAGCTGCCTGTGGGCTTAGTGCTGAAGCTACACTAGGATCGTCGTTCCGCTGCCATTTTCTTCTGTGTGAGGACTAAGTGCCTCTTTTGTAAGTATTTATTATTATTTCGTTTTGATTATGTTTATCAATTAACGATTTGTGTACCTCGACTGATTCTTGGATGAGGGTTTAATGCACAAATTATCTCTAGAAATTTGTAGTGAATTTCTAAGCATGACAACTACCCACGCAACAAATATAGGTCAGGTTAAATAACTTTAAGCCTACAGTACTAGTTTACTTCAAGTATTGCTAAAGAGCGGAGGTATAAAACCATCGTTTTCAATCTACACACTAACACTATATGAAACAAACATAGTTCATCATACTATTAATTGAACAAAATAGTTTACTAACGACGTACTTTGCTTACGACTACTATATTTCGTACACTGCTCCTAACCGATATTATTCATTTACTAAATCTCGTACAATATTCATACTAAATTTGCCTCAAAGAAAATCATAATGTTTAAAGGAAATTATCTCCAGGTGAGTGCGCAAATAGGCAGGGCTTCGCCGCTTTCCTTCTTCTCTCCCCCCGGCCCTCTTTTCTTTTTTTTTTGGATTTAATGAGTTTTTAAGGGAGGGGGAGGGTATTAATAGGGAATGGGAATAAACCGTCCTAGCAGAGGGCGGTTTAGGGATAAACTACCCTCGATTAGAGCATTTTTTTCACTTTTGCAGGCGGCTTGCAATCTTGCAAGCAGCCTCCTGAAGGGGATAAACCGCCATCTGGGAGGGCGGTAAGGGGCTGCCTGTAAAAAGGCAGGCACCCTGGCCCGCCTAGCCTTGCCACATCAACAAAGCCGCTCTCGGAGAGGGTGGTTTTTAAAACAAACCCTTCCGGAGGGCGGGACGAGTATATTTCTGCAAAATTTTAAAAAAGATATAGTTTTATAAATTAAAAAATAAAAAAATTCTCAGCTGCCTCCCGGGGAAGCCTCGTCTCAGCCTGCGACGTGCACCCGTTAGATGGGCTCAACGAGCCCATGTATCCCCGTCTTGAGACAACGCCGACTTGGCCCACCATCTAGCCGACGCCGCGGTCCGCAGGGGCGAAATCCACCCGGAAACACCCCCACCCGGCGGTTGGGCCGGCACGAGACGATCACGCCCGGCTATGCGATGACCCCCACGCTGCCGCGTGCCGCCGCGCTTTTTATATGAGTTCCAGCTCCGCCGCGAGTCCGCGACTGCTACTGCCTACTGCTCTGCTACTGCTACTAGCCTAGTACTACTGCTTCTTCCCCGGTCGCGGCCGCCTGCCTGACATCGCTTCCCGTGCCAAAGCCGACGCGCGCAAAAGCAACCAAAAGCGAAAGCAAAACCACCGCCTGCTGGCTGCTGCCGCCTCGGTCTCTCACCTCTCCTCTCCTCCCCTTCCTCCTCAAAGCCAAGCAGCCATTCGTCTCTTCGTTTCGTTTCGTCTCGTCATCGATGCGCTCCCCAAGAATGAGAAACCTAGGACTAGTATTACTATAGAAGGCGAATCACGCGCCCGGACCGACCGCCCGCCCGCGCCGTGATTGAGGGAGGAGCCCACCTGACCCGAGCGAGCGAGCGAGGCAGCCAGCCCATGCCGCCGCAGCAGGGGGAGTGCTGCCGCCACGGGCCCGGCCCCGGGTGGCTCGGCGGGGAGGTCCCGGCAGGCGGGGAGCCGTTCTACGTGCCGCTGCGGAAGCGGCTGTCCGTAGACGGCAAGGCCCCGACGCCGCGGATATGCATTTGGGAGTGCGACGGCGAGGCCGGGGACATCACCTGCGACATCGTCGCGGCGCCGCTCCGCCGAAGCTGCAGCGCCAAGGCAATGCCGCTGCTGCCGCCGCCGGCCCCGCTCTTCCGAATGATGACGCCGCCGCCGCCGAGGCCGCAGAGGGGGGAGGGGGAGGAGACCAGCAGGAGGCCCGGGGAGGCCATCCGCAAGGGACACCGGAGCTACAGCCTCATGCTCAACCTGCAGCTTGGCATAAGGTGATACTAATTGCTCTCTCCCTCGCTGCTCTTCCTCCTAATTTCTGAAACGCTCTCTCCCAATGTTTGGTTTGGTTTGGTCCCCGGTGCTGGCTGCAGCTATTCGGTGGGGAAGTCGTCGGCGCTGCCGTTCCAGAAGCTTGCCGCGTCGGACTTCGACCCGCGAGAGAAGGTATGGACACGGTTCCCGCCGGAGGGGTCCAAGTTCACGCCGCCGCACCACTCGGTGGATTTCCGGTGGAAGGACTACTGCCCTGCCGTCTTCAGGTGCCACATTGCGTCCTAGTCCTTTGACTCTCGGAGCGGAATTCGTCGTTTCTTGGTTCCAGAGTGATTTGATTGTTGGCATACTGCTGCTGAGTGATGCCAGACACCTGAGGAAGCTGTTCGGGGTGGATCCTGCGGAGTACATGCTCGCCATCTGCGGCAACGACACGCTCCGAGAGCTGGCGTCCCCTGGCAAGAGCGGGAGCTGTTTCTTCATCACGCAGGACGATCGGTTCATGATTAAAACCGTGAAGAAGTCCGAAGTGAAGGTCAGTTCGTGATCATCTTTGAGACAATTAGGCAGTTGTGGGCACCCTCCACCTTGTATTCATCCTATCCTAAGGAGGTTTTTACAAGTCAGTCTCATCTTTTGGACTTAACCGGCCTTTCCTTTTAACTTCTTTGTTGGACTACTCACGTTTTAATTGCATTCTTCAATTAACTTGCTAGTTATGTAGTTGAAAGCATCCCAACATGATCATTTCAAACTTCTTAAACGGCCCTTTTCTATTTCATTTTGCAACAACTGTCTATTTCCTATGCCAAGATGAGTATTTTATATTATCCACCAAAAAGAATTATTCCACATTATAAATTCTAAATCTGGGAAAGGGCACATACGTATCATATGTTGAGTAGCATTGTCTTGCTCATAATATTGGTCTACAGGTTCTTATCAGGATGTTGTGGAGTTACTATGAACATGTTCGTCAGTATAAGTGTACTTTATTGACAAGGTTTTACGGCACACATTGCATTAAGCAAGCTGGCTGCCCCAAGGTAAGCAATTGTTGCATGGAGATACAAAACTCATTAAATTCTGTTGACTATTATTGTTTTTGAATGCACATTATTTCCTCCCTGAACTTATATCAGTGTATATAATTAGGTCCGGTTCATTATAATGGGCAATTTTTGCTGTTCGGAATATAAGATCCATAGGCGTTTTGATCTGAAAGGTTCCTCGCATGGTCGGACTATTGACAAAACAGAGCGGAAGATCGACGAAACCACTACTCTAAAGGACCTTGACCTTCAGTATGCATTTCGGTTGCAAAGATTTTGGTACGAGGAGCTCATGAAGTGAGTTTCCTGTTATGTTAACACAAGTACATTATCTGCGATTTCATTTGAATTAACATACTAATTGTAGGTCTGACCCTTCATGTTACATAGGCAAATTCAGATGGACTGCACATTCTTGGAGACACAAGGAATTATGGACTATAGCCTATTGTTAGGAGTTCACTTTCGTAATGATTACTCAGTGTCTAAAATAGGCCTATCTCAGCACATTGCTTTCCCAAGTAAGTTATAGGACGGGTTGCTGTTGGTGTTTACAAAATCTGGCTTATGAACCCATCTGATAATTCACAAGTTTTGATCTAATCTTATATGCATCCCTCATCAGAATCTACTGGCAAAAGAAAATCATTTGAAGGTGGAAGCAGTTTTTGTGAGCTCTGCTTTGTGGAATCCGGATGCAAAGACAGAGATTTGATAGACACTCGGTAACTCCTCACTTCTTACTTTTCTTGTGACTTTTTGCAGTCCAACGTGCGCGTTTCAGGAATAGTTGAAATACCTTTTAAGCAGTTTTGTAATAATCAATCCAAATCAGTTAAAGCTCGGTTGATCACCTTAAACCGAACGTTGTGACATTTATTGCCCTTTTCAGGTGCTAGTAATCCTTCAGATATCGTCAAATATGTTTTCAATATTTTAATTATTGAAGCTACTCTGTAGCTCATTAGTTGTTTGTATGCCTGCATCAAAGCAACCTCAACAATTTTTTTAGCATAAGTGGAATTATTATATAATCTGTAGTTGACAAGTATTTCATGGTCTTTAGTTTGGACATAATGCTAATCTCCACCAGTGTAAGGTGCTTTTTTCTGTTGCATTTTTCTACGGTAATTTTGTGTTCTCATCATGATTCCTACTTTGTTGCTCCCTTCGTAGACAACAATGAAGGAGCATCATGGGGCCTTGCTTGTTTGTTTAAGTGAAATGTTTATAAAGAGAATGAATAATGTATGGAACTTTAGTTATTGCATCTCATGATCTGAATATCAAATATAGAAACTTTTGATCTGTTGGGCTAATGCAACCTCTGCCTTCTCATCTCAGGAAGCCATTCATCCAGTTGGGAATTAACATGCCTGCCACGGCAGAGCGCAGATCAAAAGAAATATTAGACAAGTTTTTCCTGAATGAAAGACACTTGTTCATAACCCCACCAAGTGGAGGATCATGTGATGTCTACCTCTTCTTTGGGATAATCGACATTCTTCAGGACTATGATATAACGAAGAAACTGGAGCATGCCTACAAGTCCTTCCAGGTCAACCCTGACTACATTTCTGCTGTAGATCCAAAGCAATACTCGAGAAGGTTTCAGGATTTCATCCGCAGGGTATTCATAAAAGAACAGTAAGAAAAAGTCATTGGGTTCGATGGTAACTATCCCACTGACTTTTTACATCATGAGATCCATTGGTGAAGTTTAGGCTATGATCGTATCGCCAATCCCGAGCATGCCCTGAAATAGTGCAAAACTGCAAATGATGGTTGGTTTTACCGTATGCACAGTGTTCTGAATAATTGGGGTCAACGAGCTCTGCCGACACGCATGCTAATATTGGATGGATGGGAGCTAAAACTATATAGCTCCGCCTTTTGGAAGACTTGTAAACTGTAAGTGTCGACTCCATGATTGCAAAGCTAGTTAGTTCCATACCACTTTTTTTCAATTCCTTTTTGTGTTCTTTCTTTGGCATCTACCAAGAATCTGAAGTTTTTATTTGCTTCTTGGGGTGCTGTGCTGAATATATCTTCCAATCGAGTGACCCAGTGGAAATCAGCTATATTTGTACATGTACATATATTGTCGTGTATCAGACAAATTGTTATTTACGAACTGGTGCATCCTGTCAAAATCTACAAAGGGTAGAGGATGTCCATCTTTCCTGCGATAATATTTGCATCTTATCTTTTGCTTGCAGATGACAAATTCCTTGGCAGAGCTGTATGGCTGGGTTTTCAAGTAATGTCATGTTCGTACTAGTAGTTCAGAAAAAAAAAAGAAGCTGTTGCTGTAGACATTGTTGCCTTCTTGCTGTAGACATTGTTGCCTTCTGTGCAAGCATTTGCAGCTTATCTTTCGCTCGTGCCTGCTGCTGTGGCCACACAGTCGAGAGAGAGGGCAGTGCCAGTGTGTCACTTGTACAGTTGTAGTACCACCATTACCCTTGTGCTGGGAGGAAGAAATAAAGCGAAAGGGAGGCGACAGGCATCAAAAGAAGAGAAAGCAGGTGCAGGGAAGTGCTGGGACAGATCTGGTCTTCTCCTGTGACTTGTGTCGACTGTACTATAAAACATTTTCTCTCCTGTCCTTCTCTCTGCATTACCTGGCCTTTTCTCGGCTTTAACTTTGCTTCCCATGCCAAGGCCTAGTCCATTTCTCCTTCTCCCTCCTGTGCTCTTTTTGCATGCTTTGCTTTGCTTTGGCTTGGAGTCATGACTGTGGCAGGAGCAGATTGGGTGGGAAGAAATTCAGAAATTAGGGGGTGATGCATGCTGCTTCCACGCATGACGCATCCTATGCTATGTCTATGCAAATAGTATGCAATGCATGACTGATTTGACTCTGCTGCCGTGGTGGTAAAATAGGAGTATACTAATTGGGCAAATAACAGGTGATTGTTTCCTTTTACAATTGCCATTGCCTGTTGATGTGTGTATATTTGGTGCACTGACGTCTGTGTCACTGTGTGTGGTATTTCCTGTCTTGTGTTAGTTTTGTGGGGCTAACGGTTGATGGACCAGTGCATCAACCCAGTGTTGATCGAGACAGACTGTGAGATGAGACTGTTGTGGCCTTTGGTCAAAAAGAATTGAACTCGTATATCAAGGTTTGATCTCTCTGGCTTAGAAAAAAGCGTGATCTGTCTTTAACCTTTATGACTGCGCATCTGCTGTTACTCTGGAGTTGAAAATAATTCACGGTTTGCGCGAGTACAACTAGACTTTTTTCTTAACTATAGTAGTTACCAAATCTCTGATTACAAGGGATATATGAAGATGATGGATAAGTATGTCAAGAAAATTATTTTCAGAATTTTATTACTTTATCATATCATACAGTCGCCCCCACTAAATATAGTTAATGATATTTCTCTTATCTCTCATTAAGCCACAATGTCTCAATTGTTTTTAGCTCTTGGACAATCAATTTTTGATCCAAATTATCTCTCTTCTTTCTCTTCTCTCGTAAAGCCAAACATCACCTTACTTTCAGCACGTAGACGATCAATATACGTTCTAAATTGTCATAGACCATATTATTTTAATTGTCTAGAGCCTTTTTTTTATGATTGATCAAAGCTGAAAAAAATATATAAAGCAACGTCCTCTAGCTACAAAGTAAATTTATTTTGTACCTCGTGTATCATTATCATACAAAATTTACGCGGCAAGACATGGGGGTTTGTATCTTAGAACTAGAGTCCAAAAATATCCTTTAAAGCTCCTTTGGAGCACAGGATTTAAAAACGTAGAAATAGAGAAAGGCACATAAATATGATGTCATGCTCTATAGAATCATATATCCGAAATACGAGAATTCAAAGGAACTTACATGTAGTAGAGAGAAACTAGAGAGAGAGTATGTGTGTGTGTGATAGTGTGTATTGGACTTCTCAAAAGAAAATAAAAATATGAGGTTCCAGTTCATGTTCATTTTCCTATGGAATCAGGTGAATAGGAGGCCAATCCATAGGAATTTTGGCATCCTATTCCTTTGTTCCAAAGGGCCTCAAAGGGAAAATTTTGCAATGATTTAAATCCTTCAAAATTCCCATAAAAATCCTTCAATCGAGGAAAATTAGAGGATTTCGGTTCTTATAGGATTTGGCACTATTCACTCATTTGGAATGAAGGAATGGGGCATAGGAAAAATGGATCCTATGCCATTAATTCCATAGGAAATCCATAGGAATTTTAACATTCATTAGGACCTTGTCGGTATGGGTACACCATATGTAGGGATCCGGAGGGACCCCCTTTGTGAGTTCGGCTAGGGGGTGAATGTGTTTGATCTGTCTTAGGTTGCTGTGTAAGTAAATGAGGCGAAGTGTTTATACAGGTTCGGGCCGCTCGAAGGCGTAACACCCTACTCCTGTTGTGTTCTTGGTTGCTTTTGTAGTTGCTTACAAGAGGAGTTTACAAGACTTGGCTCGTGAGAGTTTTTTGGGTTCCATCCCCACTATGGCCTTGGCTCTCCCCTTATATTTCTCGGGGAAATACCACAATGGCTGCACTATGGGAGTTACATACGTCATTATAGAATTAGGTATGCTTGGTCATGTCTTCTGCTGACCGGTGGGCCCGGTCGCTTGTCCTCCTAGGGGCCCCTCTCAAAGCTGGTCTGGAGAGAGGCGACGGTCACTCGCCACGCATCCTGGCGTGGCCGTCAAGAGCTTGCTGGGGAAGCTTGGGCTCGCCACGCTGGCCGTGGGACTCATCTGTCAGCCTCTCGAGGGAGTAGGTAGGACACAGTGAGCTCGGGCAGGTGGTGCGTTAGTCAACCACGCCGCCTGCCAGCCCTCTCCCCTTGTCAGGAAAAGGTGATGATAGCATTCGGCGTGAGGTATAGAGCCGTCCTATCTTCCACGCCTCACGCCCGGTAGATATACATTCCGTCGCCCTTAATGGGAAAGGCGTGGGAAGACCGAAGCGAGACAGCATGCTCCGTCGCGTCGCCATTAATGCCCCTGCCTCCGTGCGCTCCCCGAGTTGCTCAGGAGAGCCGAGCTCGGGGGTAGGGCAAGGCCGTACCCTGAGCGTGGCCTGCTCCGGCCACAAGCTCGGGGCATGCCCCACGGTTACCCCTTAGGGCCACGAGCTCGGGGCCCTGCTTCTTGAATCTGGAGGATCCCGGGCGTATCTTCGTAGGGCCGCGAGTTGTGCGCACGGCCCTTAGCAATGTGATGATGTGGCGCCAAGCCACCCCGAGTCGCAAGTGGTGGGAGCCTTGGTTCTCACTTCACCGACAACCTTTTTTTTTCTTTTTCTTTGAGAAGTCCAAGATAAGTCAATGTATGCGCCTCAAAATGAACATGTATAGTTTAGACACAACTTAAGCACAAAAAATTACATATTATGCATAGTTAGCGGGAATCTCCATTCCTATGTTCCAAACACCATATATCATTTTTTTTCTGTATTTTTCAATCCTATGTTGTCATAGCCCAATTTTTTGGGAATTAAATAATTAATTAAATATTGATTTTTTGGAATTTATATTAAATTGTAAAGTAAATCAGTTAAGTAAAGTAAAAAGGGGAATAAAATTTTCTTTAATAAATCATTGTCAAAATTATTTTTAATAAATTATTTGTGTGTAATTACACTCTCTGAAATTTTCTCGGATTTTTCGGAGCTCCAGAATTAATTTTAATATTACAAAGATCAATTTTAGTAATTATTTAAACAAATTCTAAAATCCTTTTCTCGGGGCGTTCCATCTCCAATCCTTGTTGTACTTCTCTGTTTAGCTCGGGCTTGGGGTGTCGTCCCCAAATCCCTAATTCCTTGGAAATTTTGACTCCAGAAAACTCCCCGAAGTTCCAAATCTGAGTGTCTCGAATCTATTCATTCCCTTTTTATTAAATATCCATATTTCCTTTTTATTCAAATGTCCTTGGTCTCCACAAAAATCCAAGTCCTTTGAAATAAGTCCGAATCCTCAGATACTTCGAGCGTATCCAATTTCCAATTCCACAAAATAAATCCGTGTTCTTGAATCCCAAAAACAATATCAAAAATGTTCCAAATATTTCCCCCAAAATTTTGATATTTCAAAATAATTCTTGACTCCCTAAATATCCAATTTAGGTTTTTCTCGAAAAACCCCTTGGGTTTTCCCTCTTTTTTTTCCTTCTCTCCCTCTCTTTTTCTTTTCTTTCTTTTTTTCCTCTCTTTCTTTCCCTGTTCATCTTCTTCTTCCCTACTTCGTGCGCCGCCTGGGCCAAGCCCCTCCCCCTTAACCCGTCCTCCTGCGTGCCGCCACTGCCTGAGACCTGGCCCATCGGCACCACCGCCGCCGACCCGACCCGCAACCGCCGCCGCCACCTGCGCCTTTCCCGCTGTAGCCGCCGCGCATCTCGGCCTCCCGCGTGCTGCCTGTAACAGCCCTAAAAATGACTAAATTTTAAAACAGTTTTTATTTTTGTGTATTTTCAAAAATTCACGTCGAGTTTATCGTTTCGTTCAATTGTAAAGTGTCGTTCTTCGTTCATTGTTCGTTTTTCTTTTTCTTTTTATTTTTAATTTTCTCGGAAGTGCAAATCTTTCTATCCATTCATCCTAAATTCTTGCGGACGAGTCCGCGTCGTTCTCGGGTCATCGGCCCATTCTTTTCTCGTCATCGATTTTTTTTCCCATGGCCTGGTTCGCCTTTTTCTTTCTTTCTCTTTTACTAGCCTAGGTCGGCCTGAATCTTCAGGCCGGCCCATCCTCCCTCCACCGCCTCTGCCAAGAGACAGAGCACTGCCATCGTCATCGCTGCTTTTGCTTTCCTCACCATGCAGCTGCTTCGCTATCTCGTTGTCATCCACGCGTCGTCCTCCTACTTGACAGCAAGCTAGCCGAGCCCCAGCTCAAGCTCATCACAGAGCCGACCTCAGCTAGATGTCGCCGATGCCACATCCATTCTCCATCATCTCTCTACCGCTCTTTGTCTTCTCCTCTATCTCTCCCTGCAAACTCCCTCTCCATAGCTCCTCATCGGTCTCCGCCAACGGCAAACAGGACCGCCTCCATCTCCTCTACCTCCTGCCGGAAGCCACACCAGACTTTGTGCCACCATTTGCCGTCGCCAGAGCAAGAACAGCAAAGCCCTAGCTTCGGCCGCCTCCGCTCGATCCCCAAAATCCATCGCCGTCGTCGTCTATCTCTCAAAATTGAGGTGACCATCGCCTTCTCCATGCCAGACTCCTCCTTTCCCCACTTCTTCCCCGGCGAGATCACCGCCTGACCATGCCGACGCCACCCCGCGCCGCTGCCCCCTGTTCGGCCGCCCGTTGGCCGCGCGGTGCTAGCCCGCTCCCGACCTCCTCGCGCCTGTTGACGCCGAAAACCGCCGAGTGTGCCAAAAAGCTTGCTGACGATCTGGTTCGTCGCCTAGAGACACGCGAAGGCCTAGGAGATCTGCTTAGCTCCAGTGCAGGTCCTAAATATCTGAGGTTCGCGGGCGTGCCAGTCAATTTGACCCAGCAATTGACAAGGAGAAAATATTAGCTCAGGGATTCAATCGGCCGACAAGAATCCTGCTAGCTGATTGCCGAAGGAACACTTGAGCACCAGCTGAAATCCGATGAAAAAACCGTGCCCGGGCCCTAGTTGTCCGCGCCCGGGTCTCGTGCCCGCGCCCGAATCCTTGCTTGTGCTTGCGCCCGGGTCCTTGGTTGATTGCCGATGGCGCTTGTATATCGGCTAGGAGCCAATAATGATATAAAGATGGAGAACTCGCTAGCTTCCCTCGTGCCGACTGCCTGACCACCAGTAGGACTTGTATATCGGCTAAGAAGCCGATAGTAGTATCAGCAAACATTAGATCAGTCAATGATAAACAGAAGATATGCATCGGCTAGAGGTTGATGATATAAACTAGCAATAACCCAACCGTGCATCGGCTAGAAGCCGATACTGATATAAGCAAGTAATCCAGCCGACTGCCAAAAACAGAAACACTTGGACATTGGCTAGAAGCCGATGATAGAATAAATGGGCAGAGCAATAACCAATAAACAATGCAGTCGGCTTTATTTAATAAAAAGATAACCTATCGGCTAATCACTCCGACAGAACATCGCATAAACACCCATCGGCTTAGCAAGGATAAATCTATTATTATCAATCTAGTAGTTCAAACTAAATTGATGCAGCACAGATTTAATAACAATAAAAGAACCTCGATGAGCCGATAGATCTAATGCAATTGTGATGTATGATAACTTATCGGCTATACATCCCGATAAGACGCTTGCACAAAAACCATCGATCTAACAGGAACAATTTATCACTGCAGTTTAATAGGTCGGACCCAACCGATGCAGCACAAACTGATGATAAACTGTTCCTGGTAAACCAATACGATCTATGCACGCGTGATGTGATATATCTACTCGGCCTATGAGATCAAACCTAACTGATGCAGCCGTAGACAGAGCAGAATATACCGTGGTAAGCCGACTACCATAAACCGACTAGAATATTGAACCTAACCGAGGAAGTCCTAGTCGATAGGTAGTCGGGGTAACGAGACTTACCCTCTCGCAGGAGTTCGAACCTAACCGATGCAGCCCGGCTCGAGAAGCAAGAACCCGTTGGTAAAGGGTGGCGATGCGCCGAATTTGATTGATCGTTGTGATAGTTTACAAGGTCCCCGGGCATACGTATATATACCCCGAGTTGATACAGTCCTGATCGGACAAGAAACGGGAGTTTCCTAACTATAAAAGGAAAACTAACAAGCCCTGATCGCACACGAGATCAAGTTTATCTAAAAAGTATTAAAACTACCTAATTTATAGATAAGGTAATTAACTGCCATAGCATGGTCTTCACGATTCCTTTCCAGACTCGGTCTCTTCCAGATAAATTTCCACCGGCTAATATAGTCCTTTCCTTAACCGAACATGATAGAAATCCGTGCCAAATTTTGGCGTTAACAGCGCCCAGCCGCCACCTGTGGGTGCCATGGGCCCCGGGTACCTCATGACAAGCATATGGGCCACTCGGACAGAGGATGGGCCTAGCCTTGTAATTAGAGATATAGCTAGATTCGGCAGACTTCGCCTTCTATAGAAAGGAATATACAGTCCTAGTCGGGTGCGTTATATCTCTAAGGGGAGATCTTCTAGTCGTAATCCGATGGGGACTCCTACCTTGTAACCTTGTTCCCCAGTATATAAGGGGAGGCAGGGCGCCCCATGAGGGCAGGTGCACACAAGTTCATCAGAACCACCACCGTATATCCTCAAAGGAATACATATAAACTGGACGTAGGGTATTACCTCACATTGAGGGCCTGAACCAGTATAAAATCTCTTTGTGTTCCTTTGCAATCCACCAAGTTTACATCCGCCGACTAGCCCCATATATTTATTGCCGGTGTAAAACATCGACAGTTGGCGCGCCAGGTAGGGGCTTCGGCGCGATCTACATCTACAAGCTCGATGGATCCAGCAACCGAAGTCGTCGGCGGCAAACTCTCCCCCGGAGATACAATCGCATTCAGAAGCCTCGACTTCGTCACCGACCAGATCGGCAATCTCACCCAGGCCGACGCGGACCCGATCCAACCGGTCGAGGAACCAGCTGACTCCGCGCCAGTCGGCCCATACGACGCTGCGGCAATCTTCGACGACATGCTGCGGCGATCTCCAATACGCCCGAGTCCAGGGACAACTCTTCCTTCCAGTGTTCGACTCGGACTCGGTTCTGAGCCGGCCGAGATCGGGCCGAGAAGGGAAGAGATCGTCAACTTCCCGTTCGGACTCGGCGACGCCGCGGATATCTACAATCTACATCCGACGCGGCAAACCCGATCCCCTGGAGTTCGACTCGGATACGGCTCCGAGCCGCTCGAGATCGGATCTAGGGAGGTCGGAGTTACACTCATCCCCATCAACCATCCCGACTTCGACTCGAAGTCGGACTCCGACTTCCAGTCGGACTACGACTCTAAGTCGGATAGCAGCTCGGCAAGCTTCTCCCCGCCATGAGAAATCTTCATGGCATCCAAAGGCTCTACTCCTACTCAGGAATCACGCCGACTACACGAACAACAAGAGGAGGAGGCCTGCCGTCTGCGAGAACAACAGGAGGAAGAAACAAGACGCCTGCACGCCCGCAATGACGGCCTACGCAGGGCTGGGCGAACCGCTCAGCAACAAACCCTCCAAACAAAAGTCGGCGACCACGACGTCTTTCGTCGCGCACAACAGAATATCGTGGCCGCGCAACCCTACTGGACACGCTCCAACTTGGGCCTGATCACCAGGCCACCCCGACGATCGCAAGGATAAAAGCCATGCTTACCGCTGCGCATGTCAGCAGCACCAACAGTCGGGAGATACCCTCATACCGACCAACCGGTCGGCATCCCCAATGGCAGTCTCGTCTACCTCAAAGCGACGCCGAGTGGCCGGCTCTAGTCGGCTGCACACGGAGTCACGCCAAACGTCACTCGGCAACCCAAACCACAACCGGCAACGTCGAAGTGACGTCGGGACAACCGGGATCTCCGAGGCCAACATATGGCGTGATCTTCGGCAGACACCAATGCTCGGCGCCGCGAACGAGAAGAAGACGGGCAATGCCAACTGGAAGACGAGAACGAGCATTTCGGCCTCCACCACGAGGCGGTTTCGCCGCAGTAGTCGGGGTCGGAGTCCACATGAAGACGGAGGCATACCAGCCTTCACCAGGAGCTACAAACAGGTCGACTGGCCAGTCGGCTTTAAGCCTAACAGGCATCAACAAATACGATGGCAAGACCAATCCCGAGTTCTGGCTCACGATCTACACTCTGGCGATCCGAGCAGCTGGGGGAAATCACAAAGTCATGGCTAACTACCCCCTGTTTGCTCTAGCCGACTCAGCGAGGACATGGCTAACAGACTCCCAAAGCGATCAATCGGCTCTTGGGGAGAACCCGGAACGGTTCATCACCAACTTTCCAGGGAACATACGAGAGGCCATCTTCCGAGTACCACCTATATCAGTTGCGCCAAAGGAAGAACGAGTCTCTTCGTGACTTCATCAAGAGGTTTTCTGAGAGGAGGAACTCAATCCCGAACGTCAAGGATGAGGTCGTCATCGCGCCTTTCGAAAAGGAGTCAAAGACACCTCGTTCATCGACAAATTCACTCGGAAGCCTCCCAACTCTGTCAAGGCTTTATTCGACATGGCGAACAAATACGCCGACTCGGCCACGCTGTTGCCGAGGCCCTCGATGACAACAAGTCCCCTGACAGAAGAAGCGGGACGACACCGACGACGCGGTCCCGACTAAAGCTGGGAATCGCAAACGCAAGTCAGACGGCTCTATTGTGGCAGTCGGTCACAACCGTCTTCGACCTTCAACAACTGAGGATTATCGGAGCAACAAGTGACATGCTCGGGGGCTCACAACCCAAACACAAGGATGGATCCCCACTCCAAATACCGAACAGCTAAGTCGCTTTCTGATAAACATCTCCTCACTCGCCTTGCTAATGCTGCAGCCGCTTACACCTAATAGGTGTACAAGCTGCGCATTTACTTTTTTCCGTTTTTGCTCTTAAATGATTACAAAAGTACTCGAGTAGCATAAATCTCGATCCGTGAAACTCTGCTCCATGTAAGACAAACTCAAGTCACCCAAAATGCGTGCCTGGGAAAGAGCCATGAGCCAACTCCCGACGCTAGGGCTATGACTAGTCGGGCAGAGTGCTTAAACGTAAGGGGTCAACTACTCGAGGAAATTAATATCAAAAAGAGGAAGAACACGTATTTACATACATTGTAAAATACATTTTATTCGGGTGATTATTTCCATCATCAGATGCTACTCATCCGATATTTTTATATTGCAGGCCCAGCTCCGGATATGCGTGACAGGAACTCAGGGCTGCGAGCCTATCTCCTACGCTCGGGGCTGGACAAGTCTGCCAAAATACACTCGGGATGCTCCATGAGGGCTACTTACTGAGTACTTGCGCCAGTCGGGACGTCATCTTCCTCGGCTACGCTCCATGCGAGCTAATAACCGGCCTCCGGCGCCAGTCGGGGCTGTGTACTACTCGGCTAAGTGGGGTACGCCCCATGAGGGTCGCCAGCCGAATCCTACGCTAATGCTAGGTTCGGGTACCTTATCGGCTTTACCGAAGTCAGAGAAGACCTATGTCGTCAAAGCACATCCGGAGTTCCCATGCACCGCGTCACACCTGGGAGAGCGAGCAGATTCTGCAATATACCTACTCAGGCGTCTGTGGCAACCAAGATGCATCCGGAGCATAAGTCGGAAAGACTTGCAGACGAGGATCCCTCTGGCTGATTGCGGTTACCAACGCCGCCATACTCATCCTGACATGCGATGGATGCTACTTCTATAGAGCTATGCTGGGTAGGTTGGTTCAGGCCGACTTACTTGGTAATAGCCACAAGACATGAGTTCCTACAGTAGCATGCTCCATGTGGGCCGCCGCAGGCTGAGTTGAAATTATAGCGCTGGTGCTACCCACAGGAACCGATGAGGTAAACAGATATGCTTCATGAGAGCCTTATTGCTAAACATATATGTTTGGGTATCTGTCTTATCCACCAGGTCTCGAGGATACATCCTTACAGGGATCACAAGCTGGTCTTCATTAAAATTGGAGATGCAGGTATCTCTCTCGAGTACACCTAACCACGTAATGGATTTATTTTTCATACAGTGGTACTCGGCCTAACATGCCTGGCCACCAGTTGCCATGAGCAGCATTTTCCCGCTGACATGACCGCGGATGAGTCTAACTTTCGAGTAGTACACTACTCGGGAGAGACTATAAAATTCTCATTCCCGCTGACATGACGCGGATGAGTCTAACTTTCGAGTAGTACACTACTCGGGAGAGACTATAAAATTCTCATTCCCGCTGACATGACGCGGATGAGTCTAACTTTCGAGTAGTACACTACTCGGGAAAGACTATAAAATTTTCATTCCCGCTGACATGACGCGGATGAGTCTAACTTTCGAGTAGTACACTACTCGGGAGAGACTATAAAATTCTCATTCCCGCTGACATGACGCGGATGAGTCTAACCTTCGAGTAGTGCACTACTCGGGAAAGACTATAAACAATCTTCCAGCTGACGAGCTGAAGAGTCTAACTTCCGAATGGGACGCCACTCGGGAAAGACTATAAACCCTTTTCCAGCTGACATGAAGCTGACGAGTCTAATTTTCGAGTAATATATTACTTGGGAAAGACTATAAATAATCATCCCGGCTGACATGACGCCGACGAGTCTGATTTTCGAGTAGTATACTACTCGGGAAAGACTATAAACCCTTCTTTCCAGCTGACATGACGCTGAAGAGTCTCATATACGAGTAGCATCCTACTCGGCAAGACTATAGACACACATTCCGACTGACATGAAGTCGAAGAGTCCTACATACGAGTAGTTCCCTGCTCGGCAAGACTATAAATTATATTCCGGTTGACATGATACCGAAGAGTTTCATGTACCAGTAGTAATCTACTCGGGAAAGACTACAAGGTTAAAGATCTTTGACTTCATGTTTAATTGTTTTCACAATTAAGCACAAAGTCGGGGGCTACACCTAATAGGTGCGCCTATTCGGCGCACACTATTCCAACATCTACATGGAGCCCTTCATAGCCTCGCTGCCAGCTGACATGAAGCAGGACTCGGGAGAAGCAGCACTCAGACAAAGAGCACTCGGGAGCAATACACTCGGGAAGACTTCACCGTGGAGGATGAGCACTCGGCATCAGCTGTGACTCAACTATGAAGGTCTCGGGGGCTACTGTGGGTGCCATGGGCCCCGGGTACCTCATGACAAGCATATGGGCCACTCGGACAGAGGATGGGCCTAGCCTTGTAATTAGAGATATAGCTAGATTCGGCAGACTTCGCCTTCTATAGAAAGGAATATACAGTCCTAGTCGGGTGCGTTATATCTCTAAGGGGAGATCTTCTAGTCGTAATCCGATGGGGACTCCTACCTTGTAACCTTGTTCCCCAGTATATAAGGGGAGGCAGGGCGCCCCATGAGGGCAGGTGCACACAAGTTCATCAGAACCACCACCGTATATCCTCAAAGGAATACATATAAACTGGACGTAGGGTATTACCTCACATTGAGGGCCTGAACCAGTATAAAATCTCTTTGTGTTCCTTTGCAATCCACCAAGTTTACATCCGCCGACTAGCCCCATATATTTATTGCCGGTGTAAAACATCGACACCACCACTGTCGACTCCCCCTTGGGCCCTTGGTGCTCTTGCACCACGTCGCTACCGCCGGAGTTCGCCGGAGCCACTGTCACCATGGCCGCCGCCGCCTTCGTGCTCTGTCTGCCACCGCCGCCGTTCCCTGCTCGCCGCCGCGCGCCTCACCGCCGGCTCTTCCACCGCCATTGACCTCGGGAATGGGGTCTCCATGACCCTAGGACCCTGAAACCTGCGCCCCCTTGGGAACCGGCCTCCTCCGCTGCCGGCACCTCTGACACCGGCTAGCTCCTGTAAGCAAAGAGAGAGAAATGAAAAAACCTAATTTCCTATTGAAAAATAATTCAAAAAAGGCTCTATTCACTATTTTAACTGGTTTATTACTCTTTTGCCCTCGAAATCAAAATCCGAGACCTATTCCCAACTCCTTGAATTATTCCGAATCCATCCGTGCTAGTTTCGTCGCGATCCGAGCATCCGTTGACGAAACCCTAATTTTGGCTCTAGGGTTTCCACTCGACGTGACTTCGGAAAAATCCCAAATTTCTTCCATAATTCCTCTTTTAATATCTTGTGCACTTTCTGAATTTTTAGCATTTATTTGGAGTTATTCACTTATTTATTTTATTTGTGTATCGATAGATTCCGTCGTAGCAAATCCAATCGAGGAGTCCGAGTCCACAGCTGACGCATACGCCTACGCAGTCGTAGGAGGAGACGATTGGTACGACTACGCCGATCCCGAAGGCAAGTCATGTATTCTTTGAGCAATAATTGAACCCGATCTGGAGCTAGGTTATATTTTGGGTAGAGTACTATCTTGAAGTACTTAAATAGGATGCATGAGTTAATTTTCTAAAGTATTTCGAAATAGATAACACCTTTTATTTGATATTGTTATAAATGTAATGCCATGCCTTGAGTTGAGCCTAATTTATATCTTTGATAACTCTAGGTTAATCCTGCTTATTACGAACATGTTGAATATTATATGAAATTGTTATTTTATGTGATAGTTTTGGAAGTATATGATATATTTAAAGTTTTAAGGACATAACCCCCTTGTGCCAGTATAAGTGACATAGTTAGCACCCATCCGCACGATCGAGGTATTCGGACCCAGTGTGTGCTGCTCCAGTGAATTGAACTTCTGCAGCCTTTCAGTGTATTGGCATTTTTGGCTTTAACATGTGTAATGGCCACTAAGTGATGTAAGATTATTTGTTTATATGAGTGTGGGTGTTGCGGTGCCCTTTGCGGTCTTTGAGGGCTACGTGTTCCTCCTAGTCGTGCAATAGTGGGTGGACGAGTTGTTGGGTTGGTGCACACCCTCGCGAAGGCCAAGTTGAGGCCAACAGGCGTCTTGGCCTATAACCTGCTAGACAGAACAGAGATGAGCTTGGGGCAGTACTACACTTTGTTATCTTCAGCCTAGCTAGCTGTGGGTATCGTGCGGGTAAAGCTGGGTAGACGCTGCAGAGTCGTTTGGTATTCGAATACGCCGTGCTCCCGGTTAATGGAGATTTGTCTATGGGTGAATCCAAAGTAATGGCATGAGTAGAATTGTGATAATAGTTTAAATTGAGATCATGTAATATTAAACCGTTTAAAACTAAATTTGTTTATATATTGGGATGTTTGTGAACTACTGATATGGTTTAGAGTTAAACCAGTTCCCTCCTTTGTTATATCCTGCATTACTATATATTTCCCTGCATGGCTTGCGGAGTACTTGTGTACTCAGTCTTGCATATTTTGGGCTCTAGCCGTTCAGGAAGAAGTTGTAGGTAAAGACGAGGAAGCCGTCAATCCGCTGGATTGGGACGAAGACGAAGGCTTCGAGTTCTAGGTCGACTCTATACTCAGGCCATTCCTGTGGTGCAGAGTTGCGTCTTTTGGTTGTACGTGTACGGCCATAGGCCCGTTGTGTGCGTGTGTTGAGTTTGGGTTATACTAGAACCTTGTCGGTTTGTATAAATAATCGAAGTTCTGTTTCTGTATCATTCTATGCGTAACTGAACTTCCTGGACGGTTACGTGTATTGTGAGACGTTTGGACCCCCTCCAAACGGTCCCCACACTACCGTGCCGCCCCGGACTTTGAGCCGCGCCCTATATATAACAGTAGCGTCGCCGCCCAGAAGCACTAGCCGCTGCCCTGCTCTGATCTACGCCGCCGCCTGCGCCTTCTCTCCACACCCGCCGCCGCCGCTCTCCAGCCTTGCCGCCTCGCTCGAGCCCACCACCACCTGCATCATGCCACCGCTCTCCCTCCACCACCGTGAGCACCTCGGCCCTAGCCTCCACCGTCGCCTCCTTCTTCCTCGCCTTTGGAGCCGTCCCCTGTTCCTTTTTCCCGTCTCGGCCTTGCCGTCCGTCGCCTTCTTCCCTTCTGCATCGCCGCCGTCATTGCACCACTGTCCCGGCTAACGAGCCGCCATCGTCGTCCTCATCGCCCCGCCGCCCCAACGTCGTCTTCTGACACCCGCTGCCAGTCCACCGTCGCCGAATATCATCCTATCCCGCCGGCGCCATGGGAGCACAGGACCTCGGCCATGTGTCACTGCTGTGTGGGCCCCCCGACATCTCTCTCTTCTATGACTGACGGGTGGACCCCTTCACGCAGATCCCCAAGCTCCGTCAACCGTCGGATCCACTCAAGACAATCTAAGCCGTCCATCTACCCTAATTGAACCACAGCCCTCGGATTTTCATAACTCCTCGGATCGACACCACGTCAACCCTAGCTCAGTGCACCTCGGCTGTCACATCACCCAACCATATTAGCCTCCTCGGCCACTGGCATCCACCTCAGCAGTCCACAAAACCCCCATCTCCCTTTGGCTCATGAACCAGGTCCACTCTGAACCATCTCTCTGACCAATGGGCCCCACTACTATACACAGCCAAAAATATTTATTTTAATTCAAAAATCTAGAGAATATTCCCGAGAATATTCTTTTTCCTTTTCTTTTTAGATTTTCTCTGAACTAATCTTCCGAAAGCCGTATCTTTTCCGTTCGAACTCCGATTCGATCCGTTCTTCTTCCTAAATTCATCTAAAATCATGATCTACTTGTTTGTGTACTTTTTATATACTATTTATTTGGAGTTTCTTATGGTTTTTCTCGTTTTATGTGTAGTCTGTCGTAATCGCCATTTTGGAAGATTACGGAGTCTGCAGAAGAGTTCAGGAGATTTGCGGAAGACATTTTCAATTGCAAGGCAAGTCACACAACAATCTCCTTGAGCATGTTGATCCCATTTATGAAAGTTATTTTATTTTAACGTTATTGCATGCAATGTTCTAGAATGTCATTATTACGGGTATTTATTTATTATCCAATAATCCTTGATTTTTATGGCCATGTTGATATTGATTCCTTTACCTTGATACCCTGGGTGATTAATGTTGACTAGCTAGATGTTTAATTAATTATCTAGCTAGATTATTTAGGATTTGCTTAACCATGCCTAGAAACTTTAGTGTCATTTTATGTGGGATAATTTATGATTCACTTATGGATAATTAATGTTTAAAGGTTATATTTTCACGACAGTTGGTCGTGGTTGGATAATTAATTGTGTCAACTAAAACTTAACTGAATGGTGGGTTGTGAGCACCAGGGTTGTGTATGTTGCTAACGGTGCTCATGACATTTAAGGACCAGTTCGCAGACTACTTGTTGCGAAGCAACACCTGTGCTAACCACAAGCTAGAATGGGTAATGGCGGGAACCAAAGTGTACTTCGTTCAACCGGAGGCCCCACGGTGTGTTGTGGCTGTGTCAATAAGACCACCATGGCTGCATCAATAAGTCCATGTCTCGGGCGTTGGATCGTTTCCCTGTTGGGGCCTGATCAGCTCCTGCTGGAGACTGGTGGTTCAACGGGTGGCTCTCTTGTTGTGCGGGTTACATGGAGGGTCCTGTCACAACTCCTTTCCCAGGTACCATAGTGGTATTAAGGCACACAGTGATGTGTTGTGGAGTTGTGTCTTGTGGGTAAATTGGTACACCTCTAGCCAGAGTAAAATTATTCGAATAGTCGTGCCCACGGTTAATGGGCGGGCCTAGCAATGTTTTCTGTTATTAGTCCCACACTATTCATTAATTTGATAAATGATGGAATTTGTATAGTTCTAGTTTGGAGAGTTATGGTATGGGCCTGAACTGCGTTGGAGCGTTGTTTAGTGGTTGGTTTAATATTGATTATTAATTAAACTACATTATTTTCGATGCTTTTAAATGCAAATGTTTTAAATACCGTTTATGCAAATAAGCCATACTATGCCTATCCTTTGGAATCCTGTTGCATTACATTGCATTTCCTAGTGTGGCTTGTTGAGTACGGTGGGTGATACTCAGTCTTACAATATTGCAATAATCAGAGCAAAGCTTTGCGAGGAGGAGAAGTTTGGTGTTTGGTTTATACCCCAATTGAGTTGCCTGTGGTTTGGAGTTGAAGCTACGCTAGTTGCCATTCCGCTACTGTTTTCTTCTGTGTGAGGACTAAGTGACTCTTTTGTAAGTATTCATCGTTATTATGTTTTGGTTACATTTATCAAATTGTCGATTTGTATACCTCGGCTGATTCCTGGACGAGAATTTATTACACAAATTAGCTTTGGAAATTCTGGTGAATTTCTGGGCGTGACATATGTTTTACACATGCATTCATGTCCTACTCACGTGTTTGTTCTATTCCTGTGGTTTTGCATTCCTGCATTCTAAAGGAGCCCTAAAGGTGTACGTGCTTCCTCGCCTCATTGAATAGGCTTCCTTTAAAATTCATATGAAATGGGCTATTCTATAGGATTTTTGGAGGAAAATAAGTGTAAGATCCCATCTTATGTTTTCAGACTCCTCTGTAATGCGGGATTGTAAAAGAAAAAAATACGGGAATAAAATGTCATACCTATTAAATTCCTATAGGAATTAAAAACATTGAAAAGCTCTAAAACTATTGTTTGGATTGTACATAAAAACACTAGAACTTAGAGTCATAGGGGAAGGAAAATATGAGGTGAGACCTCGTGCTTATTTTCCTTCAAAGTTCCTCTAGAATTATCCATTCTATAAGAATTTCAAAGAAAGTGGTAGAAATAAATCCTTTATTTCTAAAGGGTTTTATAGGAATTTTCCATATGTTTCAAATTCTAAAAGATTTTTAGCACATTTTCTCTTCGTTCCAAAGGACCCTAAAACCGGAACATGCCCTGATGCGTCAAACTCAGAGAAAAAAATTTTAAAAATATTAATTTTTTTGTGTTTTGCAAATATATACGGTCGAACGGGGGAGTAGCAAAAATATTCCTCCTCCACGGTGTTGGGACGCAACACCAAGGCGGCGGCGCGGCGTCTAGGCGCGGTACGGCGAAATCCGCAGCGTCAGGGCGCGGCATCGCACGGCCCCAAGACGGTGCCGTGCCGTGGTCGCACAGCACCGTGCCTGCCCCGTGGTGACTGCAGTGCCATGCTGACCCAACAGCAGAAGGAGACGTTAGCCGTCCAGCCGTCAAGGAGGACGTCGAGAGGGTCAGCGAGCTGCGCCTTCAACACTAGCAGCGCCACGAGGTCGATGTCATTGTTGCTGCTGCTCCCTCAGTGCCACGCTGCCATAGGGCGGTACCGCTCGTCACAGCCGTATCGCCGGCAAGCAGTACGGCTACTGGTGCCACGCGACTGCGGGCAGGCACCGCCTCGGGGCAACGCGGTGCCGTGCTTTGGCGCCACGGGACCACACGGTGCCGCGCCCTAACGCCGTGGGTTTCGTCATACCGTGCCCGGACTCCACGCTACCGCCTCGTTGCCGCATCTCAACACCGTGGAGGTGGAATATTTTTGCTACTCTCCCGTTCGACCGTATATATTTGTAAAACGCGAAAAAAATTAATATTTTTAAATTTTTTTTCCCATAACACGGTGTGACCCCTCCAAAGAGACACGGTCATCAACTCTATTTTGTAGTTGAGCTTTACATCCTCAAAAAATTTCAACTGTAAACACATGTATTTTATATTTGTTTACCAGAAACACATGTATTTTATCAAACTTTTAGCCTGTTTCCGTGTAGATGACATCCGAAAGTTTTTGACAATGGCACGTCTTGTTGGAATTGCTAAATGGGCTAAAGTCCATGTGGAGAATAATTCCTAGAAAAATCTCAAAGGCCCACCTCATGGGAAGTGGCATGAGGAGTTTTAGTACCACCTTGCTAGTTCTAGGAGAGGGAGACCTCCTTATAAGGGTGAGCTCTCTCCTAGCCACTTGAGAGACATGCATAGTGGAGAGAAGTGGAGGAACACGCGCGAGGCAAGGCGAGGCGGCGCGCGTACGCGACATATGCTTCTTTTTGCAGTTTTTTATTTTGATGCAAATTTAGAGTCCGGATAGGATACGCGTAGCCTATCCGGTTCGGTTACGAGATAGAGATTATGTGGGCGTCCTGATCACGTGTCCTAATATCTCTATAAATACCGAGCTGCTGTCTTCACGCAACATATGCGAAAACAGTATAGGGCTTGCCATCCCTTCTGTTCTGAGCCGTCGTTCGTCGTCTACTCCGTCCCGATCTTCGGCATGCACCGACGGATTGGGAGAGTAGGTCTCCGGAAACCTCCCCTTCGACGTCCTGTACTGGGAGAGGGCGAATAAGGTTTTTGAAAAGCGCTACGCACGACTGCTCGATGTGCACCCATCACGGCTTGTCTTCCTTCACGTTCGGGCGCTGCGCGTCGTCGTCATCACCCGGTGCCGCACGTCGTTCGTGCGGTACGCGCTTCGCCCATGTCTGCTCCAGAAAAGCCCCCACAACAGGGCTGTAGGTACGCGTACACTATGTCTCATGTGTTTGATCTATTTATGTTAATTGCTGTCATATACATGTTTAGATCAGATTAGATAATTCTGTTTACTTATGCTATTAATATCATGATTTATTTATGGAATAAATTAAATGTATATGTGCTTATATTTTCAACACGTCTCATAGATAATCGATTGATCTTGATCGCCTCTACCGAGAAAAGTTCAAGGTCTTTTGATCGTGGAGAATCGTAATTTGTGGGATGTGCTGTCAACGATACTAAAGCATGTTAAACTAATATTATGAACATTTATTGATCGTCACATGTACTCGTGTAAGGGTTGCGTTATACTTAGAAATTAACGTATATAAATCTTAAATTTGATTATTGTCTTGTAATGCCAATAGAGTAAACGCTCCATGAAACGAATAGGAATGTCTCAGAGCGTCCCCATTCAAATTTACTATTTGTATATTACATACCAAAAAATTATTCATTAAGATTTAGTCGAGAGATGACTGCAAACTTGCTACAAATTTCACTTGATTTGACTAATACCATACCATCTGAATTACTTGTACTACGAAAATTGTAACATTATACACTACATTACTAAATCAATATAGTTTTGTATAGTTGATATTTTAACTTTGACACTACTGGCAAATATAGCAATAAGCAACGGTGTTTATGGCTCATTTGGAACGCATGATTGAAAAAAAACTGAGGAATAGAAAAACACAGGATTTTAACAAGGATACAAATATAAAACAAATGATTACAAAACATAAAAATTGTTATTTGATAGACCGCAGAAAAACATAGAAATTTAAAAAGAGATAAATACTCAAAAGAAATTTTCCATGACGTTGGACTTCATGCTAAATTTTCTTGAAAACTTGCATCAAATGAGATATTTCATAGGATTCAATAATATCTATTCGTTTCTTTCAAAGGACTGTTTAGGAAAAAAAAATACTATATAGGAATAAAATCCTCTAAAATTTCATTGTTTTCCTACAGACAAAAGAGGACCTGAAAAACTGAATAAAAGGAAGAGCAACTTGACCCCCAGCGCCCAAATCCCACCCGACCCGACTCTGGTCTTAATAACTCCGACGCCCGAACTCCTAAACCCATCCCGGGCCCGCCGTCGCCGCCGCCGCAGCCTTCCTCCTCCCCCTTTCTGCCCCTCCAATTCCGTACACCTCCTCCGGCCATGGCCACAGCCAGCGACGGCAGCGGCGGCGAGCAGCGGCGCCTCCTCTCCATTCCCAAGGAGGGCGAGCGCATCATCGCGCCGACGCGCCGGCCCGACGGCACGCTCCGCAAGGCCATCCGCATCCGCGCCGGCTACGTCCCCCAGGAGGAGGTCGCCATCTACCAGTCCAAGGGCGCCCAGGTGACTCCTCACCCCAATCGTCCCCACACTTCCCTCTAACTGAAGACCGCGTCTTATGGTGGTCTCTGTTTGGTTTGTGCTTGTTGCAGATGAGGAAGTCAGGGCCCGACGTGCCGCCGGGGTACGACCCGGCGCTCGATGCTAAGCCCAAGACGAAGGCGGCCAAGCGGAACGAGCGGCGTAAGGAGAAACGTCAGCAGGTAGGCCGTCCTCTCTCTCGCCGCTTGTGTTAGGGAAATCGTCTGATTTAGTGAATCGGCTTCTTTGTACATTGGATTACTGTATATGCTTAGTGTTCGGATGAAACACATATTTGGATTTGGGCGTGCGATGTAGAAAAGCATTAACCGTTTCGTCGTTATTAGTCATTAGTTTGTTGTAGGTGTGAAAGATCACCCTAGAACAATGCTATCATTGCTTAGGCAATTTCTCTGGCCAGAGGGTAATACAGAAGTACGATTAATTTTATCAGACCGAACTAACCAACCAGTAATCACAATACCTTTAGTGGAGTACTTCTGTTGATGCCCGACAGTTGGGGTAGCTGTGGCGCATTTCTGTTCTCCACAATTACATTGATTGAGTAGGGTCTTAATTTGTCTACTTGCACATCTGAACGTCAACAGCCCAACAATACTTATATCACTATTGATGAATTTGTGCAATTAACCAATTTCTGAAATGCAAACAAGCCACTGGTACAGTCAGATTGCTTAGGCATATATCGTGATTGCTGGCGAGCTGAGTGCATAAAACTTGTTATGAGATGAGAAGAGACATCTTATGAGAATTTTTGTGTATGTTTTAGAATTTCCATAGAATACAGAACCAGCAGAACAGAGTCAGAAAAGGAATTGTTTTTAACCATATCATATTTGAACTAAAACATGGTCATGCTGTCATCTCAATCAATAATCATGATACTGTGGCACCAACACCTAAACTTGGAAGAATTGCTGATAAATGACGGCGATAGTTTGCATTATTGTACCTGTGTATTCACCTTTTTTTTGTGGTGCTCAAAGCTCATGTTGGTTCATGACTACAGACACTAGAAGCCCTGGGAGACCTCTAATAATCTGTTCGGTGATCCAGTCCAATCCTTGACTGTTGTTACTACAGTACCCATTTGTTTCATCATGCACTGTTTCTCACCATCATCATGATTGCATTTCTTTCCTTGGTTAGTACTGATCTGGAGCAAAACATGGGGATCTACCAAACGAACAATATGTTCCACTCCTTTTGTCCAAGGAATGTAACTGCGTTCATCTTCGATTACTGATCGCATGTTATGTTCCAAACTTGTCTGTACAGATGGGTTATCTTGGTGGGTTTTGTTGGGCCAAGTCATGTTGGATGTGTTTGGTTCCCTGCATACTAGATGGCCTGGCCCGTTCCAGTAAACCTGGCTCAGATGGACTTGGTTGTATGCATACTTGTTGATCTGTTTGGTACATTGAGTTTGCTGGCATGTCTCATTGCAGCAGTTGTTTGGTTTCATGTAAATGTACATTTCTCAAGGAATATCTAGAGAGGATACTGCTTATGGGATGCATTCTCTTGCTCAAGCCAACCGTGAGAAATGGATTTAAAACTTGTTTCCTTGGGGCCAGGTCTCTGCCACCTTTTTGCATGCATAGAGACAGGCCCTCTCCTGTGTGCTGGTAACTGAACACCTAGACCTTGCATGCACTCAGCCTGGGTGAGGCTAGATGCAAGGAACCAAACACGCCCATCATGAACCCATTCAACCGCAATGATGCAATTAGAAAATGGGTCGATATAGCAAACGATACTACTTGACTATTAAGCATGTCAATAATCAACACAAATGCCATGGTAAAGCCCAGTTATAGTATTAACTCTTAGGTGCACTGATATGAATTTGTACATAAGTTCTAATGAATCAGCACAATCAGCTATTCATGGCAGACATAATTATGGACCATAAGAGAACAAGTTTAACTCTACATAAATGCTCTACCCGATAATTGGGTCAACAGAACAGTGTTTGTTTGTTGTTTGCATCATGGTAATGATATCATCTCTTGTAGATTGAGCTACTTGTTTATTAGAGTGGCTTTGATGTTGTGCTGGACATTGTCTTAATTCTTAGCAGGCCAGTTCAACAAATGATAAAGGAAAGGGTTTGCATATAGAGGATGATGCTGGAGAAACTGACAAGCCGAAGGATGCAGTGGACAGTGTAACAAAGCAGATAAGTGGCATTGCTATTTCTGAATCTCCGGTTGTAGCAACCTCCTCCACTGATGCTACTGACAACTCAAAATTGGAGTCATCTGCTCCAGACATAGATAAGAAAATTCGAGCACTAAAGAAGAAGGTTCTCTTCCTCTCTCCCTCCCTCCCTCCCTCTCTCTCAAGTTCCTAGTTTTTTTGTAGATTATCCTGAATAGCCCAAGTTATTTTTGTCTGGTTTCTGGCATAAGCCTTCCAAAATTTCAAGCCTCTGTTTTTCATTTTCAGCATAGTACTAAATAATTGATGTGTATGCCTGAAAACTAGTTTCACGATCAATCTTACTCCATCCCAAAATATAGCTACATTTAGCATTCAAATTTTGTCCCAAAATATGGCAACATTTCCACCTACTCCCTTGTCTCAACCTATCACAGCCATCTCTTATTTAATTTCTCCACCAACTTCCTCATCTCAACCAATCATAGCCATCCCTCATTTTACCCTTCTCCGTAATATCCGTGCCAACTCTAAATGTCCTTATTTTGGGACGGAGGGAGTAATTAGTTATTACTTTGTCTGACTTAAGCACTTGTAATCAGTTTATCCTACCTTGTAAGTTTAACTTATTCATGGTAACTGCCAAGAATCAATGTAGAGACCAATTATTGATTGTTTATTTTTAATGTTCTGAGTACATCTCAGGTATTCTCTTCATTCTTTCAACCTCTAGGAGCAGCCATAGTAGATTTTAAGAGTGCTATTTTGATTTGCTACCATGAGACTAAATTAGGTTTGACCTGGATGAATTTGTCTTGATTTATCACAGATACGCTTAGCAGAAGCACAACTGCAAGGAGATCCAGAAAAATTGAAGCCTGAACAACTTGAAAAAATGAAGAAGATAGAAGGTTGGCAGGAGGAGCTGAAGCTTTTGGAGGGCTCTCCTTCTGCTTCTTAGACAAAGTCGATCTCAGCATTGATGTCGAGTAGAGCCATCATATATCAAACGCCTGCTGTGGTGTTTTGCCGATCCAAAGTCCAATCAGTGATGTCTTGCTTCTCTTATGCCCATTGGCCTCTGGAAAAGCAATCCAGTGTGGGTTCACACAGAGTGGTAGCTTTTTGCCACAATTTGTTGTCTCGTATACGCCCTCCAGTTCGAAGATTTGTATTGCAAAATCCGTTTGCTGTAGACATCGTGCAATGAGACAACCGATTGGACTTGAGGTATGTGACGGTACCATTGTAGCTTTGTATATTATGCCAACATTGGCGATTCCTCTTGACACTGGATTTTACCTTCTCTACTGATCCAGTAATAACCGTACAAATTTAAAGGCCACAGGCCTCATTGCATCGACAACGATGCCAGGCGAGTCCAATGCCCTGATCCATCTTTTCAGCATTCGGCTTATACATTCGTCGTGCTTAATTCTTCTGGTCATTTTCTTTTGCTAAGCAAGGACAACTTGTTTTGGGCTATAGCTAGTATGGCAAGGCTGCCTGTTTAGTTCTTCATGTTCTGAAAGCTTAAGCTGGAAATACATTTTATGCTGTGAGTGATTTCGTATTGAGAACTACGTATTCACCTATGGGCATTGTGCAATGAAACAATATTTTATTCCATATCTTTTTGAGCGAAAAAAAATCACTCCATATCTGTATGAGTAAATTTCACAAAAATACAATTAGTGATCAAAACTCTCACTTTACTACAATTTTAGTTGGATATTTCACAAAATAACGACAATGGCAAACGATTTTATTAGAAAATTGTAACTTTATCCATTATGCATGTATGACATGTAGGCCTAACGGTTGGTAAAATTTCTGAACCGACCGACGCCGTTTTTCGGATTTTACCGACCGATTTCCGTTTTTTCAATACTGGTGTGTTTTCCGTTTTCCGTTGATACCGGAGTCTCGGAAATGGTTTCAGTAGTTTACCGACTATTTCCGAAATTTACCGTGTTTATTCGGAAATTTATCGTATTTATTTAGAAATTTACTGATGGTACTGATTCGGTAAAGGGTCTGATTCAGTAAAGGGTCTGACATTGTCATATTGTCATCGCTTTTGTATGTTGTCATGTTGGACAATTATTAATATGGCTTTCTGTGATGAGTGATTATTATATAACATCATTATTATTATGTTTAGTGATTATGTGAGTTACTTTAGATATCACATGTGAGGTAAAACTATTTCCGATCCGAATTTATGGATGTTCAACCGATATCGATGAATTTCCGACCGAGCAACTTCGTTTCCGATGTTTTCGAATTTTCCGAAGTCGTTTTTATTTTCGACATTATCGTTTCCGATTTCGATTCCGAGTATAAAATATAAAAATAGAAATGATTTAAGGGTTTTTTTATCATTTCAGACCGTTTTCAGCCCTAATATTACATGTGTGTATGACATGTGCGTCTAAACTTGTTTGGCAAATAAAGTTGTAGCTTTCTAGTAAAATCAAGTTCACTAAAATGTCTACTAATAGCTTGGATAAAATAGTCGTAGTTATATAAAATTTATTCCATATATGCATAGATGTTTCTTTTCTCCTTCTATTCCTTGTTTATCTTAGAAATATCTGCTCAATTTTATCAGCACTTCACGACAGATGTTCAAGAAACACGAAGCACCGTTTTGACTGTTGAATAGTAAAAGCTTCCCCGTCAGCTTTACAGTTTACGCTAATCAAGCGATGGAAACGAAAACATAATCGAGAGGAAAACGAACGGCAAAGAAAGCGACATGTAAATTTTTCTCCCTTTTTTTTTGTGAATTACAACACGCAAGTCAAACAACGCGTATGACCTGATGGTCAAGAAGCCAATTGCCAATCGCGATGTGGTTATAAACGCCAACGGTCAACTGGAGAACAGCAACCAATAGTAGCTTTTCCTTTGAAATTCGCGTCCTACACAGAAATCGTTGACGAGTTGCCGTACACCCCTGTTCTAACAAGAAGAAATGCCGGCAATTCCAGCCTCAGCTACTGTCATCGGAAGTACCAAGTTTGGCAGCACGGCATGTGATGGCAAGACAAATCACCACCACGAACATGCATATTTACATCATTGGTTCCTACTTACACTCATGCGCTTGAATGCACATTTAATCTATTCTCCGGGCTGAATATTAGCCGCTGACTAGACCACGAATCAACAAATGAAACACAATGTTTGGGGTTAACGAATGTGCTGTTGACAATATTGCTTCCTGGTACCGAATAGTCCTTGCCGGCCAGCTCCACATGATTAGCGAGAACTAATATCTGCAGAGAGAATATGCACAGCAGTCAAAAGTCAGATTAACCACGCGCTAAATGTCAACCCAGTGCGCAACCACCGGGCAGCTGACGGCAACAACTTTGTAGTATAATGATATGCACGAATCTGTTTCCGGTGATGATGCAAAAAAAATTCGTTGGTTCTACTTTCTTGTGAAGCAAAACCATCGTGTAGGAACAGTTTAAATATCCACTTGTTTTTGCATGAATGGAAAGCAGGTTAAAGAAGACTAACTTACCGTTCCGCTAATATTCACAAGTCGTCCTCAATTCAATTCAATCCATTCATGCCGCATGCTGACGAATTTGAGCGCGAAGATGTCCTCATGGACCTTATTGACCGCATTGACCTATTAACGAAAGGATGCTCCAGCAGCTTTGCCGCAGAGGGTCTGCCTTCTGGATTGGGTTTTACACACTGGCTTATAAAATCACGAGCATCCCTAGAAAGGACATTTGGAATTGCTGGTGGTTCCCCTTTTCCAATCCTGTATAAAGCTTGTGTCTGCAGAACAAGTCAAGAGAATGGGGGTAAATACATAAGTGAACTGGACAAAATATGCATACTGGACAACTTTATCGAACTTGGAATCAACAGTGCAACATCAATTTGCAGGAGTTACTTAAATATTAGATTGCTGATGAACAATACTCACCCACTCCAGATCAGGATAGGGAAGTTGACGTGTCAACATCTCTAGGACTGTGCAGCCCAGACTCCATATATCAGCTTCAGGTCCATATGTCTTCTTGGGATTGACAACCTGAAATGTCAGTGTTCCCGTTAACAATCATTATGGGCATATCATACATGCATGTCCAAATCTGATCTCATAGGGTATGGTGGCATACCTCAGGTGCCATCCAATAAACGGTTCCTTTGCACGATTTAAGTGCGTTGAATTTGGTCATCTGAGAGATATTTGATAAAAATCAATTTATATCAAAGATGTAGTATTTAAAATTGTAACTAATGTGTTCAAAGATCAAGCACAAATAAAGAATTTGCAAGAGAGTAGGCAGACCTCCTTAGCAAGACCAAAGTCGGCAAGTTTTACGGATCCATTGGCATGCACCAATATATTGGCACATTTGATATCCCTGAAAGATAAGAATTTGAATTGCAATTCAGAATAAATGTACAATACAGAAGTCCATAAATAGTTCCTTAAGATTTTTCAAGCTAATGATAAAAATCCAGTGAGCGGCTAATGATAAAAAGGGCATCAAAAGATCACAGATATATGATTTCAACTAATCTTATTACCTATGAACAATGTGTCGCTCATGCAGGTAAGTCAACCCATTAAGAATCTGTCTTGTATATGCTGAAACATGAGTATCTCGCAGTCGATACTTCTGATACAAAGATGCAAGAGATCCTTGGGTCACTAATTCAAGGAAGATGTACAGTTTTGAGTCCTCCTGCAGTAGTCACACAATTGGATCATCATCAGCCTTAAAATAGTACGAGTACAAGAAAACCTAGCAAATTACATATAGCACAATAGCAAATGGTGCTTCAACAAAGTGATGAAAGATCACAGGATCAGTAACTTACTTTGTCGGTACCATAGTATTGCACTATATTTTCATGTTCAAACTGACTCAAGAGTGCAATTTCCTGAAATATGAAAAGAAGTTAGAAGAGATTGTATGTCACAATACAACAGAACCAGTAAGATATTATGGCTCTGGTATTCTTGATGAGAAAAAAAAGGAAACACCAACCTGCTCGAGCTGAAAAATGCATTGCTGTGCATTGCTCCCTTGATCATACAAGCAGACTTCTTTGACAGCAAAAAAGACACCCTCGCTGTAAAACATCAAATTATAAGATGCCAAAATCAACTAGCATGTAAGAGACATGTGACATGCAAACATCAGAGCAGACTATACTAAGAATAACTGTTTCCATTGAACGCAACTACATAAAAGGAACAACAGGTACTACAATGTTTCGCTTAGGCCAGCCAGTTCATGTGTATCTTCTAGAAGCTAAATATCACAAATTTCAGAATCCTTAGTGCCATTTTGAACACAACAAATCAAGTAAATAAAGTACTATTTGATCTTCACACAGAACAGATACAGTGCAACATTTTGACGAACAATTGTCCTATTCCCTTAGTACACCTAGTATTGATTCATGTAACTGATTCGACATTCTGATTCTAGTGGAATTTTGATTGCCTACAGCTCAGGGTTATGCTATTAAAGTAGTTGAAAATGAAATCATGTGGATGATTCGATTACCAATTACTAGTATGCTACATGCCATCTAGCGACTCTACCTAAAGGGTTAAAATTGGTGACATATAGTGTACAACCAACCAGAGAATCAATTCTCCTAAACTAGGGTAAATAATGCCTTCCAAGATACGCCCTATGCTATCTCAGTGCAGCTGTGCAGATTAAATCGATGATCACAAGCACAAAGTGAACAATCAGCACATAAGAAATCATAAAATTTACTCTCTAGAGCACTTACTCGCTGATCCCCTCGAAGACTGTCCCAAACGAGCCACTTCCCAGGAGCATCCCTCGGTTCCACGACTGGATCTTCCTCCTAAACCTCCCATTCGGCGAGATGTAGAACATGGACTCGGTGGTTGTGCTCGACGTCTCATCATCGTTAGTCGTCGACAGCGAAGACGTGCCTGTGAATTCCTCGGACGTCTCCCCTAGCCTGAGCTCCTCCAGCGTCAACACTGTGGCCTCCTCCTCCTCCTCCTCCCCCGCGTCCTGGCGTGCAGAATTACCACCAGATCTGCTCGCTGGCGCGTGAGTGTGACGATCCTCCTCCTCTGGCGCAAAGGACCGCAAGATATCCCACGTGGACTCCACCAAGCAGACCGCCGGTCGTGCCATCGACGGCGGCGGCTTGAGCACGACCGGCGGCGGGCGCACGCCTTTGATCCCTCCCTCGCCGCTTGCTTTCTTCACATCTGGACGGGCGGGCTCCCACGGATCCACCCGTACCAGCGGCGAAGGAGCTTCAATTGCCGCGTCCCTGGGCATTTCCTTCGCCGGGAGCACGGGAACCGCCGGGGCAGGCCGGGCCGGCTCCTCCGCAGCCCCTCGGCAGAGCGGGGAGTCCCTCGCGGGAGGTCCGTCGCGCGGCTGGGTGGTGGAGGGGGAGCAGGAGGAGCGGCCGGCCTTGTGCTTCTCCCAGTCAGCGAGGGGGATGGCGAAGTCGTCGACGCCGGAGAGACCGAGGCTGGAGCAGAGCAGCTGCACGTCCCTGCTCCCGTCCCCGCTCCCGCCGATCCGGAAGCTAGTGAGGTCGAGGGAGCAGGCCGGCGAGCAGGCGAGCGAGGGCGACCCGGAGGCCGGCGCCGAGGAGGCCGGCGGGGACTGCGGGTAGCTGCAGAAGAGGGTGGCGTCGTAGCCGATGTTCTTCGCGGCGTTGCGGCGGTCGAGCCTGCGGCGGCGCCTCGACGAGCCCCCCGACGACGACGGCGACGACGGCACGGCGGCGTCCTGCGCGGCCGGTGACCCCATCGGCGGGCTCAGCTCATGGAAGGGAGAGGACGCGTGGGATAAGTGGGTGGGGAAAAAGAGCAAGCGCCAAGCGAGCGAGACTTGGAGGCTTTGGGTTTGGGGATGCAGGAAATGGGGAGACGGCAAGCTGCCGGTTTTTCTTTTCGAGTTATTTTGGGTGGGTGAGGTGGAGCCGAGGCGAGGAGGAGACGACGCCGAGGCGGAAGAGGAGGAGGGGGAGATGGCGTTGTCGCATTGACCCGCATCTTTCTGGTGCGCAACCGCGGAGCGACAGCTCGGCCCCACGCGCGCAGTCCGTCCTTCCGTCCGCGCCGCGCGCGCGCTCGGCGTTGTTGCGTTGCATCGCGGTGGCGTGGCGCAGCGCGGCGCGGGCGGGGTGCGGGGCCTTTTGCGCTTTCTTTCTACTTTTCGCGGCTGCTTGCATTTTCTTGGGATGGCTGCGGTGTGAATTTTTACTGTTACTAATTTAATTTTTTTTTAAATTTACAAAACTAATTTTCGATTTGGATCATTTACAGAACTAGTCTCTTGTCGCCGTGGGCCACGGCGGGATTTAAAAACCGCCGTGGCCCAGGGCGGCGAATGGCATCCCCGTCACCCGGGGCTAACGGCGCCGGCCGCCGTTAGCCCCGGGGACGCCACGTGGATTCGACGCCCTGGGGGACGGCGGCGAATGCCCCCAGGGGGCCGAATGTAATTTTGCATTCGGCCCCCTGGGGGCATTCGCACATTGCATTCGGCCCCCTGGGGGCATTCGCCGCCGTCCCCCAGGGCGGCGAATGCATAAGACCGTCCGCACAGCGATCGGACGGTCCGAATCGACGGCAAATTGTTGTAACGCGCGCTAACTACCTTAAAACAGTCATAACTTTCGCATACGGTCTCGGAATCGGGCAAATAAGCACTCTACGGACATCTACAGAAAATTTTACATCCGCTTCCCCCCCACTTCGTCGGGTTTGTCCAAAAAAATTTTACGAAATTCAGCCGGGAAGATTGAGTTTTTGAGGTCCGAAGTTTCAGCACGGTTTTTAAAGCACACTCGTAATTTTCTACAGGCCACATCTTACATCGGTTTAAGCTGCACCTTCACGAGATTTTGCTATTCTCGTGTTGCTAGTTGAGAAAAAAATATCAAAAAGAAAGAAAAAAAAATTTTGCAGGCGGTCCCCTGGATTCAGACGGTCCGATCCTTGTGCGGACCGTCCGTTCACTATGCTAAAAACCGCCGTCCCCTAGGGCGGCGAATGCAATTTTGCATTCGGCCCCCTGGGGGCATTCGCCGCCGTCCCCCAGGGCGGCGAATCCACGTGGCCTCCCCGCGGCTAACGGCCGCCGGAGCCGTTAGCCCCGGGTGACGGGATGCCATTCGCCGCCCTGGGCCACGGCGGTTTTTAAATACCGCCGTGGCCCAGGGCGGCAAGAGACTAGTTCTGTAAATGATCCAAATCGAAAATTAGTTTTGTAAATTAAAAAAAAATTAAATTAGTAACAGTAAAAATTCGCTGCGGTGTTGGCGTGTGGGCAAGCGGTTCATCTTCTCTATGGTGTGTTTGAGCTGAACGGTCGAGTCGTCGGGGCTGGCATGTGCCTGCGTGTTCTTGTTGCCAAAGTGAACAACCCAATGGTGTTTTACTATTAGTACGTGTTAACGTACCAACTAGCAGTACGTGGGGCCATATGCGCATAGTGTCGATGTTTTACACCGGCAATAAATATATAGAGCTAGTCGGCGGATATAAACTCGGTGGATTACAAAGGAACACAGAGAGATTTTATACTGGTTCAGGCCCTCAATGTGAGGTAATACCCTACGTCCAGTTTATATGTATTCCTTTGAGGATATACGGTGATGGTTCTGACGAACTTGTGCGCACCTGCCCTCATGGGGCACCCTGCCTCCCCTTATATACTGGGGGACAGGGTCACAAGGTAGGAGTCCCCATCGGATTACGACTAGGAGATCTCCCCTTAGAGATATAACGCACCCGACTAGGACTGTATATTCCTTTCTATACAAGGCGAAGCCTGCCGAATCTAGCTATATCTCTAATTATAAGGCTAGGCCCATCCTCTATCCGAGTGGCCCATATGCTTGTCATGAGGTACCCAGGGCCCATGGCACCCACAGTAGCCCCCGAGACCTTCATAGTTGAGTCACAGCTAATGCCGAGTGCTCATCCTCCACGGTGAAGTCTTTCCGAGTGCATTGCTCCCGAGTACTCTTTGTCTGAGTGCTGCTTCTCCCGAGTCCTGCTTCATGTCAGCTGGCAACGAGGCTATGAAGGGCTTCATGTAGATGTAGGAATAGTGTGCGCCGAATAGGCGCACCTATTAGGTGTAGCCCCCGACTTTGTGCTTAATTATGAAGACAATTAATCATAAAGTCAAAGATCTTTAACCTGGTAGTCTTTCCCGAGTAGTATACTACTGGTATATGAGACTCTTCGGTATCATGTCAACCGGAATATGATTTATAGTCTTGCCGAGTAGGATACTACTCGTATATAGGACTCTTCGACTTCATGTCAGTCGGAATATGCGTTTATAGTCTTGCCGAGTAAGATGTTACTCGTATATAAGACTCTTCAGCTTCATGTCAGTTGGAAAAGAGGTTTATAGTCTTTCCCGAGTGGCGTCCCACCCGGAAGTTAGACTCCTCCGCATCATGTCAGCGGGAATGAGAAATTTATAGTCTCTCTCGAGTAGTGCACTACTCGAAAGTTAGACTCTTCAGCGTCATGTCGGCTGGAATAATGTTACTCATGGCAACTGGTGGCCACACATGTAGGCCGAGTACCACTTTATGAAATTAAATCCACGGCGTGATTAGGTGTACCCGAGAAAGATACCTGCATCCCCAATTTTAATGAAGACCAGCTTGTGATCCTTTTAAGCATATATCCTCGAGACCTGGTGGATAAAACAGATACCCAAACATATATGTTTAGCAATAAAGCTTTCATGAAGCATATCTGTTTACCTCATCGGTTCCTGTGGGTAGCACCAGCGCTATAATTTCAACTTAGCCTGCGGGTGGCCCTCATGGAGCATGCTACTGTAGGAACTCATATCTTGGTGGCTGCTACCAAATAAGCCAGCCTGAGTCGACCCATCCAGCACAGCTCTATAGAAGTATCATCCATCGCATGTCAGGATGAGTTTTTTGGTATCGGTAACCGCAATCAGCCAGAGAAATCCTTGTTCGCAAGCCTTTCCGACTTACGTTCTGGATGCAAACTGGTTGCCACATAAGCCTGAGTGGGTATAACGCAGGATCTGCTTGCCCTCCTCAAGTGTGACGCAGTGCATGAGAACTCCGGATGCACTTTGACGATGTAAATCTTCTCTGACTTGGGTAAAGCCGAACAAGGTACCCGAACCTTGCATTAACAGAGGGTTCAGCTGGCGACCCTCATGGGGCGTACCCTATCCAACAGAGTTATAGCCAAGCTAGGCACCCGAACCTCGCATTAGCATAGGATTCGGCTAACGACCCTCATGGGGCGTACCCAACCTGACCGAGTGATATACGACCCCCGACTAGTGCCGGAAGTCGGTTGTCAGCTCACATGGAGCGTAGCCGAGGAAGATGACGTCCCGACTGGCGCAAGTACTCGGTAAGTAGCCCTCATAGAGCATCCCGAGTGTATTTTGGCAGACTTGTCCAGCCCCCGAGCGTAGGAGATAGGCTCGCAGCCCTGAGTTCCTGTCACGCGTATCCGGAGCTGGGCCTGCAATATAAAGATATCGGATGAGTAGCATCTGATGATGGAAATAATCACCCGAATAAAATGTATTTTACAATATATGTAAATTCATGTTCTTCCTCTTATTGATATTAATTTCCCCGAGTAGTTGATCCCTTACGTTTAAGCACTCTGCCCGACTAGTCATAGCCCCCTAGCGTCGGGAGTTGGCTCATGGCTCTTTCCCAGACACGCGTTTTGGGTGACTTGAGTTCGTCTTTCATGGAGCAAAGTTTCATGGATTAGGATTTATGCTACTTGAGTACTTTTGCAATCATTTAAGAGCAAAAACAGAGAAGAGTGCAGCTTGTGCACCTATTAGGTGTAAGCGGCATTGGCAAGGCCGAGTGAAGAAATATTTATCAGGAAGCGACTTAGTTGTTCGGTATTTCGAAGTGGAGATGCCATCCTTGTGTTTGAGCTTGTGAGCCCCCGAGCATGTCACTTGTTGTTCTGATAATCTTCAGTTGTTGAAAGTCGAAGACGATTGTGGCCGACTGCCACAATGAAGCCGTCTGACTTGCGTTTGCGATTCCCGACTTTAGTCGGGAGCACGTCGTTGGTGCCCTCCCGCTTCTTCTGTCAGGATGCCTTTTTATCTTTAAGGGCCTCAGCAACAGCGTGGGCTGAGTCGGCGTATTTGTTTGCCATGTCGAATAGAGCCTTGACAGAGTTAGGAGGCTTCCGAGTGAATTTGTCGATGAACGAGGTGTCTTTGACTCCTTTTCGAAAGGCGGCGATGACGACCTTATCCTTGACATTAGGGATTGAGTTCTTCTTCTCAGAAAACCTCTTAATGAAGTCACGAAGAGACTCGTTCTTCCTTTGATGCAACTAATATAAGTCGTACTCGGAAGATGGCCTCTCGTATGTCCCCTGGAAGTTGGCGATGAAGCGTTCTCGGAGTTCCCCCCAGGAGCTGATTGACTGCTTGGGAAGTCCTGTTAGCCATGTCCTCGCTGAGTCGGCTAAAGCGACCGGGAGGTAGTTAGCCATGACTTTGTGATTTCCTCCAGCTGCTCGGATTGCCGTAGTATAGACCGTGAGCCAAGACTCGGGATTGGTCTTGCCGTCGTATTTTTCGACTCCTGTAGGCTTGAAACCCGATGGCCAGTCGGCCTGTTGTAGCTCCTGGGTGAAGGCCGGTACTCCTTCATCTTCATGAGGACTCCGACCCTGACTTCGGCGGCGAAACCGCTCGTGGTGGAGGCCGAAACGCTCGTTCTCGTCTTCCGGTTGGCGTTGCTCATCATCTTCTCGTTCGTGGTGTCGAGCGTTGATGTCCTGCCGAAGATCACGTCGTTGTCGGCCTCGAAGGTCCTAATCATCCCGACGGTTGCTTTGACGTCGCCGGTTGTCGTTGGGGCTGCCGAGTGACGTCTGACGTGCCTCCGTATGCAGCTGACTGGAGCCAGCCGCTCGGCGTCGCTTTGAGGTAGACGAGACTACCGTTGGGAATGTCGACCGATTGGTCGGTATGAGGGTATCGCCCGACTGTTGGTGCTGCTGACATGCAGCAGCGGTAAGCATGGCTTTTATCCTTGCGATGGTCGGGATGGCCTGGTGATCAGGCCCAAGCTGGATCGTGTCCAGTAGGGTTGCGGCGGCCACGATGTTCTGTTGTGGCGTGACGAAGACGTCGTGGTCGCCGACTTTTGTTTGGAGGGTTTGTTGCTGAGCGGTTCGCCCGGCCCTGCGTAGGCCGTCGTTGCGGGCGTGCAGGCGTCTTGCTTCTTCCTTTTGTTGTTCTCGCAGTCGGCAGGCCTCCTCCTCTTGTTGTTCGTGTAGTCGGCGTGATTCCTGAGTAGGAGTAGAGCCTTTGGATGCCATGAAGATTTCTCGTGGCGGGGAGAAGCTTGCCAAACTGTTGTCCGACTTGGGGTCGGAATCCGACTGAGAGTCGTAGTCCGACTGAGAGTCGTAGTCGGAGTAGTTGATGGGGTTGATTATAACTCCAACCTCCCTAGATCTGATCTCGAGCGGCTCTGGGCCGTATCCGAGTCGAACTCCAGAGGATCGGGTTTGCCGCGTTGGATGTAGATTGTAGATATCCGCGGCGTCGCCGAGTCCGAACGGGAAATTGACGATCTCTTCCTTTTTTGGCCCGATCTCGGCCGGCTCAAAACCGAGTCTAAGTCGAACATCGAAACAAAGAGTTGTCCCTGGACTTGGGCGTATGGGAGATCGCCGCAGCATGTCGTGAAAGATCGCCGCAGCATCGTATAGGCCGACTGGCGCGGAGTCGGCTGGTTCCCCGGCAGATCGGATCGAGTCCGAGTCGGCCAAGGTGAGATTGCCGAACATGTCGGCGACGAAGTCGAGGCTTCCGAATGAGATTGTATCTCCGGGGGAGAGTTTGCCGCCGTCGACTCCGGTTGCTGGATCCATCGAGCTTGTAGATGTAGATCGCGCCGGAACCCCTACCTGGCGCGCCAACTGTCGATGTTTTACACCGGCAATAAATATATGGGGCTAGTCGGCGGATGTAAACTCGGTGGATTGCAAAGGAACACAGAGAGATTTTATACTGGTTCAGGCCCTCAATGTGAGGTAATACCCTACGTCCAGTTTATATGTATTCCTTTGAGGATATACGGTGGTGGTTCTGATGAACTTGTGCGCACCTGCCCTCATGGGACGCCCTGCCTCCCCTTATATACTGGGGGACAGGGTCACAAGGTAGGAGTCCCCATCGGATTACGACTAGGAGATCTCCCCTTAGAGATATAACGCACCCGACTAGGACTGTATATTCCTTTCTATACAAGGCGAAGCCTGCCGAATCTAGCTATATCTCTAATTATAAGGCTAGGCCCATCCTCTATCCGAGTGGCCCATATGCTTGTCATGAGGTACCCGGGGCCCATAGCACCCACACATAGTAGATGAATTTGTTTTATCGTACTCTCTGCGTATTTTTAGTATGTCTTATTTGTCAAAAAAAAGACTTTATATTTAGAGCAATCAATATATTAAAATTTGTTAGAGGAGGAAACAAATGTATTGGCGTTTGTTAAAGCAGAAAATAAATACATTGTAATTTGATAAAATTAAGAGTATTCTACTCTTTTAATTTTATATTAATATATGTGAAATAGGCTAAAAGCGAAGTCTTTTACGAACGGAGGCGGTAAGAGTATCCGCTTTTGACATTGCAACTCACTAAAATAAAACTAAAATTACTCAACAACGTTTGTATTAAAAATTGTCCTCCCTCTTTCTAACATATAAGGATTTATAGAATTCGAATTTTGTTCCACGATATAAAGATTTCTAGTATTATTTATAGTATTACTTGTCTCATCGATCACTTCCTACTTAAATTTTTTTCTATCTTACCCCAACCTACCATCCTAGCTCTATTTATTCTATATTTATTAAGGAGCACTCAATTTTTTTCTTCTTAACCTTAATCTTTGCTAAACAAACTAGAAATACTTATATTTTGGAACATAAGAGTAATTTCTAATATTTGGGTTTTCAAAAAAAAAGTTTCTAATATTTGCGCCCCTTCTTACTAACTCCGTCCCAAAAGAGTTTATTTTTAGCTTATATCATACAAATCAATACAAAAGCTAAAGTAATATAATGTCCTCTATTTTATTTAACTCTAATGCACTTGTCTTTTATTTTAACAAATTCTAATGTATTTATCTTTCACTTTAGTAAACTCTAATATATTTGTTTTCTATTTTAATAAACTTTAATATTAATCGTTTCAAAAATAAAATTTTTATGAGATAAATAAAATAGACAAAAGATTTTAAGACAGAGGAAGGATTTGTCATGTCCATATGCCTGCATTGTGCCTATATTAGCATATGGGTGCACCGCCGCCTATATAATCCCATGGTAAGCAACGGAGAGCACATATGGCTAGCTAACAACGAGACCGATAAATCAGTAACTTTCCTGTAGAGTGTTCAACGGCATTTTTTTTAGCTTAAAATCGTAGTCCCTTTTTGTTTTTAATTTTAACATTGAGTTTCGATTTTGCTAAATTTACTCAAAATCAAAAGTGTGAACAACCGCTTAAACATTCAAACAACTGGCGAAGAGTCGACGTAAATGCTGTTTTGTCCTTTTGCTCCAACCCTTGACTGGAAACTACCACGTGTACTGTACCCACAAGCTCCTCATCAAGTTCATCGAGTACGTACATCATCCTGACATACTTCATGTTACTAGCAGAGTTATTAACGTGCTTAGTTTTGTGGTCGGTATTAAGCCGACACGAGACCCGGACGCGAGTCTGATTGCAAATCGCCGTATGACTCGTCGCTGGCCCGAGCCAAAGCTGCGTGCCGTACTGACGAGGCAATCCTGTTGTGCTCCAATCCTCCAATGGCAAGAGAGCAGTCCACAGTTTGGCACTGTCGGCGTCTTGCCGAAGACACGTACGTGCATACTTAGAACCGTTCGGCAGCGAAGGGAGAGCAGAAAAACTCCATTATTGCTGATTATATTTCCTAAACTGCTAAATGATGTGTTTTTTAAAAAAATTTTATATAGAAGTTATTTTAAAAACATATAAATCTATTTTTTAAAGTTTATAACAGCTATTACTCAATTAATCATATGCTAATAACTCATCTCGTTTTACGTGATTTTTTTTCTTCTACTTCTTTTACCTTCAAACTATGCCTTAAGGGTGCGTTCTAAACGGCCGAAAGGGCTCAGCTTATTCTAGCACGTAAAACGAGACAAGCAATTAGCATATAATTAATTAAGTTTTAATTATTACAAACTTAAAAAATAGATTTATTTAATTTTTTAAAGTAACTTCTATATAGAAAGTTTTCATGCGAAACATATCGTTTATCAATTTGAAAAGCGCGCTAACAGAAACCGAGAGAGTAGCCCATCCATTTGGCCATTTAGAACACACCCTAAACAAGTCTTGCCTAGCCTGTAAGCATGTGAACATGATGTTAGAAAATAGGAGTATACTTAGGTGCTGTTCAAATGTGCTATTATGTGTGGCTTATAAGCCGCACGTAAAATAAGAAATGCCTGAGCATGTAATTAATTGAGTATTAACTATTACAAACTTAAAAGATAAATCTACTTGATTTTTAGAGATAGTTTCATATAGAAAGTGTTTTGCAAAAAAACGCACCGTGTATGTTTTGGGAAGCACGCTACAGATAGAAGCTTCAAGCCGTTTCGAACACCCCTTACTCTGTTGCGTTCAGATGTGCTCATGGCCCGTGGCTTAAAGATGACACGCAAAACAAAGTAAATCATTAGCGTATGATTATTTAAGTATTAATTATTTTAAACTTGAAAAATAGATCTATTTGATTTTTAGAGATACTTTCACGTAGAAAATTTTTATAAAAAATACACCGTTTAGCAGTTTAGGAAGCGTACTTATGGAAAATTAGGGAATAAGCCATCCTAATAAGGAGCTCCAAACAAGCACCGTTCACTTGTGCTTCTAGCTTGAGCTTTTTTTCACACAAAACAAGAAAAATCATTAGTGCATGATTAATTAAGTATTAGTTATTATAAACTTAAAAAGGATTTATTTGCTTTTTTAAAGAAATTTCTATACAGAAATTCTTGCAAAAACATCTAGTTTAACGTTTTGGGAAGCGTGCTCCCAGAAAATAAGACAATAAGCTTAAGCCATAAGCTCTTTTAAATACCACCTTAGAGCATGATTAATTAATATTAACTATTAGAAACTTGAAAAATGGATCTATTTAATTTTTTAGAGATACTTTCATATAGAAAATTTTTACAAAAATATATCGTTTAGCAATTTAGGAAGCGTGCTCGTAGAAAACGAGGAAGCAAACAGGCCCTTAAGGTATAGGTCTTGCTAGCTTTTAGCCTAAGTCAGTGTTTAGGTTCACCTCGGTGACTGAGCTGATTCCGTACATGTGAAACAAGACAGATTATTAGCATAAAATTAATTAAATATTAACTATTATAAATTTGAAAATAGTTTTATTTGATTTTTAAAAGAAACTTTTATATATAAAATTTTTACACGAAGCATACCGTTTATCGGTTTGAGAAGCGTGCTAATAGAAAACGAGGAAGTAGCTAAGCTCCATAAGCTCATAAGAACGGTGCCTAAGGCTGTGTTCGTTTCTAGACATGGCTTAGCTACTTTCTTGGTTTCCGTTAGCACGCTTTTCAAACTGCTAAACGGTATGTTTCGTGCGAAAACTTTTTATATAGAAGTTGCTTTAAAAAATCAAATAAATATATTTTTTAAGTTTGTAATAATTAAAACTTAATTAATCATACGCTAATGACTTGTCTCGTTTTACGTGCGTTAAAAATCTCAGCCTAATCGGTAGATTCGTACGTAGCCTAAATTACTTTATCGATTTTCGTGAGTATTTTTTCCAAACTGCTAAACGGTATCTTTTGTAAATTTTTTTATATTTTTAAAAATCAAATAAATTTATTTTATATAATTATAATAGTTAATATTTAATTAATCATGTTTTAATTATCCATTACGTTTTTAATGTAACAGTAAGCTAAAGTCTAAAATCATATCCAAAACCTCGTATTCAAATGGGGCCTTAGCCAGGGGCGATTCCAACAGAGGGACAAGATGGGCTCAAGCCCCTCTACTGTTGACCAAAGCAACAATATATATACTTCAATTTTACACATGTTAATGCTTGTTATATAGATAAAAAAAGTTGAATGATTAAAATATAATTTCTTTTTTCTAAGCTTTTACATAGATACTTTGAATATATTTATGTGTGTTCTTTGATTTGTCTTATATTTGGTCCGCTTCATTTATCGGCATCCCTAAATTTTAGTTCCATGTTCATCACTGATCTTAGCGCCCTTGACTTTTGGGCCCTCCGAAAAATGTTACTACCATACTATCAGCTAGCAGTTCAGCACGGAAGACGTTTGGTCGTTATTCGAATTCGCTGCAAAAACACGCACCATTACAAGAAACCTTAATACGAATTGCATGCGAGTGGCAGAGAGACAAACGAAAGAAAGGCGTGCGTGCGTGCCCACTTCTTCAAAAGGAACGAGGAGTTGCAACAAAGGCAGGAAGACACCACGGCATATTTTATTTTTCCGAGTGGGAAACAACGTAAAGCTGCGAACACGCTACCCGAACGAAGCACGGAAACACCGTGGAAGCGAAGCACAAAAGTGCAACTCATCATCAGACGGCACATCTCACGAGCGAACCAAAGAAAAACGCTGGAAAATTGTGGCAGCCGAAAGCCGGAGAGGAATCTCCCCCTCAGGTCGCGCAGGAGGGATGCTATGCTACGGATGTGTGTGCCGGCCAGCTCGGCAAATGCGGAAGGCTCCCCGCGTCGACACGGCGATCGCAGATTCTGACGTGTGCAAGCTTTTCGTAGATCGCTTACTTTACCTCGAGCTCTCGCTGGAAACGGAGCGAGACCGATACGAGTAGAACCTGGAGCGGTGAGGGACCGACCCCCGGAACAGGACGGGAAGGGTAGCTGTCACGACGAGATGGTGCTCCACGTAAGTGTCCTCGCTGTAAGAGCGTGGGTTCCAGCTAAGCGCGATGTTTTTACTCGGCTTAGGCAGTGTTTGCAATAGTTTATGGTGGTGATTTATAAGTCAATACATAAAAAAAATATTATTAATATATGAAAAAAATTATTAACATATGATTAATTAAATATTAACCATTATAAACTTAAAAAATAAATTTATTTACTTTTTAAAGAAATTTCTATATAATTATTTTTGCAAAAAAAAAATCTTGTTTAAATTTTAGAACGTACTCATAAAAAACGAGATAATAAGTTTAAACCAAAAGCTATCTCAAACACTCCATTAGATTGGGAGTTTCTCTGTTGTCGCGAGACTTAGCGAGGAGGAGAATGCGTGGCAAAGACAGGAGGAATTGTACGCATCGACTCGAGTCCACGGCTGACTCGTCTTTCTCGGTGTTTACTATCTATCCATCTGCAGTTTGTCCTCTGGTAATGTTTGACCAGCTGTTGCAATATTTTTATGTAAAATTTGAAGCAGGAGGTGTAATACACGTTTTCATTATCTCGAGAAAAGAAATTTTTGAATGTTTCATGTGAAGTTAGTACAAAGTGTTCATATGAAATACCTGAGAATCATTCCTTGGGATAATAACGTATTGCTCTTTTCGCACATGGTAAACCCAGCTGAACAAACAGTTTTTAGCCCAAACTGTTGTAATCAATTCCAACAAACATCAATTTTTTAATCTACGTACAGTTTAATTAGATATAGATCTCAACGACGCACAACCCCCTCCTTTTTTCTGTCTAAATATAGTTCAATCCCACAAAAAATTGTCCAAATTCGCGTATTCTAAAACAGGCTGCACATGAGAAGACTAAAGTTGCAGGTGGAATGTATAATATAGTAAGATGTAAACAAAGATAATTGTATACCACAATTGGAGATAATTTGCTTTCAAGTTTCTCTATCTGGAGATGTGTACATCAGTTAGAATCAGCTGGGAAGGTCACATGGTATAATTAGGATAACAACATGCATTTACATTATAGAACTAAATACACTGGAATCGTCAGCTCCGCCCACTTGGCTACGGGTCATGAATCACTGAATATAAGAATGAGCCATCTCGGGCAGCTTGTTATCCTATTGCCTCTAATCAAGCTGGCAAAAAAAGGTTGCCGCTTATATCAACCTTTATTAACTTATATACTCCTAGGAAATCGCTTGCTCTTTAATCTTCTCGCTCTCGCGCCTGTCGCTGAAACGGCTGCTTTGTTCTAATAATTCAATATCTTCAGCAGACAGTGAAAGTGCACCAGAACTCAGATAATGTCTCGACTGACGACACCTACCACAAGACAGAGCAGACACAGCAGCCGTGAGCCAAGTGAAAAGGTGGTTCAATGTAACAATGTTTGTTGATAGATTCCTAAAAAATGAATCCTGGTAACAAAGTGGTTCAATGTAACAAATGGCACATAATATTGCGAAAACAGTTATCATTAGAGATAACAAATATACATTTTTACAACCCTGAGAAATGGAAGCTAGGCAGTAAAATGGATTGGTGCTACAACGGTTAGCTAACAGATTCCAATTGGAGCAGAAAAAAAGGGAATAAGGAACCCTATTTGCAGATTGAAGCACACATACATCTTGAAAACTAGAAGCATGGGGCACATTTTAAACTAGTAACAAATTCTGAATAGTTGATTTTTCTTGTCTTCAATATCAAGGTCATAGAACTTCCATTCAGTTGAACCATATATAAGTGACGCACTTTCAGAGTAACAGTTTAATTTGTCCGGTTAAAGTTTTGAACCATAACGGAAGTTTGAAACTAAAATTTATCAAAAGTAGGATTTGCAAGGTGCAAATAGGGAATTCTACAGAATGAGAGTTGGGCACATGGGTCAGTAACAAGAAGTTTCAAAAGGGAGCTTATTGGTTCATAATATGTACAGCATCATACTTGTATTTACATACAAAGTAAAAGAATTGAAAGATAGTGATTACCTTCTTTGCTTACTTGAGGCTTTACATTCGAAAAGTTGCATATTTTCTAACCGTGAAATCTGACTCATCGAAGACAAATAATCAACAAAAGCAGGACCTCTCAGTGACTGAGATAGCTTAGGAGGAACTACCAGAAGCAGGACTTCACAAAGACGAGCTTGTTGATCCCTGAACAAAGTGTGGCAACAATTAATCAAGAGAACAGTTAAGTCACAACTGCCAATAGAAAAATACATATTGAGTCATATATGATCAGCAGTTCGATATCAGTGAAGGGTCACCACCAACATTTAGGGAGTTCTATACTAAAATAATCAAACTGTCAAAGTTTGCACTTTGCAGGCTCAGTGCCCCCATGATGAATCTTCCATTGGTGTGTCCATACAACAAAAAAATTGATTTATAGTCTGGGAAAAAGTTCATGTAACCATAAAATATTTCAGGTGAAATTTATAAGGAAACAACTAAAATTCATATGAAATCCAATGTTTAAGGAAATTGCAAATATGCAACCATTTTTGCAACTTGCAGTAGATTAATGAGGGATCAAGATGACAAGGTTTATGATTATGGTGCAAAAGGCCTCAGCCTAGAAGATGCTCTTTCTAGGCAAGACTCTGTCCCTTTGTGGCAAGTTACTATGGAAGGTCAAAGCGCCAGGGAAGTGCAAATTCTTTATGTTCCTAGCGATCCATGCAGCTCTCACAGCTGAGAACCTGGCACATCGAGGATGGCCTCACGACCTGCCCTCTGTAATGTTGATCCAGAGTCCTGTCATCATCTCTTTCTCTGCTACGATACCACAAGACAAGTGTGGGATCAAGTTCGTGCCGGTTAGCATTTTGATCTTGTCCCTGATGTGTCGATGGACCTGGTATCATGGTGGCATTCATCTCACAAGACCCTGCATAAGAAGTGCAAGGTGTTTGATGCGGCTGTCGTCTTGATCTCTTGGATGATTTGGAAGGAGAAATGCACGCATTTTCAAAGGAGTCAGCAGATCTGCCACAGAAGTCGCATGGAGTATTATGGAGGAATGGTGGGCGTGGTGAGCTGCTGGTTTGGGAGGAGTCGTTATTGAGGATGTAGAAGTCGCGCACTAGAGGAGGGCAGAGCACGGTGTTCCTCTGCTCCCAGTGGGTTCAAGCAAGTGTCTAGCTTGTAATTTGGGTGCTCCAGGGATTCTACCTTGGTTGTAATTTGGATGTAGCGTCCCCATCCTGTGCTAGGGTGGGTTGTACCACAACAACCATACTTCTTGTAAATTGTAATTCTCTCTCACTATCTTAATAAAATTTGGTCAGGACTCTTTCGCCGCCAACCTGGCGAAAAAATTATGGTGCAAAAACGCAATTTATCACTATTATGTGAACCACCAGGTGCCCTGTGCACATCATATCAATTGGTGCATTACTGCATAATATGTAATCAACATTAATAACTGTTGGGTTCAACAACTAAGTGGTGTAACCTTGTTTCTTTCTGGTAAGCCTACCAAGAAATGCATATGCCAGCCGCTAAAATCTCATTTGCATTTCCAAATAAAGTGCATGTCATTTATGCTCCAATAGAAAAATTCTACTAGTATGACGATTGCACCAATAGAATCTCATTTTGCCAATGCATGTGCCTATGTGAATATGTGACCCTATATTGAAGCAAGCAGCAGAAATATACTACTGCGCGTGGAGGGCCAATAAAATAATCTACTGTACTCATATTTCTGGTTGATGCGATAAATCAAGCATAGCTAAGGGATCAACATGGAGCTCTAACTATAAGAAAGATAGTTCATCATGTATATATATTTTTTGAGCTCATCATAAGATATCACTGTTCTATAGAACAGCAATTAGACCGGCAATGTTGTATGGTGCAGAATGTTGGCCTACAAAAAGACGGCATGTTCAGCAGTTAAGTGTTGCGGAAATGCGTATGCTGCGTTGGATTTGTGGTCATACAGAATGGATCGAGGTCCGAAACGATGATATACGTGATAGGCTAGGGGTAGCACCAATTGAAGAGAAGCTTGTCCAACACCGGTTGAGATGGTTGGACATGTCCAGCGGAGACCTCCAGAGGCACCAGTGCATAGTGGAATCCTAAGGCGCCCGACAGTGATATTAGGAGAGGGGGAAGGCCAAAATTGACATGGAGGAGGCAATAAAAAAGGGACTTGAAAGGATGGATATACCCAAAGATTTATCTTTGAATAGGTGTGCTTGGAAAGCAGCCATTTATGTGCCTGAACCTTGATCTGCACAGGTTCTATTGCGGTTTCACTCTAGACTACCCGTCACCACTTGCTTTTTGGATTGAAAGGCTTGTTGTTGATATGTTGTTGCCAATCATAAGATCCTCACTGTATTAAC
>RYFJ01002529.1:0-41748 GCA_003991445.1 Oryza meyeriana var. granulata | reverse complement strand
CGAAACTTCAAAATTCCTCACATCACCCCCGTCTTTCACCCTGCCCCAAACCACTAAGCTTTATCTCATAGCCAACAACACATACACCTCCTCGTTGAATTCCGAACAGTATCGCTGAAAATACACCCATCTATTTTCACGAGTCCTCCGATCCAAAACAATACCCGCGGCAGAAGCGTATACGGCCTACTCATCACAGTCGAAAGCTGGGCCATTACTTTCAAGCACATAATCCTTCACGCTCCACTCGGATGTTCCTCATAATCGCGAGGCCACCGCGGTATTCCTAAATTGGCAACTCAGCTGATCGTTCACATACCTTTCACCACGGACAGCTATCAAATCTCAAGCTCTACCGACTTCGTGGTCCGGACAACTTCAACTCCCCAACACCAACAACAAACTAAGCATCCTGACATTACTTTGCTTCCCTACGATCGCCATCCGGCCGCTGGTCATACGGACTCCCCCACTGCGAACAAGCTGAAGTACGTTACACAAACACTTCACCGGCTTCCCACAACGTATGCCGAGTACAGCACTTGCACGGCTCGCAGGCCAATCACTCGCATACGCGACTGGTTTGTCCGGACTCCCAACGTGGTCAACAAGTCATGAAAGACGGACCTCCACGACACAATCGGATACTTCAGAGGTCCGCAAGTTGGAAAACAATGTTCGACGGGCTGGAAATCACACACGCCTGCGTCAATACAACGACGCGCATATGAGCTGGCAAACATGGGATCCAAGCGAGAAAAGCGTTCCACTGAATCTTTGTCAGCAACTTATTGGAACCACATCAAGAAGAAACCGCAACAGAGAGTCTGAGCGGGCTACCCCACCACCGACGAAGTGCTGCAAGCATATGTCAAGACTGGAGGTCCTCTCAAATATCCTCCTGACGAACGAAACTCCCAAAGATCCATCAAGCCCGAGCGATCAAGCCTGTCGAATCAAAAGCTTCCTGCTAGTCGGAGAAGACCTGTACCGAAGGAGCGCCATCCGTTCCTCATGCGCTGTGTTCACCACCGAGAGCAAGCAATCCTGCATTCAACCCAACCGGGCAATGTGCAAAACCACGCTGCATCCAGGACGTTAGTCGGAAAGCTACCGGCAGGGATTTTCTGGCCCACCCAGTCACAGACGCCAAAGACATTGTTCGCAAGAAGGCGAGGTTCAGTTCTTCGCCAAGACAGACAAAATCTCCGCCGCCCAGAACTCCAGACAGCCCTATTTCCTGGCATTCGCATATGGGGCTCGACATGTCGGCCATTCAAGAAAGCCCCAGGAGGTTCACCATTTATTCTCGCGGATAAATTCACCAATGATTGGCATAAACCCGTCGGCACAATCACAGCGCGAGCAAAGACTTCATCTGAGTATTACTTAGACCGGTTTGGTCCCTAATCCGCATCATAACCATAAATGGCACTCAGTCGCTGCGGTGCCATTCAATTTTCGACGGACTGCGGCATCAAGATCTGCTTATTGCATCTGTGGCACACCCACAGGCAACAGTGATCGAACCGACGCATGTCCTACAAGGCATCAAGGCTAGATATCGAGCCGACTACAACCATATGGTCGGTGGGTACAAAAACTACCTCCGTTCTCTGTCTCTCAAGAAACCACGAATAGTCGGGCAACAGGCAATCCCCTTCTTCCTGTCTACGCACAGCCTTGCTACCGACAGAGATAAAGTTCGGCTCTCCCGATCCGGGCTTACTCCGAAGACGACCCAACAGCACCCGACTGATCGAATTAGCATCAGCTGGAAAACAAGAAGGACCGCAACAATCCAGTCGCAAGATTCTTCAACCTGGCTCGCTACACAATCGCAAGTCCGTGCCCGCTCTTTTTGTCAGGGATCTCGTTTCGATAAGAAATACAAACCAGCCAAGGCAGCACAAACTTCCCCTCTGGAAGGTGCCGTTCATTTATAGCGGAGGTCACCAGCCAGCGCCCTATCCGATGAAGACCAAAGCGGCGTCCTCATCGAACCAACTCATGGAATATAGAACAGCTACGTCTTCTAATACCTGAGTTTTACATTTTCCATGTACATGTTTTCCTGACTCACTACGGCCGCTTGTTCAACCGACAGTGATCGGGGCTGCATGTATATATTGTCTGCAAACATACAACTTATTTTACCCCGGTTATGAAGCCTTGCACGAACTGATGCGTTCGCGCCGAGTACAGCATCTTACTCCCGAACATTTCTTATCAATTTTATCGACTACTCGGTGCATGCTACATGTCGCGTAAGCTATTGACAACGAATAATAAGCTTGGCGGCACGACACATATATTACACATGATCGTAGTGAAAGCAGTATATATATGACTATACCGAACTACAGAAAATGTATTGCCTTACGACCCAGGTCTCGGGTAATCGCTTCAGCAGTCGGCTTCGCCTGGGCGATTAGCTCCAGCGCTTCCTCGGGCGGTCTCCTCGGAAATCCCTCTCCGATGGCCTCAATGTCCCCCTCGGGTAGATGGACTTGGTCATTGCTAGGGTTTGGGCCACGCCGGCGCAACCCGCTCTCTGAGTACCTTTTTTAGGGCACTCGGAGCGCGTCCTCGAGCAGCCCCATTATTTGAGGATGTTTCTGGCTACGTCTGGTCCCTCACTGCGGATCTAACAAGGTCAAGGAGCCCCTTCAACGGCCACCCGATGAGGCCTCGCCGTGACTCCCTGATTGACCTTATCAGTCCTCGTCGTGTAGAACCGGTACTGGGCCTGGACGTTGGCTCTCATCCCTGCCCAGCATCGCCGGCAAGTAAGCTTGTCAGCATTCGGCTACACCCAGGGGGTGACCTAAGTGGATTTGGCTGTAGATCACAGTCGGGTGAGGACATGTACTTCGTAGGTCGGCCTCCAGACGGCCAGCGGTTACGGTCGTCTCCAGTCGCCTTTCGCTTACCGAGTGCGACGACGCTCTCCAGCTCGACTTCTCCCGTCAAGAGCTCGGTGTTGGCCTTGTCAGGATCGGCCTTGACCCTTTCAAGCTCGGCCTTGGCTTCTTCGGCCTCCTTCAAGCTGCGACTCCCTCTCCGCTCGGGTCTTTAACTCCGCTGTCGAGGTCGCACCCATAGATTAGCCAAGAGGCTCAACGGTGCAGAACATCATGACTCCGCCGAGCAGTCGGAATCGACGTGGTTGGAAAATACATCAAAGCGGTGTTCAGTTCGGGAAATATACTCGAGGATTTTACCTCTGATCTTCGGCGGCTAGGGCCCATGTCTCCGCCCTGAGCTGATCAGCGGCGTCTCCGCTCTTCAGCCAGGCCTCCCTCCGCCTCGTGTGACGCGCCTCCATTTCCGCTTCAATGCTCCGGAGTTTTGTTGCAAATTCCGTGAGGTGTGCGCCTCTCGACCGAGGTCACGTCGATTCTCCGTATCGCTCGTTGCGTCGACGAGCTTCTGCTCGGGACAAGGAACAAACCGCGACAGAGTCAAGACGACAAAACCAAGAAGATTGCTGGAGCTTTACTACAAGAATCATACCGCGACCCCTGGGACCCGTTGATGGCGGCACGAAGCAGGCTCTGCGCTCTCTTTCATTGCAAATGCGCTTCTCGACCTGAAGCTTTTCATAGTGCCGTCAGAGTGAGTCCACGTGAAGGTTCGGGGCTATCGGATACACGTGGGGGAGCTTCGATCCGCAGGCAAATGTGGGATCTCGCGGCGGCGGCAGCAACTGCGATGATCGGCGATGACCGATAACCACGATGGCGACGGGGTCCTGGCCTCAGCACCGCCTTCCCCTACAACATCGGGGACGCTCGGAGGTTCGTCCCCCGCTTCCGCGACGTACGGTGGGTGCTCGGGGGCCTCTCAGTCCACAGCCACTCTCGGTCGAGTTGGCGGTAAGTGGCCCTGTAGTCGGAGCCACCTTCGGTCTCAGCGACCGGGCTGGCCGCCGGCTCGAGAACAGTGTGTTCGCCTGCCGCTGGCTCGGCTGGGGCGGACTCATACAGGAGCAGATGGGTCAACCTTTTTGAGGTCGATATCGGCCCGCTTCCTACACACGAGCAAGACATCAGGACTGTATTTTAACATACAACGACTACAGAAGACCCGGAGTAGCGCACCTCTTTGGAGAACCTCAGCTTCCTGCCAGCTCTGCTCCGCCCGCTGGCGAAGCGCTAGCATCGGGCAGTTTGCCCCTGTCGGCGTCATCGATGGCAGAGGCGTATCAGCACGAGCCGGCCCGACTCTGGAATGGTTGGTTCGGGTTCCTTTGCCCCGATCGGCCTCTGCTCTGTCGGCCCCTTGGTGGCGTTGTTGCTGAGAACGACAACGTTGGGCCCAAGCTTGTTGACCTCAGCCTGGACAGAGAAAAAGCTGGGACATCGACCGCGTGGGGCGTGGCAGCGGTTTATCTTCAAGCTGCCGCTCAGGCGCGCGCTGTCATGTGCCCCCTCGCCCGATATAAAATCGTTCACATTCCGGCCTCTCTTGGTAGTCGCGGGGGGTCAGCAGAGGGAGTCGGGCCTGGCACAGAGGGCCTCTCTTCTCGACTTCGACGGGCCGACAATGGACGAAGTCTTCATCAAATTCCTCATGCCACTACAAGCAAGTCCGCAAGAAATCATGCCAATATCAGTCGTAGGCCGTTCACCGTATCAGGACAGAAAGTCATCGCATCAGTAGACACAGAAGAACCAGAACCGCGGGTGATGCGGCAGCGTGTTTACCTTTGAAGCCCAGCCCAAAGCTTCGTACTCAGCGCTGCAACGCGCGCGGTCGGTAGGCAGCAACGGCGGTTATTCATCTTGCTTGGCAACCTAGCCAGACCCCTTCGGAGAGAAGTACCAAACAAGGTTTGCGGTTACACTGCCCCCTTTGTCCGCCGTCTCGCTGCTCACCCGGTCGGGATTGCGGGTCGTGCTTTACCTTTGAAGGCCCAGCCGAAAGCGCTTCTCAACTTCAGCGGCTGGACGCGCCTCGTCATTTCCCCCCGCGTTCTGCCTTGGAAACGACGAGCCACCCAGGGCCCCCGTCAAGCCGGCCCTCTTGACTCCGGTCATCATCTTCGTCAGCATATATGTCGCCTGGCCCAGTTCTTCAAAGGTTGGCTCGAGGACCAGCTTGGCAACACCGCCGGCGGGCATACCAGTAAAACGGGCGCCAAGAGGAAGGCTAGATCGGCACAGTAAAATCACTCCTTATGCCAGCCCTTCAGAGAAGATTTCAAGGGCAAATCGCATATACATTTTCTTCCCAATCACTCCTTAGTTGAAGACCAGCCCCCCCAATCACACTGATATTACTCTTGGAAGGCTGGGGCTTGACATGGAACAAGTCGGAAGAGGATGAAAATGGGGCTCAACACCTAGAAAGCACTCGCAAAGAGTAACGAATATGGAGATTCTGAAGGATCGAGTTGGGATTAAAATGCACCAACTCCAGCCCGTAGAAATCAAGGATGCGGCGGAAGAAATCAGACGACGGAAGACACAAGCCCGATCAAAGAAAGAGGCGAAAAACTACCGTTTCACCAGGCCGGGGGTTGGGGCTCGACTCATCCCTCGCCGACCGCCAACGATCACTTCTTGGCTGGGCAACTTCAGCTCGCTCTCCAGCCGTCTCAGCTTCACCGAGCCGCAATCCGAGAATCGGCCAAGAACTCCCTGGCGCACCCGCAGGATTCGTCGCCTTCGGCATGACTGGAGGTGTTGAGATTTGGGGGAAAGCAAATCGGGGGCTTGGAATAAACGAAGAGGATTGAAATCGCCCGAGTCCGGGTGGGGAACGGCTGCTGCTAACCCAAGCCGGGCGGGAGGCAAAAAGCTAGGCGCGAAGGTGGAAGACGAAGAGATTGGCTGCTTTGGGGAAGACGACGAAATCTTTTTCTCTCTTCCCATCCTTTTATAACCTGTGCCGACTAGATGGGCCCAGGCCTGCACAGTTGGTATTGGGCCGACAAGACATGAGTTCCTACAGTAGCATGCTCCATGTGGGCCGCCCGCAGGCTGAGTTGAAATTATAGCGCTGGTGCTACCCACAGGAATCGATGAGGTAAACAGATATGCTTCATGAAAGCCTTACTGCTAAACATATATGTTTGGGTATCTGTTTTATCCACCAGGTCTCGAGGATATTATCCTTACAAGATCACAAGCTGGTCTTCATTAAAATTGGGGATGCAGGTATCTTTCTCAGGAACACCTGACACGTAATGGATTTATTTCATAAATGGTACTCGGCCTACATTGCGTGGCCATCAGTTGCCATGAGCAATATTATTCCAGCCGACATGACGCTGAAGAGTCTAACTTTCGAGTAGTGCACTACTCGGGAGAGACTATAAATATCTATTCCCGCTGACATGATGCGGAAGAGTCTAGCTTTTGAGTGGGACGCCACTCAGAAAAGACTATAAACTCATATTCCGACTGACATAAAGTCGAAGAGTCCTATATACGAGTAGACTCCTACTCGGCAAGACTATAAAATTATATTCCGGTTGACATGATACCGAAGAGTTTCATATACCAGTAGTAATCTACTCGGGAAAGACTTCCAGGTTAAAGATCTTTGACTTTATGTTTAATTGTCTTCACAATTAAGCACAAAGTCGGGGGCTACACCTAATAGGTGCGCCTATTCGGCGCACGCTATTCATATATCTACATGAAGCCCTTCATAGCCTCGCTGCCAGCTGACATGAAGCAGGACTCGGGAAGACTTACTCGGACAAAGAGTACTCGGGAGCATCGCACTCGGGTAACCTTCACCGTGGAGGATGAGCACTCGGCATTAGCTGTGACTCAACTATGAAGGTCTCAGGGGCTACTGTGGGAGCCATGGGCCCCGGGTACCTCATTACTAGCACATGGGCCACTCGGATGGAGGATGGGCCAGATCATGTTAATTAGAGATAAGATAGCACCCGGCAGGCTGTGCCTTGTACAATAAGGAAACATAGCCTTAGTCGGATAGGATTCTATCTCTAAGAAGGAAATCCCTTGGTCGTATCCGACTGGGATCCTTACCATGTACCCCTGTCCCCTAGTATATAAAGGGAGGCAGGGCGCCCCATGAGGGCACACCAGATCATTGATCGCAAAACCACCTCAGAGGAATAACACCTCAACTGGACGTAGGGTATTACCTCACATCAAGGGCCTGAACCAGTATAATTCTCCCGTGTTCCTCTGCAATCCACCGAATTCCAGGTCGCCGAGTAGCCCCATAGTATTATTGCCGGTGCAAAGCATCGACACAAGCCGCAACCCTCCAAATCGAAAATCTAAGTGATAGGGGGAGTAGGCCTTCAGCTCTGCAACGAGATGAAGAAGGCCTATCTCCATATTCTCCCGAAGACTTCACTGAAGGGGTGGCATCAGGAGTGGTTTTACTGCTCCAATCTTGAGCCCTCCTTGCCCCCTTTTTCTGGAAATCCCCTTGCCGTTCTGGAGAGCTGGACCGCCATACTGTCGACGTTTTACACCGGCAATAAATATATGGGGTTACTCGGTAGATGGAAACTTGATGGATTGCAAAGGAACACGCAGAGATTTTATACTGGTTCAGGCCCTCGATGTGAGGTAATACCCTACGTCCAGTTGTGGTGTTATTCCTTTGAGGATTTGCGGTGGTGATTCTGTTGAACCAACTCAACCTTGCCCTCAGGGGGTGCCCTGCCTCCCCCTATATACTGGGGGACAGGGTTACAAGGTAGGAGTCCCAACCGGATTACGGCCAAGGGATCTCCTCTTAGAGATATAACGCACCCGACTAGGACTGTATATTCCTTTCTATACAAGGCAAAGTCTGCCGAATCTAGCTATATCTCTAATTACAAGGCTAGGCCCATCCTCTATCCGAGTGGCCCATATGCTTGTCATGAGGTACCCGGGGCCCATGGCACCCACAGTAGTCCCTGAGACCTTCATAGTTGAGTCACAGCTGATGCCGAGTGCTCATCCTCCACGGTGAAGTCTTCCCGAGTGCATTGCTCCCGAGTACTCTTTGTCCGAGTGCTTCTTCTCCTGAGTCCTGCTTCATGTCAGCTGGCAGCGAGGCTATGAAGGGCTCCATGTAGAAGTATGAATAGTGTGCGCCGAATAGGCGCACCTATTAGGTGTAGCCCCCCGACTTTGTGCTTAATTGTGAAGACAATTAAACATAAAGTCAAAGATCTTTAACCTGGAAGTTTTTCCCGAGTAGATTACTATTGGTATATGAGACTCTTCGGTATCATGTCAACCGGAATATGATTTATAGTCTTGCCGAGCAGGGAACTACCCGTATGTAGGACTCTCCGACTTCATGTCAGTCGGAATGGGTATTTATAGTCTTGCCGAGTAGGATGCTACTTGTATATGGGACTCTTCAGCGTCATGTCAACTGGAAAGAGGGGTTTATAGTCTTTCCCGAGTGGCGTCCCACCCAGAAGTTAGACTCCTCCACGTCATGTCAGCGGGAATGAGAAATTTATAGTCTCTCCCAAGTAGTGCACTACTCGAAAGTTAGACTCCTCCGTATCATGTCAGCGGGAATAATGTTGCTCATGGCAACTGATGGCCACGCATGTAGGCCGAGTACCACTTTATGAAAATAAATCCACAGCATGGTCAGGTGTACCTGAGAAAGATACCTGCATCCTCAATTTTAATGATGACCAGCTTGTGATCCTTGTAAGGATATATCCTCGAGACTTGGTGGATAAAACAGATACCCAAACATATATGTTTAGCAATAAGGCTCTCATGAAGCATATCTATTTACCTCATCGGCTCCTGTTGGTAGCACCAGTGCTATAATTTCAACTCAGCCTGCGGGCGGCCCACATGGAGCATGCTACTGTAGGAACTCATATCTTGGTGGCTGCTACCAAATAAGCCGGCCTGAGCCGACCTACCCAGCTTAGCTCTATAGAAGTATCATCCATCGCATGTCAGGATGAGTTTTTTGGTGTCGGTAACCGCAATCAGCCAGAGAAATCCTTATTTGCAGGCCTTTCCGACTTATGTTCTGGATGCAACCTGGTTGCCACATAAGCCTGAGTAGGTATGTTGCAGGATTTGCTTGCCCTCCTCAGGTGTGACGCGGTGCATGAGAACTCTGGATGCGCTTTCACAATGTAAGTCTTCTCTGACTTGGGTAAAGCCAAACAAGGTACCCAAACCTTGCATTAGCAGAGGGTTCGGCTGCTGACCCTCATGGGGCGTACCCTATCCAACAGAGTTATGGCCAAATAAGGTATCCGACCCTTGCATTAGCATAGGATTCGGCTAGTGACCCTCATGGGGCATACCCGATCTGACAAAGTTGTGACCAAATAAAGTACCTGAACCTAGCATTAGCATAGGATTCGGCTGGTGACCCCCATGGGGCGTACCCTACTTAGCCAAGTTGCGACTGAATAAGGTACCCGAACCTAGCGTTAGCGTAGGATTCGGCTGGCGATCCTCATGGGGCGTACCTCACCCAGTCGAGTAGTATACGACCCCCAACTAGCGCCGGAGGTCGGTCATCAGCTCACATGGAGCGTAGCCGGGGAAGATGTCGTCCCGACTGGTGCAAGTACTCGGTCAGCAGCCCTCGTGGAGCATCCCGAGTGTATTTTGGCAGACTTGTCCAGCCCCTGAGCATAGGAGATAGGCTCGCAGCCCTGAGTTCCTGTCACGCGTTTCTGGAGATGGCCCTACACTATAAAGATACCGGATGAGTAGCATCTGATGATGAAAACAATCACCCGAATAAAATGTATTTTACAATATATGTAAATACGTGTCCTTCCTCTTACTGATACTAATTTCTCCGAGTAGTTGACCCCTTACGTTTAAGCACTCTGCTTGACTAATCATAGCTCCCTAGCGTCGGGAGTTGGCTCATGGCTCTTTCCCAGACACGCGTTTTGGGTGACTTGAGTTCATCTTTCATGGAGCAAAGTTTCACGGATCAGGATTTATGCTACTCGAATACTTTTGCAATCATTTAAGAGAAAAAACAGAAAAGAGTATAGCTTGTACACCTATTAGGTGTAAGCAGCTGCGGCATTGGCAAGGCCAAGTGAGGAAAGATTTATCAGAAAGAGACTTAGCTGTTCGGTATTTGGGAGTGAGGATGCCATCCTTGCGTTCGGGCTTTTGAGCCCCCGAGCTTGTCACTTGTTGTCCTGATAATCTTCAGTTGTTGAAAGTCGAAGACGGTTGTGACCGATTGCCACAATGAAGCCGTCTGACTTGTGTTTGAGACTCCCGACTTTAGTCGGGACTGCGTCGTTGGTGCCCTCCCGCTTCTTTTGTCAGGGTGCCTTCTTGTCATCGAGGGCCTCAGCCACAGCGTCAGCCGAGTCGGCGTACTTGTTCGCCATGTCGAATAAAGCCTTGACAGAGTTAGGAGGCTTCCGCGTGTATTTGTCGATGAACGAGGTGTTTTTGACTCCTTTTCGAAAGGCGGCGATGACGACCTCATCCTTGATCATTGGGATTGAATTCTTCTTCTCAGAGATCCTCTTGATGAAGTCACGAAGAGACTTGTTCTTCCTTTGATGTAACTGATACAGGTCGTACTCGGAAGATGGCCTCTCGTATGTTCCCTGGAAGTTGGCGATGAGGCGTTCCCGGAGTTCTCCCCAGGAGCCGATTGATTGCTTGGGAAGTCCTGTTAGCCATGTCCTCGCTGAGTCGGCTAAAGCGACTGGGAGGTAGTTAGCCAGACTTTGTGATTTCCTCCAGCTGCTCGGATCGCCAGAGTGTAGACCATGAGCCAGGACTCAGGATTGGTCTTACCGTCGTATTTGTCGATGCCTGTTGGCTTGAAACCCGGCGGCCAGTCGACCTGTTGTAGCTCCTGGGTGAAGGCCGGTATGCCTTCGTCTTCATGAGGGCTCTGACTCTGAATACGGCGGCGAAACCGCTCGTGGTGGAGGCCAAAACGCTTGTTCTTGTCTTCCAGTTGGCGTTGCTCATCTTCTTGTTCACGGCGCCGAGCGATCATGTCTTGCCGAAGGTCGCGCCGTAGTCGGTCTCAGAAGTCCTGATCATCCCGACGGTTGCTTTGACGTCGCCGGTTGTTGTTGGGGTTGCCGAGTGACGCCTGACGTGCCTTCGTATGTGGCTGACTGGAGCCAGCCGCTCGGCGTCGCTTTGAGGTAGATGAGACTGCCGTTGGGGATGTCAACCGGTTGGTCGGTATGAGGGTATCACCCGACTGTTGGTGCTGCTGACATGTAGCAGCGGTAAGCATGGCTTTTATCCTTGCGATCGTCAGGGTGGCCTGGTGATCAGGCCCGAACTGGAGTGTATCCAGTAGAGTCGCAGCGGCCACGATGTTCTGTTGAGGAGTAATGAAGACGTCGTGGTCGCAGACTCAGGTTTGGAGGATTTGTTGCTGTACAGTCCGCCCGGCCCTGCGTAGAGCGTTGTGCTGGCGTCTTGTTTCTTCCTCTTGTTGCTCTCGCGGTCGGCGTGCTTTCTCCTCTTGCTGCTCGCGTAGTCGGCGTGATTCCTGAGTAGGAGTAGAGCCTTTGGATGCAATGAAAATTTCTCGTGGCGGGGAGAAGCTTGCCGAACTGCTGTCCGACTTAGAGTCGGAATCCGACTGAGAGTCGTAGTCCGACTGAGAGTCGTAGTCGGAATAGTTGATGGGGGTGATTATAACTCCGACCTTCCTAGATCCGATCTCGAGCGGCTCTGGGCTGTATCCGAGTCGAACTCCAGAGGATTGGGTTTGCCGCGTCGGATGTTGTCTGAAGATATCTGTGGCGTTGCCGAGTCTGTACGGGAGATTGACGATCTCTTCCCTTCTTAGCTCGATCTTGGCTGGCTCAAGGCCGAGTCCGAGTCGAACACCGAAGGAAAGAGTTGTCCCGAGACCCGGACAAAATGAAGATTGCCGCAGCAAGTCGATGAGGGTTGCTGCAGCGTCGTGTGGACCGACTGGCGCGGAGTCGGCTGGTTCCCTGGCAGATCGGATCGAGTCCGAGTCGGCCAAGGTGAGATTGCTGATCTGGTCGCCAACGAAGTCGAGGCTTCTAAATGCAATTGTACCTCCGGGGGAGAGTTTGCCGCCGTCGACTCCGGTTGTTGGATCCATCGAGCTTGTAGATGTAGATCGCGCCGAAGCCCCTACCTGGCGCGCCAACTGTCGATGTTTTACACCGACAATAAATATATGGGGTTACTCGGCGGATGGAAACTTGATGGATTGCAAAGGAACACGCAGAGATTTTATACTGGTTCAGGCCCTCGATGTGAGGTAATACCCTACGTCCAGTTGTGGTGTTATTCCTTTGAGGATTTGCGGTGGTGATTCTGGTGAACCAACTCAACCTTGTCCTCAGGGGGCGCCCTGCCTCCCCCTATATACTGGGGGACAGGGTTACAAGGTAGGAGTCCCAACCGGATTACGGCCAAGGGATCTCCTCTTAGAGATATAACGCACCCGACTAGGACTATATATTCCTTTCTATACAAGGCAAAGTCTGCCAAATCTAGCTATATCTCTAATTACAAGGCTAGGCCCATCCTCTATCCGAGTGGCCCATATGCTTGTCATGAGGTACCCGGGGCCCATGGCACTCACACATACCATCGCAATTTGAGATGGTTCAGGTGCACCTGCTGCTAGAGAAGATCGATGAGTTGAAGAACATGGGGCTGACCGGTCCCTGGGTGGCTAGGACATTCCAGAACCGGTGGATTCGACCTCTGAAGGCCAGGAGCCATCTTGGCTATGATTACCAGGGGAAGAATGATCCAACTCGGTAGAACACTAATTTTGTCAAAAAGGATGTCGTCATCGACACCTTGCTTGGCTATTTCGTTAATGGAGTCGTCGAGACTCTAGACGCCGAGCAAGCCCCCAAACCATATTGCAAAGATAGGCCTCGGCCGAAGGTAATGTCTTGTGTAATACTTATCTTGATATCCATTTGTGATGTGTGGTATGAATGTTGCTCAATCGACCGGACATGCTTGATACTTGAAGGAATTCGCCGAGTTCGATTCTAACCCACAAGGCCAGTCGGCCAGTGGGGCTAGAAAATGGCTGGCCAGCCCCTCATCAGCCCAACCTGGCCCCAAGAGGGCTGGGAAGCGACCAGTGACAGACCAGGCCAAAAAGAAAGACACGCCGAGTAAGGCATTAGGCGGTCCGATGATCAGAGACCCCAGCAGCACAGCCCCTGGATCAACCAGTCCCATAACTGCGCCGCCAACTACCACCATGACCCAGTCGGCTGCACCGAGTACGATGCCGACTAGGCCAAGATCTCCACCGCCGACTGCCGTGCCCACGAGCCCGAAAGCCAGCAGCACTCCGCCGCCGAGCAGGCCTTCGGGCCCATCGCCGACTACCTCCACTCCTAGCGCACAGGGGTGGAGGTTTAAAACATCCAAAAGGTATGAAAATCTTCAGTCTTTAGAAAATCTTGAGTAATTTCTTGATTGCTGAATAATTCTGCGGGAAGCCAAGTGACGCTGATCCCAAGGGGACAGCGCCACCAACCCCTGTAGCCGCTCCCGTCCTGACTGAGGCTGAAACCATAGCGCCGCAGCCTGAGCCGAGTGTTGTCCCAGCCCCTGAGGTTGAGACAACCCACTCGGCCGGGCCGCAGGTCTCACCCAGTCGGGACACCATGGCAAATGTCCCCGTCCCTGAGCTTGCCCAAGACCCAGCACCACCGATCGATCCAAGGCCCAGGACTCCTTCTCCTCCACTTTCTTCATCTTCCGACGACGTTGACCTTCCTAGGCTTGAGGCTCCTCCACCAAACTTCCCCCAGACATTTTACTAGGTTACACTGGAGGGGGAAGAGCAAACCTTCGAGCACAACGAGGAAGCCGCTCAGAGGTAGCGAGTCAAGCTAATGGAGGCTTCCATCCCTCCATCGAGGAGTATCCAGGTATATAATCCATCTGATTGTGTTTGCTGGTTTGCAGTAACTCAGAATTTTCTGCCATTGTTGCTTGTCTTGTCTGACTTCAACGTATCTTGTGCAGCAAGGGGTCGATCGATTCGAGAGAATGGGCAAAGTTTTGTCCCAACTTGCCCCTCAGCTCACTCAACTCTACCGGCTCCAGATTGCAAAAGATGATTTGGAGAAGACTAGCAAGGAGAGGGAGGAGTGGCTGAAGGATTCAGTGAACAAGCTCAGGGACGCGAACTGGGCGCAGACTGGGACCATTAGAGGTATGTTTCTTCTTTGCCCGAGTAACCTCACACCAATCTTCCTGCATTGCTAATCTTCAACTTTATTTGGCTGTAGCTCCAGAGACAAACCTGAACAACCAGTCCTGGAGATAGAATGGCTGAAGAAGGAGCTGAAGGAGCTCGGGAAGACGAAATCCATAGTGGACACCGAGTACACAAGTAAGCTTCATATCTACTCTGGTACTCTGTCCGACTAGGTATCCAGATTTATTGATGCCTCTGTTCTGTGTGAGCAGCCTTCAAAGCAAATTCACAGATCCAATTTGGCACTTTTGCTGAAGAGATTAAAATAATAAAGGAGTCGCGGATTGATTCCGTGAAGACTTTATTGGATATTATGGAACCAAGCCTGGCCGGGCCCAGCTCTAGCTCCATCTCCCAAGTGGCGCAGCGCCTTGAAGAGGGCTCTGCACTCCTGAAGAAATACTCATCCGAGCGCGTCGCCGTGGGGATTTCCCAAGAGCTGGCCATGACGAAGTCTCTCTACCCCTGGGTAGACATTGAGGCCATCGGAGAAGGCTTTGCTGAAGGCACTACCCCGGAGGAGAGATTGGAGTTAATTAGCCAGTCAGGCCTACTGCTGATATTGTGCATGCTTTTGATGTTTGTTGTTATATTTTATCGAGTTCTTGTTTTATTTTAGCCATCATTAGCCTTACCCGACTAGCCAGTTTATGCCAAGTGGTTTAAGATTGACTTTAGAAAACATTCACCTCATGGGACTATACTTGGGAAAATTTTGAAGGAGTACGCGTAGGCTACGATAGCAGAAAACAAAACTTTTCTACCATGCACACCAGGACATCATGCGAGAGAGGGATCATGGATCGTTACCACTAGACACGCAGTGCAGTGGAAGAAGGGTTGGAGAAGCCGGTCCAACCACGCACGCGTCGAGGTAGTAGTGGAGGTAGTCGATCTCAGTGAACAGACCGCGATCAACCACACCACGAGCAGATCTAATCAGCGTCGATGCCGATCAACGCCGCAACGAGCAGCGCCTCCACCGGTATCCACACGTTCGGGGCTAGAACGCCGATTGCGAGTGTACTAGCACTTGTGAGCGGCTAGGGTTTGGCTCGAGAGGTGGCGGCTAGGGTTTGGCTCGAGGTCAACCGAAAAACGTGTATCTCCTCGGCCCGTCGCCTCCCTGTATATAGACCTCCTCACTTGGGCCTCCTGGACCGAGACCCAATAAGAGTCTACTCGGATCTCTATCCGAATCGAGCCCATATTCGAATCACATTCGAATAAGTGTTCCAACCCATTAACCATGTGACCCTGTAGGTTCATATATATTTTGTCGCGACCCAGAAATGCCTTTCTGGTCACCCTGTTAATAGCAGCCTCTAGCAAGGCATATTAGCCCCAAAATATACGTAAAGATCATATCGGCTGAACCTGTAATGTCCTCATGTACAAATCCCTTTGCCTCACGATATCGATTGAGCTCAAGGCGAGACTTGTGTCATCCTCTTAATAGCTCATTCACTCTCTTGATCCTGTGATGGATTACAAACTTGTGATTGACACCTCAATCACCCTAGCATGGCCATGCACTTCCATAATCCATTACATCGAGGGGCCCAGAGATATATCTCCCGTAAGGAGGGGCAAATTCTATCTTGATCATTCACATCCCACTACATGTTTCATAGCAAACCTGAAGACTACTTTTATGACTACCCAGTTACGGAGTAGTGTTTAGTAGTCCCATAATAAGCTACTACGTATGTTGGGAACCATGATGATCTCAAGTCTAAGGACTCTACATAAACACTACTTGAGACTAACTGATGACACATGAAATCTCTGTAGTATCTCATAGCGGGTCTATCCAACATATGTTCACTAACATATGCCCATATTATCGATTTGGTATCTCCATACCATGATCCATGAGACATGATCATCAATCAATATATATGCTGATGTTAGAATCATATTTGTTCCTCATATGATATATGATCATGGATCATTTAGAAATAGCAACATTTGACATTAAGAGTCTCATGAATAAGTCACATACTCATTGATCAATAATGATAATGTCTATTTCAAGGAACAAATCAATATATTATAAACATAGCATGTGATATATATAACTGTTGACGCTGAAAACCCGCCGGGGGTCGTTCGGCGTCTGGGAGACACGCGAAGGCCTGGGAGATTTGCTTCACTCCAGTGCAGGTCCTAAAATCTTGAGGTTCGTAGGCGTGCCAGTCAATTTGACCCTACAATTGACAAGGAGAAAAGATGTCAAATTCGTGAGCCAATCGGCTGGAAGCCGGCTTGGACTCACCTTATCGGCCGATGGCCGATACGCACTGTAGGACTTATACAACGGCTAAAAGCCGATGACGGCAAGAGCAATAACATAATAATAAATAAGTATTAAACTAGCCGATCATCGAAAGGATGCTCAAAAACCGGCTGTAAACTTGGCAAAGTAAGCAAGCAGAATGCATGAGTAAAATAAATTAAAGGAACTCCAGCTCATCATGGTCAAAGTTACTGGTATCACCGCGAAGATATTGCCCGCGCCCGTGCCCGGGCCCTTGCTCACATCGGCGCCCGGGATCTTCATCCGCTGTCTGTAACCGATGCTCGTGCCCGGGCCCTCACCTGAGGTCGTGCCCGGGAACTTGACTGAGGTCGTGCCCGGGAACTTGCTTGTGCTCGTACTCGGATCGGCAGAGTAAACCAATCGGCTAGCCCTTAGCCGATCGTAACAGTAATGCAGGCAAGAATGTATAACAAAGCAAGCAGCATAATCGGCTATATTTAATGAGGGATAACTTATCGGCTAAGCACTCCGATAACAACATCGCATAAAACCCATCGGCTTATTAAGAGTAACGTTATTATTCAGTCTAGTAGATCGGACCCAACCGTTGCAGCACAGACTGATAATAATAACGAAATCTCGATAAGCCGATAGATCTGATGCGATCGTGATGCTAAAACATGATAACTTACCGGCTATACACCCCGATAAGACGCTTGCACATAAAGTATCGACCTAGCAGGAACGATTTATCGCTAGCAGTTTAGTAGGTCGGACCTAACCGATGCAGCACAAACTGATGATAAACCGCTCCCAGCAAGCCGATACAATCTATGCACGCATGATGTGATATACCTAATCAATCCATGAGATCAAACTGAACTGATGCAGCCATAGATAAAATAAATATATCGTGGTAAGCCGACTACCATAAACCGACTAGAATATCGGACCTAACCGAGCAAGTCCTAGCCGATAGGTAGCCGGGGTGACGAGACTTACCCTCTCGCAGGAGGTCGGACCTAACCGATGCAGCCCGGCTCGAGAAGCAAGATCCCGTCGGAAGGGTGGCGATGCGCCGAAATTGTATTGATCGAGTGATAATTTACAAGGTCCCCGGGCGTACGTATTATACCCGAGTTACACGAGTCCTTATTGGACACGGTACATGATTTCCTAATTATAACAGAAAACTCTAACAAGGCCTGACTGGACACGAGGTTAGGTTTCCTAAAGATAAACACTTGCCTAATTAATAGGTACAGTAAATAACTACCAACAGCGGTCTTCCGGCTCCCTCCGGAATCGGTCTCTTCTGGATCAATTTCCGCCAGTTGACTGCAATTTTCCCTTTGACCGAATCTGACATAGGGCCTTACCAAATTTTGGCGTTAACAATAACATCTCCATGTTGCCTCTAGGGCAGATCACTAACAAATTTAACATAATTGTTATAAAACTTCATGACTTAGATAAAAAAGATTGAACTTTATGAACAACAAGGACATGTATCATCATGTAGCCCCGACTCACTACTCCGCTGAAACAAGCGGCACAGTGTGTCAGAGTGAAAACTTTAATTTATATATAAAAGGAGTACAAAACTCAGGTATAGAAAGGACGTAGCTATTCTATGTTCCATGAGTTGTTGACTAGGACGTCATCTTCTGTCTTTTGTCGGTAGGTGCCCAGACGTGTCACCTCAGCGATAATGAACGGCCCCTCCCATAAGAGAAATAATTTATGCCTGTCTTTGGTGGTTTGTATTTTTCTCAGAATGAGATCTCCCACCGAAAAGGCGCGGTCACGAACATTTCGACTGTGATAACGATGCAGGTCTTGAAGATACCTTGCCGATTGGATAGTTGCGATGTCGCTTGCTTCTTCCAACTGGTCTAGCTCAACCAGTTGGTATTTGGTTGATTTTGATTCTGAGTGGGCCTGAACTTGCGGAGAGCCGAACTCCAACTCGGTTGGTAACACAGCCTCAGCAACATAGACTAGGAAGAAAGAGGATTGCCCTATTACTCGGCTAACCGTGGTTCTTAAAGGCCGGAGAACAGATAGAAGCTCTTGCACCCACTGTCCTGCATACGGTTGTAGTCGGTCAAACACCCTAGTCTTGATACCTTGTAAGACCATGCCATTTGCACGTTCGACCTGCCATTGCTTCGTGGGTATCCCATAGAAGCATAACATATCTTGATGCTAAAGTCGTCACAGAAATCTTAAAAGACACCGCCGGTGAACTGGGTGCCATTGTCCATTATAATGCGGTTGGAAACTCCAAATCGGTATATGATACTCATGATGAAGTCTTTTGCCTTTGCCGCTGTTATGGTAGCAACAGGCTTTGTCTCAATCCACTTTGTGAATTTATCCACTGCGACGAACAAGTGTGTAAACCCTTCTGGCGCTTTTTTGAACGGCCCGACCATGTCTAGCCCCCAAACTGCAAAGGGCCCAGAGATTGGAATTGTTTGTAATTCTTGAGTTGGTAGATGTGTTATTTGAGCAAAGAATTGGCATCCCTCGCATATCCGAACTATGTCTTTAGCATCTGTAACCGCAGTCGCCCAAAAGAATCCTTGGCTGTGTAATGCCCATCAATTCACCACAGAAATTCTGAACATTCATGTGTATTAAATCCCTGTCCAGAAAAGTCAGGGTATACAATACCAAGTTGCCAGATAGAGTGCGTCTTACAAACAGAATAAAATTGTCTTACATAAATGCAGCGGTAAAAACAAATATAGCCTATATACAGCTAGCCAAGCAGAGGCTTCCAATCCACAGGCATCTTGACGGCGGAGCCAGCCTAGTCCTCTAGCTAATCCTCATAGACACGTACTCCACCACTGAGAGGGGGAAAAGGAGCAAGACTGAGTACCACCCATAGTACTCAACAAATCACACCCACAAATATGCACAATGCACAGGAGGCAAGGATAGGCGCCGACGTGTCACCACGACACCCATAGTACCACCCATAGACTCCCTTCTTCTAGGCGCCGCCACCGAGGTGTATATCTGCACTGCCAACACCAAGCTTTTTGTTCGATGGTGGTCAGAATGGAAGAAACATATATTCAGCTTAGCAGCCACCTGCTACTGTTCCCGTCTTGACACCGAGTACATCGAATCCGATGAAGAGGTAACACACGCAAGCCTTAATCATCATCTCCAATCATCTCTCACTCTTAATTTGCAAGCCGCCAGCGTCGAGCCCCCAACGACAAGCAACAGTGGTCGGCCGTTCCTGTACCAACCTCCATCGGCCACTCCAAACTTAGGGCGCGATGCCCCATCTCCATCGGCTCTCCTCAAGATGCCTCGGCCGATAGGACAAAAAACGGAAGAAGTTAGCGCATCGCCCCTCCCTGAAGAAGCAGAAAACCGATGCCGATGTCGTTGCCCCGACGCCATCTTCTCCTCAAACAACATCGGCTCCCTCATCTCCTCAGGTATGCGCCAAGTCTCAATATTATTACCCGTTTCCCATTTATCTTACCAGTTTCATTTTCAGCTCGAGTCATCGGCTCCAGAACCTCAACCTTCTTCGACATCCCTCCAAGCACTGAGCCGATGGCTTCTCCAGCTGCCCACTCTCGGCACCAAGTCCTCTAGCCGTCGATGAGACTGCTCTATTCCATCGGCTGACATCGCCCCTCTGAAGAAACAACTATTCACCTCCCTGAGCCGATGCCACCCGAGCTGCTGATGTCCTTCCTCAGGTAACCCTTTATGCCCATATTTGCTTTAACTTTCTACTGATCCTTTTACCGATGTCAATTTTGCAGTCCTTGTCCGACTTGTTTTCTTTTGACATCGGCAAGTACTTGGAGGCAGAAGACGAAACAGCCACCAGCGCAGCAACCAAACCGTCGTTCCCAGCCGATGTGCGCGATTATTTAACGAGCATCAACAGTCGGCTGGAAAACCCAATTGATGCGCTAGTGGAAGACTGTGGACCAATTCGGGCAAGACTCATAGAAATTGAACACCATCTGCCTGAAGAACTCGTCGACGCGTTAACCCCTGCAGCATACCTGGAGTCTCATAGGTTTAAACTCATCAAGCTTAGATAGCGCATAGCCGATCCTGCTGATCAACAGAAGATTACCCAAGATATCCAAGCCGATCGGCTATCAGCCCAGATAGAGAAGAAATAACTTGATGACATGGCAGCTGTCCCCCAAGAGCTCCAATCCAAGCTAGATCAACTGAAGAAGAAGGAGGCCGATTTGCTGGTAGAACTTGAAAAAGTTTGCAAGGATCTTGAAACAACAGAATCCCAGCTTATCAGCCTGCCGCAAGCTATCCAGGACCAAGAGGCTAAGGTTGCAGCGACGGTGCGTCAAGTCATTCATCGGCGCAAGAACTTGAAGACCATCCCGGGCTCCGATGAAGACGACATCCGGGCCATCAATGAAATCGACCAAATCCGCCTGCGTGCAATGGAAACAATCCAAAAATTCATGTAAATTAATGACCGATGGCCTCTCGAAACATGTTGATTGTGTTGTAATATATTCTGATCGGCCCTGTTGCCTGCCTCCTTCATCCTTGATAATATTTCTGTTTGATCTAAAGGCGATATCGATTGATATCGGCTGTCTCTAGGCGATGCAAAAACATCGGCTTTTAGAACTATTTTAGAAATCGGCTGCACTTAACCGATTTAAGAATTGATCCAAATGCTAGGATAGTATTTCTTGAGATATTTTCCGTTAAGCGCTTTAGCAAACTCCGTTCCGTCAAGATCCTCTAATACATAGGCATTACCAGGCACACAACGACTAATCCGATAGGGCCCTTCCCAATTAGGCGACCATTTTCCAAACTTATTATCCCTGGACCCGATCGGCAAAATCAACTTCCACACAAGATCTCCCTCGGCAAATGATTTACTCACCACCTTTTTGTTGTAATGCCGAGCTGCCTTAGCCTTGTTTTCCTTGATCCTTTCCAACGCCCTTAACCGATTCTGAGCCAAATCTTCAAGTTCATATGTCATTAAGTTATAATAATCATCGGCTGTCAACTGATTCTGGCAAAGAATTCTCCTAGAGCGATGTTGAGTCCTCCCACGGTAAAATCCTGCTCATGTCCATATACCAACTGATACGGTGGCACCGAGTAGATCCATGACACGGCCATCCGATAGGCCCATAATGAATCGGCTAATGTAGTATGCCATCGCCGCGGCTGCTCATCAATTTTCCGCTTAATCAACTTGATCAAACTCTTATTAGAAGCTTCCGCCTGTCCATTGGCTTGAGCATAATAAGGCGATGAATCTAACAACTTGATTCCCATACTGGCAGCAAACTGTTGAAACTCATCAGACACGAAAATAGACCCTTGATCAGTAGTTATCGTCTGAGGAGTCCCAAACCGATAAATTATGTGCTCTTTAACAAACTCGATCGCTTCCTTGGACGTAACTTTCTTCAAAGGAATCGCCTCTACCCACTTGGTAAAATAATCTATCGCCGCCAATATGAACTTATGTCCTTTACTTGATGGAGGAAAAACCTAGCCGATCATATCAATTCCCCAACCTCTGAACGGCCACGGTTTGATAATAGGATTCATAGCTGATGCTGGTGCTTGTTGTACATTTCCAAATTTCTGACAATCTTGACATCCTTTATAGTATCTGAAGCAATCTTCCAGCATTGTTGGCCAAAAATATCCAACTCTTCTCAGCAACCACTTCATCTTATGAGCCGATTGATGAGTCCCACAGACGCCTTCATGCACCTCGCACATAACCACTTTGGCTTCTTCCAAATCCAGGCACCTAAGCAGAACTCCCTCAAAAGTCCGATAATACAGTTCCCCATCAAAGCAGCACATACTTAGTAGCTTTATACCGAATTTTCCTAGAAACCGATTGCGACGGATTTTGCAAGTAATCAATTATCTCCTGTCTCCAGTCATCGGCCTTGTTCTGAATGTCAATATCGGCTATCTCAACCTCAACCTGCCTATTCAGCCGATACCCTGAAGCAATCTGTGCAAGATCATTGGCTTCTAAATTCTGCTCCCTGGGAATATGATCTATTGATACCATCTTGAAATCCTTTAACAAATCCGTACACTCTTCATAATATGACCTCAAAACATCATCCCTGCACTCATATTCTCCAGACAACTGCTTGACCACCAACAAAGAATCGCCAATTATCTCTACGACATCGGCTCCGATCTCCTTTAAAAGTTGTAGACCTTTAATACCGCCTCGTACTCTGCTTGATTATTAGTCCGATAAGGTTTAATTGTAAAAGCAAACTCAAAACTTGCCCCCCGGGCAATATAATAACTCAAGCCCGATGCCAGATCCATGCTTGCAAAACCGATCCATCAAAAAACAAAGCATGGGATTGGCTCTACATAATCTTCGTGAGCCCTCTGTGCTGTACAATGAATCGGCCACCGCTTGTCCCTTGATTGCTTTAGCCGATTCATATCTCAAGTCGAACTCTGTCAAAGCAAAAATCCATTTACCACTCGCCTTTCAAGACTGGAGCCGACAACATATATTTGACGCACATCGGCCTGGCAAACCTACTGTACACTCAGCCGATAGGATATAATGCCTTAACTTTGTACATGAGAAATATAAACACAGGCACAATTTCTCCACCGCAGGGTACCTTGTTTCAGCATCCAAAAGCCTTTTGCTCAGATAAAATACAACTCGCTCTTTTCCCTCAACCTCCTGTATCAAAACAGACCCGATGGACTTCTCATCGGCTGATAAGTACAACCTGAACGGCACTCCTCTCTGCGGCGGAATTAAAATAGGTGGGGAACTCAGATAGTTTTTGATTTCATCGAACGCCTTCTGCTGTGCTGTCCCCCACACAAACTCTTAATCGGCTTTCAACTTCAATAATGGAGTAAAAGACTAAATCCTCCCTGACAAATTTGATATAAATCTTCTTACAAAATTAATCTTGCCGATCAATGATTGCAGCTCTGTCTTATTGCTTGGTGGCTCTGTAGTCTTAATGGCTCTGATGCTTCGCTGACTAACTTCAATCCCTCGTTCATGAACCATAAAACCCAAAAACTGCCCAGCCGATACACCAAAAGCACATTTATTGGGATTCATTCTTAGTCCATATTTCTTGGCCCTCTCCAGCACTTTTCGTAGATCAGCCATATGGCTCTCCTCACTTTTAGACTTAACCACCACATCATCAATGTAAATTTCTACCAACAAGCGATGAGATCATGAAATATATAATTCATCGCTCTCTGATAAATCGCACCGGCACTTTTCAATCCAAAAGTCATTACTACCCACTCATACAAGCCGATAGCTCCTGGACACCGAAACGCAGTCTTATGTATATCTTCTTCAGCGATAAAAATCTGATTGTATCCTGCATTGCCGTCCATGAAGCTGATAATTTTGTGGCCTGACGCTGCATCCACCAATAAATCCGCTATCGGCATTGGGTATTCATCTTTGGGGGTAGCTTTATTCGGATCCCGGAAATCAATACATATCCTTAATTTTTCGTTCTTCTTTTCCACCGGGACGATATTAGAAACCCACTCAGCATATCGGCATGGCCTTATGAACTTGGCATCATACAACCTTGTGATTTCCGCTTTGATCGGCTCGTATAATTCTGCCTTAAACCTCCTTGGAGCCTGTTTGAATGGCCGATATCCTGGTTTAATGGGCAGCCGATGTTCAACAATTGATCGGTTTAATCCTGGCATCTCATGGTACTCCCAAGCGAAACAATCCTGATACTCCTTCAATAGTGTTATCAATTCTTCTCGAAGTTCAGGACTTAACCTTCTGCTTATGTACGTCGGCCTTGGCTTATCCCCTGGTCCTATGTCGATCTCCTCCAAATATCGGCCGACGTAAACCTTGCCCCAGTTCCCCTCGAAGTCTTCAATGGAGCCCATCAGGTAACAATCAGAGCCGACTTGCTGAATCGCTGTATCCTTGGCTGGTGACTTTGAGATAGTCTCCTTCCCATATTTTACCGGATAGGCAGTCAACACCATCGGCTTCCCAGACTGGTAGATCGATCATTGCAATGTTGGTTGACCGATCTGCTAAGACCACTTCGACTTGATCTCCCTGCCACTGTATCAAACATTGATGCATCGTCGAGGGCACGCAGCAGTTCACATGAATCCAGTCCCTGCCGAGAAGCAAGCTATATGACCCCTTTCCGTCGATGACGAAAAACGTGGTAGGTAATGTCTTATTCCCCACTGTCAACTCCACGTTCAATACGCCTTTTGCTTATGACGAATTCCCACCGAAGTCCTTTAGCACCATATTCGTCTTGATCAAATCTTCGGCAGTCTTTCCCAATTTCCGGAATGTGGCATGAGGCATGAGATTAACTGCTGCTCCCCCATCGACCAGCATCTTGGTCATCGGCTTCCCATTCACATAGCCCTTGATATATAATGGCTTCAGGTGCCGATGTTCTGACTCTTCAGGTTTGTCAAATATGGCCTGGTCGGGTTGCAACGTCAGCTGAGCGAAAATTTCCTCATCACCTTCTTCATCTGATGAAATTGCTTTATACTCCCGAGGCAAAAAGAACACCATATTTGCTGGGGCCAATTGATCAGCGTCATCGTCCTTTTTCTTCACGCGTCATACTTGCTTGGTTCTCTTGTGACGATGATCAGCCTCTTCCTGATCTTGTCTCTGTTCTTCCTACTGCTCTCGGTGTCGTAGCCGCTGTGCCCATCTTTTCTGATTCTTCGTGAATATCCCACTAGGGCACCATTGAGGATTCTGGACTTGTTTTTCATGCATTTCCTCTTCATCCTCCTCAAAGAACTCTTCATGGATCGGCCCTAATCGGCTATGAACCGATGCTCTTTTTCCAAGCGGCCAATCCTGTGAAAACCTCTCCTGCTGATCATGCCGATTCCCCATATCACTGCACTCGGGGCAATCTTCGACTGATGGCAGTCTCATTCCTTGATCCCGGCAGAATTGGAAGAACGGGCAGTCCCAATGCGGATTATATCTTTCTGGTTCATCCCTCTGTTCCTCATATCTCGAATATCTCTCTATCATGTCCGATGAAGTAATCCTTGATTTATATTTTTGACGTCTTGCTCCATCGGCCTGATCCCTTGATGATGATCCTGCGTAGACCATGTTTACGGGGAACGGGTGTCCATCAATCTTCATTGGCTTCTTGTCTTCGAACTTGATTCTTCCCTGTTCGACAGCCGACTGAATTTGTTGCCGAAAAACCTTGCACTCATTAGTATGATGCGATATAGTATTGTGCCACTTGCAATATCTTTTCTTCTTTAGTTCTTCGGCTGAAGGAATCACGTGGTTTGGCGGCAGTTGTTTCTGCTTCTCTTGTAACAGCAAGTCAAAGATTTTATCGGCTTTACTAATATCAAAATCATACCGCTCCTCCTTGCCGATATCCTTGACCCATGGGCATGATACTGATTTCTTATTCCTGGCCCACTCCGCCAATCCAACCTCAGCATCGGATTCCTCATCGTCTGACTCCGATGAATATACCTGTACTTGAGCAACCCTTCTCTGGTACTTATCCTTTTTCACCTCTTGAAATCGGCTTTCATGGGCCGATACCTTCTGTACCAAGTGCGCCAGGGACTCGAACTCTTGCGAAGAAAATCTCTCCTTAATCGGCGCCAAGAGACCCTGGAAGGCCAGATCGGCCAAATGCCCATCGCTCAAGTTTAAACTGTAACATCGGTTTCTGACGTCCCGAAATCGCTGAATGTATTCCGGTACTGTCTCATCTGGCCGTTGCTTAACCGATGTCAAATCTGACAGTCTCAACTTATGAATTCCAACAAAGAAATATTTGTGAAACTGCTTTTCTAGATCGGCCCACCCCCGAACAGAATTCGGTGGTAATGAAGAGAACCAAGTAAAAGCCGATCCCGATAGTGATAAGGGAAAAAACCTAACCCTCAGAGCCTCTTCAGCCGATGCTTCCCCGCACTGTGCTAGGAATCGGCTGACATGTTCCACTGTAGACGTGTTGTCCTGCCCTGAGAACTTAGAGAAATCCGGGACCCTGTATCGGTGTGGTAATGGAACCCTGTCGAACAACTCAGGATATGGATGCCGATACATAAATGTTTGTTCCTTGGACTTGATCCCGAACTGCTCCCTTACTATTTCAGCAACCCTAGTTGATAGATCTTCTTCCCTCAGGTTGTCTTGTTGATACTGCACGGGTGGAGTTTGTTGCCGATTTTGTCTATTATACTCCCTCTGGTAAGTACCTGGATCGGCCCCGCCTCCTGGATAATTTGGCTGATATCCCCCGTAATAAGCAGACTGATGATATCCAGCAGGAACATCCTGTTGCCCCCTAGCCTGGTTCTGTGTAAACAGGTTTTCTGGTATGTCTCTGCTGACGTTGTAAGCAACCAGATTCGGTTCAACCTTTGGTGGGAGGTAAACAGGACCCCGAGCAGGCTCTTGAATAATCGATCTATCCACCGTCTTCTTTATGAGATTATGAAGCGTATTCACCAAAATCCCGGATTGATTGATGAGCGCGTGATGAACTGCTTCATTCACCATCTCTTGCAAGGGTTTTACTGGTGGACTCTCAGGTGGCGTACGGCTCGATTCTCCAACCAATACTGGCTTCGGAAACTGGGATTTTTGAATCGACCCTTGCCTTGTCATGCTGAAGGACTCTAAACACAGCTTCTGAAAGTTGGCCATAGTTTGCTCAATTTGCTGTATTTGTTCTTCTGTTAAATCTTCCATGCTGACCGAAATTATGTTGTCCGTTTTGACTTCTTTCCCGGCCATGTTGCAAATCTGATTGTTGAAAACTTCGCGTCCCACTGGGCGTGCCAAAAACGTGTTGACGCCGAAAACCCGCCGGGGTCGTCCGGCGTCTGGGAGACACGCGAAGGCTTGGGAGATTTGCTTCACTCCAGTGCAGGTCCTAAAATCTTGAGGTTCGTAGGCGTGCCAGTCAATTTGACCCTGCAATTGACAAGGAGAAAAGATGTCAAATTCGTGAGCCAATCGGCTGGAAGCCGGCTTGGACTCACCTTATCGGCCGATGGCCGATACGCACTGTAGCACTTATACAACGGCTAAAAGCCGATGACGGCAAGAGCAATAACATAATAATAAATAAGTATTAAACTAGCCGATCATCGAAAGGATGCTCAAAAACCGGCTGTAAACTTGGCAAAGTAAGCAAGCAGAATGCATGAGTAAAATAAATTAAAGGAACTCCAGCTCATCATGGTCAAAGTTACTGGTATCCCCGCGAAGATATTGCCCGCGCCCGTGCCCGGGCCCTTGCTCACATCGGCGCCCGAGATCTTCATCCGCTGTCCGTAACCGATGCTCGTGCCCGGGCCCTCACCTGAAGTCGTGCCCGGGCCCTCACCTGAGGTCGTGCCCGGGCCCTCACCTGTCCGTAACCGAAATTGTATTGATCGAGTGATAATTTACAAGGTCCGCGGGCATACGTATTTATACCCCGAGTTACACGAGTCCTTATTGGACACGGTACATGATTTCCTAATTATAACAGAAAACTCTAACAAGGCCTGACCAGACACGAGGTTAGGTTTCCTAAAGATAAACACTTGCCTAATTAATAGGTACAGTAAATAACTGCCAAACAGCGGTCTTCACGGCTCCCTCCCGGAATCGGTCTCTTCTGGATCAATTTCCGCCAGTTGACTGCAATTTCCCCTTTGACCGAATCTGACATAGGGCCTTACCAAATTTTGGCGTTAACAATAACATCTCCATGTTGCCTCTAGGGCAGATCACTAACAAATTTAACATAATTGTTATAAAACTTCATGACTTAGATAAAACAAGATCGAACTTTATGAACAACAGAGGACATGTATCATCATGTAGCCCCCGACTCACTACTCCGCTGAAACAAGCGGCACAGTGTGTCAGAGTGACAAACTTTATTTATATATAAAAGGAGTACAAAACTCAGGTATAGAAAGGACGTAGCTGTTCTATGTTCCATGAGTTGTTGACTAGGACGTCATCTTCTGTCTTTTGTCGGTAGGCGCCCAGACGTGTCACCTCAGCGATAATGAACGGCCCCTCCCATAAGAGAAATAATTTATGCCTGTCTTTGGTGGTTTGTATTTTTCTCAGAACGAGATCTCCCACCGAAAAGGCGCGGTCACGAACATTTCGACTGTGATAACGATGCAGGTCTTGAAGATACCTTGCCGATTGGATAGTTGCGATGTCGCTTGCTTCTTCCAACTGGTCTAGCTCAACTAGTTGGTATTTGGTTGATTTTGATTCTGAGTGGGCCTGAACTTGCGGAGAGCCGAACTCCAACTCGGTTGGTAACACAGCCTCAGCACCATAGACTAGGAAGAAAGAGGATTGCCCTATTACTCGACTAACCGTGGTTCTTAAAGGCCGGAGAACAGATAGAAGCTCTTGCACCCACTGTCCTGCATACGGTTGTAGTCGGTCAAACACCCTAGTCTTGATACCTTGTAAGACCATGCCATTTGCACGTTCGACCTGCCCATTGCTTCGTGGGTATCCCATAGAAGCATAACATATCTTGATGCTAAAGTCGTCACAGAAATCTTAAAAGACACTGTCGGTGAACTGGGTGCCATTGTCCATTATAATGCGGTTGGAAACTCCAAATCGCTATATGATACTCATGATGAAGTCTTTTGCCTTTGCCGTTGTTATGGTAGCAACAGGCTTTGTCTCAATCCACTTTGTGAATTTATCCACTGCGACGAACAAGTGTGTAAACCCTTCTGGCGCTTTTTTGAACGGCCCGACCATGTCTAGCCCCCAGACTGCAAAGGGCCCAGAGATTGGAATTGTTTGTAATTCTTGAGCTGGTAGATGTGTTATTTGAGCAAAGAATTGGCATCCCTCGCATATCCGAACTATGTCTTTAGCATCTGTAACCGCAGTCGCCCAAAAGAATCCTTGGCTGTGTAACGCCCATAAATTCACCACAGAAATTCTGAACATTCATGTGTATTAAATCCCTGTCCAGGAAAGTCAGGGTATACAATACCAAGTTGCCAGACAGAGTGCGTCTTACAAACAGAATAAAATTGTCTTACATAAATGCAGCGGTAAAAACAAATATGGCCTATATACAGCTAGCCAAGCAGAGGCTTCCAATCCACAGGCATCTTGACGGCGGAGCCAGCCTAGTCCTCTAGCTGATCCTCATAGACACGTACTCCACCACTGAGAGGGGGAAAAGGAGCAAGACTGAGTACCACCCATAGTACTCAACAAATCACACCCACAAATATGCACAATGCACAGGAGGCAAGGATAGGCTAGAGGTTTATTTGCATAAAAGCAGTTGTGAACAGTAGCAGTTCACAAACGGTAAAAGGTTGATTAATTGATCAATATTAATCATCCACTGATCAACGTTACACCATGTTAACCAGGCCCAACCATCCATCTGAACTATACTAGTTCCATTAAGTCTAGTTAATTAAGTATGGGTGAGACTAATCACGGTGAGTCTTGACCAATCGCCCATATCCGCGGGCGCGGCTATTCGAATAGATTTAACTCTAATAAGAGGTGTACAACTGTACCCACAAGACATAGCCCCACACACGTTCCTGTGCGCCGACGTGTCACCACGACACCCCGTGAGAGGCTGTGACAGGACCGTTCACGCAACCTCTCCCTAACCATCCACACCACGCTCAGGTTGCACGTGCCAATAGGACACCCCATATTGGCCAGGCCACCCCCCTTGCGCCACAATGGATCCAGAAGCCGATCAACCCTACCCCGGACCGACCCAACTCCATCACGCCCATCCTCACCATCGGTGCCTAGGAGAGGGAGAAGAGACTCTACAAGCCCAGCCGTTGCCCACGCTGGCTTGTGGAAAGTACGAGTAATTACCCAAGGGGTTCCCGTGAACCAGTCCTTAATTGCCATGGGTGCGTCCAACAAAACCATGCACCCACAACCCACCAATTGGGTCAAATTTTAGTTATTTAATAGTAATAGGTCCCATGTTACGATTCTCGACATAGAGTCGAACCATGAATGTAAATGATAATATTTAATTCCCAGGTGAATTAATAGTTTATAAGCTTGGCTAAGCATCGTAAGAATAATATTCTAATCATGTTGTTACCCAAGTGACAAGGAACAAGGTTCAACAACTAAGACATAATCTTATCTGTATATAGGTCATATTCCATACCACATGAAATAATAAAAATATGCATGTTTAGATAAATAAACAAAACATTTTAGTGAAATGTAGGTACAGAATGATCAAGATTACAGTGTGACTTGCCTTGCTCCGGCTCGACGTACTCGACTACGACCTCGTAATACACGGGAGAATCGATGGCGTCGGATTCTAAAGCAAACAACACACAAACAATTAAAAACAATACATGTGGACATAGAAACAGGGGTTGAAAGTATTTTTAATGGATTCTTGGTATTTTTTGGATTTAATGAAATTTGAATGGAGTTAATTGAAGTTCGTATGAATTAGTTATGAATTTTTGAAGTTTTGCTGTGTTTTACAATTAACAGAAAAACCTTAATGAATTTATTGTGCCATTAATAGGCATTTATGGCGTCACCCGAGGGGATAGCGGCGCTGACTAGTGGGCCCCACCCGACGGTGACTAAAGGGCGCCAGCGCACGGTGGACTCAGTCCACCGAGCCGGGAGCAAGCACGCCACGTGGCGCACATGTGGCGCCAACACGGCAGCCACGCGGGCAACCGGCGGACGGCCCCGGTCTGCCACGCGGTAGATCGGATGGCCTAAGAACGGTGGCTACACGCCAGCCATCCCGAGCGGGAGGCAGTGGCACGCGCGTGACCCAATGGTCGCCAGCGGCAACCATTAGGTGCGGCGGCGGGCACGCAGAGGGGCGGAGGGGAACGGGGAAGCGGCGGGGAACCTCACTGGCGGCTCACGGTGGTGAGTGGCAGCGCGAGGACGACGGTGGCTTCGGGATGGCATCAGTAATGGCGCTCCGACGGCGACACGAGAGCGAGGAGCGGCGGACGAGGGACTCAGGGAGCTGGGGAAGACGGGAGAGGAGTTAGGGCAGAGAAGAGAGGCACGGCACGGCAGGAATTGCCAGCTGGAGAGGAGACAGAGCCAGGGCTCATGTTGCACGAGGGCGAGGAGTTCTAGCGGGTTGCGGCGCCCTTGAAGCGGTGGCCGAGGGGCTCCTCAGCACGGCGAAGACGGCGGTCGTGGCAGCGTGGCTCAGTAGCGACCAGAGTGGTGGTGAGCGGTGGCCGGAGACAGCGAGGGCTTGAGTGCGCGGTTGCGGCGGTGTTTGAGGGCACGGAGAGGCGTGGTAAGTTGGGAAAAAGATGGAGAAAGAGGACGGGGAAGTTTTTATGGGCTTAGGAGGTGAGGTGGTGGCCGGGTTTTGGGCGGCAATGGCCGGCGAAGTGGGGAGGATGCGTGGCGGCCGGCGAGCTCGATTCGGCGTGGATTTGAGGGGAAAATGGGCGGATGAGGGAGAGGATGTGAGTCTTGGTCTCTGGGGCGTGCGGCGTGGGCGCGGGTGGCGTGGGAGAGGCAGCGGCGTGGCTGACGTCAGCCCGCCTCCTCCGGCTGGAGGTCAGGGGCGAAGCTGACAGGCGGGCCCCGCCTGTCAGCGCCCCTAATCGGCAATGGGCGGCCGTGGCGAGATGGGCTGGCCCGGGTGCGAGGAGAGCGAGGCCGAGGAGAGACGGCCTGCGGGCTTGCGGGCAGGTCGGCACAGGAGCGGGCCGGTGGCCCAGGAGGGAGGAAAAGAGAAGAAAAAGGAAAAAGAGAAAGAAAAGAAAAGAAAAAGGATTTTCCATTGCAATTTAATTCCAATAAAAATCCTGTTAATATATTTTGGCAAGAGGAATAAAAGAAAATTATTCCCAGCCATGATAATTTATTATTTTGCATTTTTCACATTTAACTAATTCATTTGGCCATTTTAATTTATTTTTCTTGGGACATTTTCTTTGGTATATTTTGTGTGGCTCTATTTAAGGGGAAAATTTTAGGGTGTGACAAACCTACCCCCCTTAAATGGAATCTCGTCCTCGAGATTCGGACATGTTGGTGAAGAGGTGTGGATAGGCGGACTTCAGTTTATCCTCTCGCTCCCATGTGGCTTCCTCCTCTGAATGATAGCTCCACTGTACCTTACAGAACCTAATCATCCGGCTTCGGGTTTTTTTTCACTGATCTCTAAGATCTGAATTGGCTTTTCCACATAGGTGAGGTCTTCCTGGATCTGGATCTGCTCTGGATCGACCTGTTCTGCTGGTACCCTCAAACATTTCTTCGGTTGTGACATGTGGAACACGTCGTGTATACCTGCCATTGATGCTGGCAGATCCAACTGGTATGCAACTTTGCCTTTACGAGCTAGTACTTGGTAGGGTCCCACGAAATGAGGTGCTAGCTTCCCTTTAGTTTGAAACCTATGTACTCCTTGGAGTGGTGTGACACGAAGATACACTTAGTCTCCTTCCTCGAAACTTAGATCTCTGTGACGGTTGTTGACATAACTCTTCTGTCTGGATTGAGCTGTCTTTAAGCACCCCCGTATTATGGCCACTTTCTCTTCTGCCTCTTTGAGTGCGTCGGTTCCGAATACCTAGTGTTCACTCGTCTGATCCCAGAAAAGGGGTGTACAGCACTTCCTGCCATATAGAGCTTCGAACGGTGCCATCTGCAAACTAGCTTGGTAACTGTTGTTGTACGAGAATTCGGTATAGGGTAGTCTCTTATCCCATGTCCCTCCAAAGTCCAACGCACAAGCCCCTAGCATATCCTCCAATATCTGATTGACTCTTTCAGTCTGACCATCGGTTTGTGGATGATAAGCTGTGCTGAAGTTTAGTCGAGTTCCCAGTTCTGCTTGTAACTTCTGCCAAAACTTGGAAGTGAACTAGCTACCACGGTTGGATACAATCCTCTTGGGTACTCCATGTAAACACATTATGTGAGCCATATAAAGTTTTGCTAGTCTTTTACCTGAATATGTTGTATGCATGGGGATGAAATGAGCAATCTTGGTGAGTCGGTCAATGATCACCCAGATTGAGTCATATCCTGAAGATGTGCGGGGCAAACCGGTGATGAAGTCCATCCCGATATCCTCCCACTTCCACTCTGGGACTCTGAGCAGCTGTAAAAGTCCGGCAGGCCGTTGGTGTTCTACTTTGACTCGCTAGCACACATCACAAAGTGCCACGAATTCTGTGATTTCTCTTCTCATGCTGGCCCACCAAAACTTTGTCTTGAGGTCTTGGTACATCTTGGTGCTTTCGGGGTGAATGGAGTACTGAGTCTCATAAGCTTCTCGGAGGATTAAGTCTTTGAGTTCCTTGTTTTCTGGGATGCACAATTGTTCACCCATCCATACTGTCCCATTTTCATCTTCGTGAATCCTTGGGCCTTTCCAACTCTCATGTTCTTCTTGAGTTCTTTGATCTCTGGATCATTCGCTTGGGCCTCGTGAACTTGATCGAAGAGTGTGGGCTGGGCCTCTAGGGCTGCCACGAATCCAGGGTCAACGATGCTCAGATTCGGACGTTCGAACTCCTACTACACTTCCTTGCTCCACGTCTCTGCTTGAGCGGGGTTGCAATAACTTTTCTTGCTCAAAGCGTCTGCCACGACGTTGGCTTTTCCTGGGTGGTAGTGCATTCCCACATTATAATCTTTAATCAATTCCAGCCACCTTCTTTGACGGAGGTTCAGGTCAGGCTGGGTAAATATGTATTTCAGACTCTTGTGGTCCGTGTAGATCTCACTGCTGTTACTGATGAGGTAATGCCGCCAAATATTCAAAGCGTGGACCACTGCAGCCAATTCCAGGTCATGTGTCAAATAGTTTCCCTCATGGGGGCATAACTAACGCGATGCGTGGGCTACCACTCTACCTTCTTGCATCAACACGCATCCTAGCCCTTGGCGAGATACATCACAGTACACCTAGACGTCTTTCTAGGGATCTAGCAAGATCAGGACCGGTGCCGAAACTAATTTCCTTTTTAGTTCCTCAAAGCTGTGATTGCACTCGGCTGTCCAGATAAACTTTATGTCTTTCTTCAACAATTAAGTCATGGTTCTCACGATCTTCGAGAAGTTCTCGATGAACCAGCGGTAATAACCCGCAAGTCCGAGGAAACTCCACACTTGTGTCACTGTCTTGGGCAGTTTCCAATTGGTAACGGACTCCACATTCGTTGGATCCATAGCAACTCCCTGGGCGGTGATGATGTGTCCGAGGAACTGCACTTCCCTTAGCCAGAAGTCGCACTTGCTAAACTTGGCATACAACTGGTGCTCTCAGCTTCTCGAGAGCCAAAAGGAGATGTTGCTCATGTTCTTCTGCGGATGTCGAGTAGATAAGGATGTCGTCGATGAAAACCACCACAAACTTGTCCAGAAACTCTATGAACACCATGTTCATCAGATTCATGAAGAAAGCCGGTGCATTTGTCAGTCCGAAGGACATAATAGTGCACTCGTACAACCCATGCCGAGTGGTGAAAGCTATCTTCGGTATATCCTCTTCCTGGCCAGCGGCACTGACTAGCAGGCCCCACCCGACGATGAGTCAAGGGCGCAGACGCACGGTGGACTCGGTCCACCAAGCCGGGAGCAGGCGTGCCGCGCGGCGCACATGTGGTGCCAACACGGCAGCCACATGGGCAACCGGCGGACAGCCCTGATTTGCCACGCGGCAGATCGGATGGCCTAGGAACAGCGGCCACACGCCAGCCATCCCGAGTGGGAGGCGGCGGCGCGTGCATGACCCAATGGTCATCGGCGGCGACCATTCGGCGCGGTAGCTGTGGGCACCCCGGAAGTGCATTATGAAGAGTAACTATTACGGCAACGCGAACTATCTAGATGGATGGGGTCTCGAATAAAACCCGAATAAATGCGATAACCATCCATCCTCATCGCAGACTTGCCACAATCTTTACCCACTCACAATACAAATCCAAAATGCCGAGAAGTGTACAAAAGAGATAATCATAAGGATAGCTTGCCAGTCCTCCCCGTCATACGCCCGTTAAACCACTTGATGGTGGCGACCAAACACGATACGTACCCCAGAGGACTCGAACCACAATAGCTATCCCCCAACCATCTCAAATATACACAACTCATACTCATGTTCAGCTAGTCCCCAGGAAAGCGACTAGCCTCACACTTTCATCGCAAGCAATTGATAAACCTCACAAGTACTTTAAATAATTCATCACAGAGTATACAAAACATAGCAGTGGAATATCAACACAAAAGATAAGACTAGTGGTGCCATACCCAACCACAGGGCAACCGACTGGGGATAGAACTTAACTTCAACTACACATCATCCTCGCCACCCTCGGCGGGATAATAGTAGATCACCCCACCATCGTCATTGTCCTCACCTGAAAAGATGCAACGTGAGTACGAATGGTACTCGCAAGACTTACACAATATTCATAGTACAAAGGAGAAATGCTGGTCTCTACATCAAGGAAAAAGGCTATGTTGATTCAGTTTTGCATAAAGCCAAGTTTGTTGAGCAAATATACCTTGAAACTATAAGCATTTGCGAAAAATTAGCAATCTGAAATTTTAGGACAGCAAGTATATATTTCTGAAAATGGAATATAAATGAGCATAAACCGTGCTCTAATCCTCATCCATGGGCCACCATTGCCCAAACAATTATGCTACACAAGCATATCTTTTCTCATGACTAAAACCAAGTCATTTCATTATTAAAAATTTCTTAACCAACCCATTCATCATTTAACATGAAAATCCCTTATGTGAACCCTTCCATCCATGACTATCCTAAGTCATGGTAACCACATATCCCAAGTTTGATGCTAACACAATTGAGGAACACATCAAGCGTTGTCCGTAACCGTGGACACGGCTATTCGAATAGTTCTTACTCTGATCAGAGGTGTACATCTTTACCCACACGATGTGATAGAAGCCAAACGGCTACACTCTAGTTTGATTTGTACCGGCCAAGTACCCACACTCTACACATTGAGTGCGGACTAGAGGTCACAACAAAACCTTTTGCATGCTTAGCCCCAACGCACCTAAACCATGTCTAGGCCCCCGACGACTTAGCCCCACACAGGGTGACTAAGGCGGGCTCACCGTCGTGGGAGGCACCTCCGGCCACAGCTAGCGCGGCTCGAGGTCCTCCAACGGAATCCATCCTCACGACTGAGCGGGACGGACGTAGATGGTCACAGCCTCCCGTGCCACTGAGTTAAGCGTCCCATTCCGGCGTGTGGAAGTACGTAGGGTGCTTGAATAGACGTCAACCTGCTCGTCCTTAACGACCGGACGGAGCAACGTGCATCGAGGAAACACCATCCCTTCATCGCCCTATCATCCGTCCAAGTCAAACATATTCTCAATTATTAATCAGAAGTGATTCTTTTCAGATTTTAACCCATCCATTCTCATTTGAACTAGTTTTGAACCGATAGCTCCATCTATCGATTTTTTCTAAGTCTAGAATAAGCATGGCTAAGCATTCGGTAAAAATAAAAGTATCCCAGAGTCCTCTAACCAGGGGTGACAATGTATAAACATGGCAAATAACCCAGGAAGGAAATGCATACAATTGGGTAATATTGACTCTAAACCCGTTTTCCATTTTAAATAGACTGAAGCATGCATATAGATATTGTTTCGCGCAAACAAATCAATTATTGAAAACATAGGTTCAATATGCTTAGACACTTGCTTAGAAGTTAGTATTGATGCTTGCCTTGCTGCAGCGATGGCTCACACTCAACCTCTGGGTTAGCCTCCACGTACTCCGTATCCTCAGAATCTATCGATAAGAGCAATATGCAAATAAGAGATCGAAATAAACATGCATATGCAACGTGTTCTAAAAATTATGAGATAAAAACAGAAGGTAGGGCATGTCCTAACAAGATTTTAGGAAAAAGAACCAAGTTATTTGCATCTCTGGATTGGGAGATACAAAAATAACAAGGTAGAAGGGCTTGAAAACGGCAAAAGCGAGACTATAGGAAAAAAATCCTAAGTGGAAAAATTATATTTGCATTCTCTGGTAGGATTTTATGAGTGTGAGCATTTTTATGTGAAAATACATATCCTCCTGGTTCCGACAAAATTTGGTTCACTGAATTCGATTAAAAACGATTTAAGATATGAAATTTTACAAGTTTAACCAAAAGAAAGGTTAGAAAATACTTTGGGCTATTTGAGAGGTAGTTTTGTCAAATGCAAATTATTCACAGCAAAGATTACATTTTCTGAGTTAAATAAAAGTGGTTTCCATTTTTTAGCAATTAGGATGAATTTTTCTAGAATTTATAAAACTTCTAGGTTATAAGAGATATATAAAAAAGTATTTCCATTTTTTAGAGAAAAATCCTACACAGAAGTTCCCACTTTTTATATTACAAAACTAAAGAGCACATTTTTATGAATCTATAGAAATTTGGTTCACCTCAGAAAGAGTCATAATGGATTTTATAGAAATATTTCAAATTCTTAAGCACAAAATAAGTTATTATTGCTTCTTATTATTTTTATAGATATTCCTGTAAGAAGTGTAATACTTGGGTTATTTGACAGTATTAAAGTTCACAAATTTACAGAGTGAGAAAAATTGGTTTCACTCAAAAATGAGTTAAAATGACCAAGATATGAATTTACAAAGTTGAGCTATTTTTTCTGTTGGAAAACAATGCAGTTTAACATTTTTTTTCTTTTCTTATTTCCTCTCTTTCTCTCGTTACAGGGGGGCCTGCGACATAGATACAAAGCAGAGCAGGGCGCAGGACCAATGGAACGGACCGTCCGTTACAGGAGAGGATGGTCCGGCGTGCGAACAGAGGAGGTTTTAGTCACCGAGTTTCTCCGCGGCGGTGACGGCGATGGCGGGTCGGCTGTAGTCGGGCCCAAATAGAAAAAGTAGAGGAGTTGACGGCGGACTAAGGGTGGTCTTCTTGACACCTCGGGTGACCGGAATCTCGCCGGCGGCGAGCTCCAGCGGCGGGTCTTTTCGGGTTGACGGGGAAAAAACGTTCTACGATGCTCAAGCTGGCCATATTAATGCATGTATATGCGTCTACAAGTATCTGGGTCTCACCGTGAGGTTGACGAGGCGGAGAGGGTCCTGTCGGCGGCGGCGGTGCAAGGATTTGCTCGGCGAAGGCGACAGAAGGCTAGCGACGTCAACAGTGGCTTGATTCGGTGCCTGATCTGTAGAGAGGAGCGTGCGCAGACGGTTGAGTACTCCTAAGGACGGTTCTTGCAAGAAGAATTTGGCTGGGGCTCACCGGATGGCTCGGATCGGTATGGCAGGCAGTTGGCCGGAGAGGAAAACATGACCTCGATCTCCTTGCTCGGGCTTCGCCAGCGCAATTCTCTTGGTCACGGTCCTCCTGGAGGCAGGGCGACGGGGTTGGCGCAGTGGCTCGGGCTAGGAATCAACCGGGAGCTCGCCGGAACAGCGACAACTGTCGCGGCGGGCGCTCACTGGACCGAAGGTAAGGACCGACGGCGGCTTCGGCCGGCAATTCCTAGGGCAACCAAGTGCAAAAATGGAACGGTCAGAATGTATAGATCGTGTTCCCGAGGCTTAGAAAGGATGGAGCTCACCGGAGCTAGCTCAAGCTCGATCGAACAGATTCGGCAGTGGGGGAAAATGGCTCTGTCTCCGGTGATCTTTGTGGATACTGTCGTTTTCTTCCGCGGTGGGAGCCGTGAAACCTGAGAGGATTGAGGAGGAGGTTCTGCTTGGCGAGATTGGAGCAATGACTAGCATTGCGCTCGCCGTCTCCTCCCCCCTATGTGGTGTTGGATCGCTCGGGTTGCCTATGGTCTATCTCCTTTCTGTCGTTTGACTCGATTTGGAGGGAGAGATACCACAGATACAATGAGAGGAAATACAGAGAAGGGGCTTTTCCGGCGACTCTCCTGTTCACCGGTCTGCCTACGACGCCCTGTCGGAGAGCCGTTGCTCGTGAGGCCAGGAGTGACAGTGCGTGGGCTGGGGCTGTCGATGCAGTAGACAGCACTGGTCATTGCTCCATCTACCAACAGCCGTGTCCTCTGGTGCTCCTGTTGTTCCACGGCCTGGAGGAGCCCCTGTCGGTGGTGCCCACACGTCATGAAATACTTGCGTTCTTAAGCCATGTTGTGGTTAGGCCTGCTAGCTGGTCATGCGCATGTGGGGTTCGTCCTGGTGCGTGCGAGTGGTGTTAATCTCCACTCTCATGGAGAACGGCAGAGACCCGGCGAGGACGGCGGCCCGGGTAGAAGATGGCGGAGCGTTGAGGACCGCCGGACACACGCTGTCGCCCAGGGGCGCGGAGACTCTGGCAGAGGGCTCCCCGTTACAGGGCGGTGGCGCCAGACGCGGTCTGCTGTGGTCCCCACTGGTACCGAGGGCGGTGCACGTTGTGTGAGCCCTCGTGCCCGGGGCCGGAGGCGGCCCATTCGGACCCGAAGGGCTCGGCTCTACGCTGTCATCAGTGATTTCAGCAGCCGGGCGTTAATAAGGGATGTAGCACAATTCTCTGTGCGGGAAACATCGCTTGTGGCGCGTGAGTAAGGGGCAAGATGGGCGTGCTTCCCACCTGACGGCGTGACCAAATGTCGTGGTTAGACAAGTTAAGTCTGCCCTCTCATCGTCTGTGGGACACTGAAGGAGTTGCCATAACGCGTGAGGCACACAGACCCAGTTCTGTTCCGCTGCTTGTGTGATTATGCCTCCTAGGCTTTGCCTCCTATTATTGTGCTCTGGTGGACCATATTTGCTTGATACGGGATCCACTTCCAGGAAAATGGATCCAAAATACTGGCAGTAAGCGGGTTCATGTTGGCACACCCGAGACTTTTCCGGCAGACAAATCCGACACGCTCTGTCTACATTAGTCTTCATTTTCCCACCTGTTTTGAGCGTGAGTAGTGGATCCACGAATTGAAACCTACACATTTCTTATTTCAGTCCGAACACTATTCCCTGTAGCTTTGCTTTGATAATGATTTGAGGTAAGATTTGTTTGAAGTATTTTGAAGTGAAAATCATGTAAAATTTACCGTGTTAATTAGGTGAGATAGTGCTTACAGGAATTTTTCCATGATTTTATGTCAACCAAACATCTTTATGAAAATCTTAGATTATATAAGTCTAGGTTATAAGAGAGGACAGGGTCTGAAAATGGTTTGAATTTTTTAAGAGGTTTAACTGATTGAATAATGGCTGGAAATTATTGATTCATGATAAACAGGCTAGTAATTGAATAATGATTTCCACAATTGTTTCTGTTCAATTGATGCACTTTAGGAGTTGGGCTAATGTTGCGATAGGGTTTTTAATTGCATGATGGTTTTAATATTGCCAAACTTTATTTGGCAAACGAAGTGATAATGCAAGAATTTAATTTGTTTGCACTCGGAGTGTAGGTCCATAACCTAAATTACTTGGAATTAAATTTAGGGCTGTGGACAGTAGCGGGCACGCAGATGGGAAGGGGACGGGGAAGCGGCAAAGGGAACCTCACTAGTGGCTCGTTGGCGTGGAGAGGCAGCGCAGGAGACGGCGGCGAGGGGCGGCAGCAGCTGCAGTTCGGGAATGGCGTCGCAATGGCGCCCGACGGCGACGAGTAGAGAGGAGCAGTGGACCGGGTCTCAGGGAGCTAGGGAAGAAAGAGAAGATTAGGCGGAGAAGAGAGCACGGCACGCAGGATGCTGGCGAGAGGAGACAGAGACCAGGGCTCAACTTGCGCGAGGGTGGGGAGTTCCGCGGGTTTGCGGGCCTTAAGAAGTGGTGGCGAGGGGTCCTCGGAGGCGAAGAACGTGGTCGTGGCGGAGGGTCGGAGCGACCGCGGAGTGGGTGCGAGCGGTTGGCCAGAGACGGCGAGGGTCAGGTGTGCAGTTGCAGCGGTGTTTGAGGCACGGAGAGGCGCGGTAAGTTGGGGAAAGGGCGGAGAAAGAGACAGAGGAAGTTTTAAAGTCGGCAAGGTAGGTGGTGCGATTTTGGGTGGCAAGGCCGGCGAAGTGGGGAGGTGGTGGTGGCCGCGAGCTCGATTTCGGCGCGGATTGAGGCGGTTGGTGCGGATGAGGGGAGAACGAATGTGAGTCTCGATCTCGGGGCCATGCGCGTGGTGGCGGGAGGCGCGGGAGAGGCGGCGGCGTGGTTGACATCGGCGCCTCCTCGGCCAGAGGTTGGGGCGAGCTGACAAAAGGCGGGCCTTGGGCT
>RYFJ01002528.1:0-73227 GCA_003991445.1 Oryza meyeriana var. granulata | reverse complement strand
GGCAAACTCTCCCCCGGAGATACAATCGCATTCAGAAGCCTCGACTTCGTCGCCGCCGACCAGATCGGCCAAATCTCACCCTGGCCAACATGGACCCGATCCAACCGGCCGAGGAACCAGCTGACTCCGCGCCAGTCGCGCCCACACGACGCACTGCGGCAATCTTCGACGAATGCTGCGGCGATCTCCAATACGCCCAAGCCAGGGACAACTCTTCCTTTCATTGTCGACTCGACTCGGTTCTGAGGCCGGCTGAATCGGGCGAGAAGTGTGAAGAGATCGTCAACTTCCCTCGGATCTCGGCGACGCCGCCGGATATCTACAATCTTACATCCGACGCGGGCAAACCCGATCCCCCTGGAGTTCGACTCGGATACGGCTCCGTGCCCGTCGCTCGAGATCGGGATCTTAGGGGGTCAGTTACACTCATCCCCATCAACCGTCCTGACTTCGACTCGAAGTCCGTACTCCGACTTCCAGTCGGACTACGGGACTCTAAGGTCGGACAGCAGCTCGGCAAGCTTCTCCCGCCACGAGAAATCTTCATGGCAATCCAAAGGCTCTACTCCTACTCAGGAATCACGTCGAACTACACGAACCAACAAAGAGGAGGAGGCCTGCCGTTTGCACGGGAGAACAACAGGAAAAAGAAGCAAGACGCCTGCATGCCCGCAACGACGGCCTACGCAGCTGGGCGAACCGCTCAGCAACCAACCCCTCCAAACAAAAGTTGGCAACCACGACCTGTCTTCGTCATGCCACAACAAACATCGTGGGCCGCCGCAACCCTACTGGACACGGGCCCAACTTGGTCCTGATCCCAGGCCACCCGACGATCTGCAAGGATAAAAGCCATGGCTTACCGCCTGCTGCGCATGTCCAGCAGCACCAACAGCTCGGCGATACCCTCATACCGACCAACCGGTCGGCATCCCCAATGGCAGTCTCGTCTACCTCAAAGCAACCGACGCCGAGCGCGGCCGGCTCTAGTCGGCTGCACACGGAAGTCACGCCAAACGTCACTCGGCAACCCAAACAAACAACCTGCAACCGTCGAAGTGACCGTAGGACAACCGGATCTCGAGGCCAACTATGGCGTGATCTCCGGCAGGATACCAATGCTCCGGCGCTAAGCGAACGAGAAGAAGACGAGCAACGCCAACTAGAAGACGAGAACGAGCATTTTCCGGCCTCCACCACGAGCGTTTTCACCGCCTAGTCGGGGTCGGATGGCCTCATGAAGACAAAGACATACCGGCCTTCACCCAGCGAGCTACACAGGTCTACTGGCCGTCCGAGTTTTCAAGCCTTACAGGCCAGCGACAAATACGATGGCAAAAGACCCAATTTCCCGAGTCCATGCTCCGCGTCTACACTCTGGCGATTCCGAGCAGCTGGGGAAATTCACAAAGTCATGGCCTAACTACCTCCCAGTTGCTCTAGCTGGATTAGCAAGGACATGCTAACAGGGACTCCCAAAGCGATCAATCGGCTCTTGGTGGAGAACTTCCGGGAACGGGGTTCATCACCAATATCCAGGGAACGTACGATGAAGCCATCTTCCGAGTATGACCTATATCGATTGCGCCAAAGGAAGAACGGAGTCTCTTCGTGACTCATCAAGAGGTTTTCTAGGAGGAGGAAACTCAAATCCGAGATCAAGGACAGAGGTCATTCATCGCTGCCTTTCGAAAAGGAGTCAGAGACACCTCGTTCATCGACAAAATTCAACGCGGAAGCCTCCCACTCTGTCAGCCCTCATTCGACATGGCAAACTATACGCCGACTCGGCCCACGCTGTTGCCGAGGCCCTCGATGACAACAAGTTCACCCTGACAGAAGAGCGCGTGGGACGACACCGACGACGGGGCACCGACTAAAGTCTGGGAATCACAAACGCAAAGCAACGATCTAGTGTGGCAGTCGCGTCACAAGCTGCGTCTTCGACTTTTCAACAACTGAAGATATGCAGGACAACAAGTGACATCCGGGGCTGTTCACAAGCTCAACGCTAAGGATGGCATCCCCACTCCGAAATACCGACAGCTAAGTCGCTTCCTGATGAAATATTTCTGTCACTCGGCCCTTGCCAATGCCGCTTACACCTAATAGGTGCACAAGCTGCCACTCTTCTCTGTTTTCTTGCTCTTAAATGATTGCAAAAGTACCTCAAGTAGCAATTAAATCCTAATCCGTGAAACTTTGCTCCATGAAGACGAACTCAAGTCACCCAAAACTCGTGTCTGGAAAGAGCCATGAGCCAACTCCCGATGTGCTAGGGGGCTGTGACTAGTCGCGGCAGAGCTGCTTAAACGTAAGGGATCAACTACTCGGGGAAATTAATATCAATAAGAGGAAGGAACTTGTATTTACATATATTATGTTAAAAATACATTTTACTCGGGTGATTATTTTCATTGTCAGATTGCTACTCATCCGATATCTTTATATTGCAGGCCCAGCTCCGATATGCGTGACAGGAACCAGGGCTGCGAGCCCATCTCCTACGCTCGGGGGGTGACAAATCTGCCAAAGTACCACTCGGGATGCTCCATGGAGGGCTAACTTACCGAGGTACTTGCCCAGTCGGGACCGTCATCTTCCCCGTCTACGCCCATGCAGAGCTAATAATCGACTCCGGCGCCAGTCGAGGCTGTGTACTACTCGGCTAAGTAGGGTACGCCCCATGAGGGTCGCCAAAGCCGAATCCTACGCTAATGCTAGGTTCGGGTACCTTATTGTTACAGCTCTGTCAGGTTGGGTACGCCCCATGAGGGTCGGTTGCCGAATCCTATGCTAATGCAAGGTTCTGGGTGCCTAGCTTGGCCATAACTTCTGTTGGATAGGGTACGCCCCATGAGGGTCACCAGCCGAACCCTCTGCTAATGCAAGGTTTCGGGTACCTTGTTCGGCTTTTACCCAAGTCAGAGAAGACTTACATCGTCAAAGTGCATCCGGATTTCTCATGCACTGCGTCACACCTGAGGAGGGCAAGCAGATCCTGCAATATACCACTCAGGCTTATGTGGCAAACCAGTTGCATCCAGAACGTAAGTCGGAAAGGCTTGCGAATAAGGATTTCTCTGGCTGATTGCGGTTACAACACAACACCAAAAAACTCACCTGACATGCCGATGGATGATACTTCTATAGTAGCTATGCTGGATAGGTCGGCTCAGGCTGGCCTTATTTGGTAGCAGCCACCAAGATATGAGTTCCTACAGTAGCACGCTCCATGGGGCCGCCCGCAGGCTGAGTTGAAATTATAGCGCTGGTGCTACCCACAGGAAAACCGATGAGGTAAACAAGATATGCTTCATGAAGCCTTATTGCTAAACATATATGTTTGGGGTATCTGTTTTATCCACCAGGTCTCGAGGATATATCTTACAAGGATCACAAGCTGGTCTTCATTAAAATGGGGATGCAGTATCTTTCTCGGGTACACCTGACCACGCCGTGGATTTATTTTCATAAAGTGGTACTCGGCCTACATGCGTGGCCATCAGTGCCATGAGCCAACATTATTCCGCTACATGATGCGGATGAGTCTAACTTTCGAGTAGTACACTACTCGGGAGAGACTATAAAAATTCTCATTCCCGCTGACATGATGCGGAGGAGTCTAACTTTCGAGTAGCATACTACTCGGGGAAAGACTATAACATTCTTCAGCTGACGAGCTGAAGAGTCTAACTTCCGAATGGGACGCCACTCGGGAAAGACTATAAACACCTTTTCCAGCTGACATGAAGCTGACGAGTCTAATTTTCGAGTAATTATATTACTTGGGAAAGACTATAAATAATCATCCCAGCTGACATGATGCCGACGAGTCTGATTTTCGAGTAGTATACTACTCGGGAAAGACTATAAACACTCCCTTTCCGGTTGACATGATACCGAAGAGTCCCATATACGAGTAACATCTTACTCAGCAAGACTATAAACGCATATTCCGACTGACATGGAGTCGAAGAGTCCTATATACGAGTAGTATCCTACTCGGCAAGACTATAAATCATATTCCAGTTGACATGATACCGAAGAGTCTCATATACCAGTAGTATACTACTCGGGAAAGACTACCAGGTTAAAGATCTTTGACTTCATGTTTATTGCTTTTCACAATTAAGCACAAAGTCGGGGCTTACACCTTAATAGGTGCGCCTATTCGCGCACACTATTCATACATCTACACGAAGCCCTTCATAGCCTCGTTGCCAGCTGACATGAAGCAGGACTCGGGAAGAAGACACACTCGGACAAGAGTACTCGGGATAGCAACCGCACTCGGGCGATCTTCACCGTGGAGGACGAGCACTCGGCCAATCAGCTGTGACTCAACTATGAAGGTCTCGGGGCTACTGTGGGTGCCATGGGCCCCGGGTACCTCATGACAAGCATATGGGCCACTCGGACAAGAGGATGGGTCTAGCTTGTAATTAGAGATATAGCTAGATTCGGCGGACTTCACCTTGTATAGAAAGGAATATACAGTCCTAGTCGGGTGCGTTATATCTCTAAGGGGAGATCTCCTAGTCGTAATCCGATGGGGACTCCTACCTTGTAACCCTATCCCCCAGTATATAAGGGGAGGCAAGGCGCCCCATGAGGGCAGAAGAGCGCTCATAAGCTCAAAGGTGCACACAAGTTCATCAGAACCACCACCGTATATCCTCAAAGGAATACATACAAACTGGATGTAGGGTATTACCTCACATTGAGGGCCTGAACCAGTATAAAATCCCTCTGTGTTCCTTTGCAATCCATCGAGTTTCCATCCGCCGACTAGCCCCATATATTTTTTGCCGGTGTAAAACATCGACAAGGTCCAGGGGAGACGAGATCGTTAACTTCCCACTTGGACTCGACAATGCCGTAACAATCTTCAATTCCAATCTGATGCGGTGGACTCAATCCTCTAGAATTTGTCTCGGATACGGCCCAGAGCCACTTGAGATCAGGTCCAGGGAGGTTGGGGTCATCATCACACCACTAAACTACTCCAAATCCAACTCCCAGTCGAACAGCAGCCCGGGAAGCTTTTCCCTAGCACGCGAGGTCTTTATGGCATCAAAGGGACCAACTCCAACACAAGATGCATGCCGACTACGCGATCAGTTGGAGGAGGAGGCTCGTCGACTGCATGAGCAACAGGAGGAAGATGTGCGACGCCTACAAGCCAAGTGCGATGCTTGCAATGACATCTTGCACAAGGCTGGGCGGACTGCTCAACAAGAGATCCTCCAAACCCGAGTAGGCGACCATGACGCCTTTGTGACCCCACAATAGAACATCGTGGTCGTTGCCACATTACTCGACACCTTGTAGTTTGGGCCCGACCACCAGGCCACCCCAACCATCACAAGGATCAAAGCAATGATCACCGCTGTGGCTTGCCAGCAGCAACAACAATCTGGAGACACACCCATACCGTTGAACAAGATGGCTTCAGACACGGCAATCTCATTTGCCTCAGCATGACGCCGAGTGGCTGGCTTCGGTCGGCACCACTCGGAGTCCCATCACACGTCACTTGGCCACCACAACGATGATCGCCGGGATGACTAGGATGCTCGGGGACGACTACGACAGGATCTCCACCACGACATCAATGCTCGATGCCGAGAGCGCGAGGAAGATGAACGTCGCCAACTTGAAGATGAGCATGAACGCTTCGGCCTCCACCATGAGCAGTTCCATCACTACAGTCGGAGTCAAAGCCCTCACCTGGATGAAGGAGTTCCAGTGTTCACCCATGAGCTGCAACAAGTCGACTGGCCATCCGGTTTCAAGCCGACTGGTATAGAGAAGTACGACGGCAAGACCAACCTAGAGTTCTGGCTCACCATGTATACTTTGGTGATACGAGTGGCTGGAGGTGATCTCAAGGGCTATGGCTAACTACCTGCCAGTCGCCTTGCCTGACTCGGCGAGGACATGGCTGACAGGGCTTCCCAGGCGGTCAATTGGCTCCTAGGGGGAACTCCGTGAATGTTTCGTCTTGAACTTCTAGGGAACGTATGAGAGGTCATCTTCCGAGTACAATCTATATCAGTGCCACCAGAGGAAGAACAAGTCCCTCCATGATTTCATCAGCATTTTTTCGAGAAATGAAACTCAATACCTAAAATCAAGGATGAGGTCATGATCGCCGCCTTCCGCAAGGGAGTTAGAGACGCACCGTTCATTGCCAAGTTCACTCGGAAGCCACCCAACTCCGTCAAAGCTCTCTTCGAGATGGCCATTAAATATGCTGATTCAGCCGACACAGCGGCCGAGGCACTTGACGACAAGCCCCGACAAAAGGAGCAATAGGAGACAGATGATGTAGCCCTATCCAAGTCTGGAAACCACAAGCGGAAATCTAAGAGCCTTATTGCAGCAATCAATCGCAACCGTCCTCAACCTCCTAGAAGCGAAGATTATTAGAACGACAAGTGACATGCTCAGGGCTCAAAAGCTCAAATGCAAGGATGGCATCCTCACTCCCAACTTGTGCAATACTGAATAACTAAGTCGCTTTTTGATAAATATTTTCTCCTTTATATGATATTCTTATCTAAATGGGCCAAGAGGCAACTCACTTCCCTATGGTTTGACTCAAATATGGTTTAGCGCCGGCCGGGATGGGATTTATGGGGATGAGATCATCAATTCCTCACTCGGCCTCACCAATGCCACAGCCGCTTACACCTAATAGGTGTACATATTGTGCATTTTTTGTTTTTGCTCTTAATGATTGCAAAAGTACTCAAGTAGCATAAATTCCGATCCGTGAAGCTTTGCCCCATGAAAGGCGAACTCAAGTCACCCAAAATGTGTGTCTAGGAAAGAGCCATGAGCCGACTCTCGACGCTCAAGGGCTATGACTAGTCGGGCAGAGTGTTTAAACATAAGGGGTTAACTACTTGGGAAAATTAATATCAATTAAGAGGAGGAACACATATCTACATACATTGTAAAATATTTAGATTTTCATCGGGTGATAGTTTTATACATCAGATGCTACTCATTCGATATGTTTATAATGCAGGGCCCAGTTCCGGATACGTGTAATAGGAAGTTATGGCTACAAGCCTATCTCCTATGCTCGGGGGCTGGACTAGTCTGCCATGATACATTTGGAGTGCGACATTTCAAGAATCACTCGGAATGCTTCATGAGGGCTACTGACTGAGTACTTGCGCCAGTCAGGACACAGATGTCACCTTTACCTTGGTATGCCCCATGGGGGCTAATAACTGACCTCCGGCACTAGTCGGGGTTCGGGTACCATACTGCTGGGTAGGGTACGCCCTATGAGGGTCGCCAGCCGAATCCTATGCTAATGCGAGGTTCGGGTACCTTATTTGGCCACAACTAAGTTGGGTAGGGTACGCCCCATAAGGGTCACCAGCCAAATCATATGCTAATGCAAGGTTCAGGTACCTTATTCGGCTATAATTTTGCCAGGTTGGGTATGCCCCAAAGATTTTTGCCAGCCGAATCCTATGCTAGCGCAGCATTCAGTACCTATTTGGCCAAAACAAGGAAAGAAACCACTATAGGAGCTCTCAATCAAAAAGAAGCCAGAACCTGTACAATCGGATGTTGCAGCCAACCCGGAAACTACGGGGTGCTTATTATTTTTCAAGACTAGAGGACCCGAATCATTCGATTCCTACTAGAAGACGAACTTCCTAAAGATCACAACAAAGCCGAGTAAATCAAGCGACAGACCAAAACCTTTATCGTAGTCAGAGAAGACCTATATCATCAAAGAGCATCCGGAGTTCTCATGCACTACGTCACACTTGAGGAGGGCAAGCAGATCCTGCAATCTATCCACTCAGGCATCTGTGGCAACCATGCTGCATCAATAACATAAGTTGAAAAGGCTTGCAGACAACGATTGCGGTTACCGATGCTGAAGCACTCGTCCTGTCATACAAGGGATGTCAATTTTTTATTCGGCAAACTCACCTACCGGCACAGGAGTTGCAGACTATCATATGCTCAACGCATACTGAGTATAATCTACAGATCTGCGACGCATACTATCATATGCCCAATCGCATCATTACGGGCAACATGCTCAGTTCACTAGCGGCATATTCAAAGATTTCTACGATGATTTCGGCATCAAAATCTGCTACGCTTTGTGGCACACCCCCCAAAGCAATGGGCAGGTTCAGCAATGATCAAAATCTCCAGATTTTATAGGGCTGCGCTGGGTAGGTCGGTTTGGGCCGGCTTATTCGGTTGTAGGCCGAAGATATGAGTTCTTAAATAGCATGCCCTATTGGGTCGCCCGCTGGTCGTGTTAAAATCGTGATGCAGGTGCTATTTTACAAGAACCGATTAAATAATCAGATACACTTCATGCTAAGCCTACAGCCGGGTGTATACATTTGGGTATCTTGATTATTTTAAGGTATTGAGGATATATCCTTATAAGGATCAATAGCTAGTCTCCATTAAAATTGGGGATGCAGGTATCTCTCAAGTACACCTCATCACACATTGGATTTATTCCATAGTGATACTCGGCTTACATGCTTAGCCAAATTGCCTTGAGCAAAATTTCCAGCTAATATATAGTTGAAAAGTCCAATTTCTGAGAAACATATCACTCTGGAAAGACTTAAAGATTAAAGATCTTTGACTTTATGTTTAACTGTTTCCCAATTAAGCACAAAGTCGGGGCTACACCTAATAGGTGCGCCTATTTGGCGCACACTATTCATCTATTTCCATGAAGCCCTTCATAGCCTCGTTGCCAGTTGACATGAAGTAGGACTTGGGAGAAGAAGCACTCAGACAATGAGTACTCGGGAGCAAATCACTAGGGAATCTTTTCACCGTGGAGGATGAGCACTCAGCATCAGCTGTGAGTCAACTATGAAGGTCTCAGGGGCTACTATGGAGGCCATGGGCCCCGGGTACCTCAAGGAAGGCAATTACGGCCACTCGGACAGAGGGTGGGCTGGTCCCTATAATTGGAGATAGTGTAGGACTTGACTTCATATTACCTTGCATGACAAGGAGAGGGATATAGTCCTAGCTGAATACTCTATGTACTGATAAGGAAAGCCCTTGGTCACATCCGACTGGGTTTCCTACCCCGTAACCCTCATCTCTCCAGTATATAAGGAGAGGTAGGGAACATCTTGGGGCAGATGATTCTACATACCACGAAAGCAATACACCACAACTGGAAGTAGGGTATTACCTCACCTCAAAGGCCTGAACCAGTATAAATCTTGTGTGTCCTTTTGAATCCATCGAGTTTAGGTCCGACGAATAGCCCCATATAATTATTGCCGATATAAAACATCGACACTCGGTTCAAACCACGTGGAATTGGTCACCGTGCCGTTTCCCCACGTCCTCCGCCCCTCTCGCGCACTACCCCATGTGCTGTTTCCCTCAATTTGCAAAATCCGGCCACCTCGGCCATGGTCTCGCCCTCCCCATGCCTACTTAAACCCCCACCAAGCTCCTCCGCTCCTTTTCCCCAAACGCCTGAGCTCCCCATGCATCCTAACCCCTCGCGCACTGAGTTCCCGAGTCGCCACCGCGCACCGTCGATTTCAGCCACTCGCCGCCACTACTGTAGTCACCGCCGAGCCTGTCTCTCACCTCCGCCAGCACCGCCATGCACCAGAGCGTCTAGGCCGCCACCCCCACAGGTCTCTACGTCGCCGAAGCCCCTCTCCCGCCGTCATCCCCTTTGGTATGTGTCTCCGCCGGTCCCTGGCCGCCAAATTCCGCCGATCCGCTCAACTATATTGCTCCTAATCCCGTTCTACACTGTCATCAGGACCTCCCGCACCTTGTCTGTGCCTCTACCACCCCTTTGCACCGTCGAAACCTTGTCGGTGTCACCATCCCGAAGCTTCCCATTGCTGCCTCCTCTTCTTCACCACCATTCGTCACACTACGATCATCACCGACCTTTGGTGAGGCCCTGACCGGTTCCCCCTCCTCCTCCACTACTCGCCGCTGCCCTCCGCCACGTTGCATGGTCGCCGCCGGCGACCATCGGGCCGCGCGCCTGGCCACGGCTCGGCCGCGCCAGTGGGGCGCTGCCCCTTTCGTTCTTGGCCATCCAATCTACCTCAGGGTAGATCGGGGCCAGCTATGTGGCGCCCATCGCGGGCACCCGTGCCTCGCCATGTCGGCGCCCTGTTGGTGCTGCGTCGTCTCCTCGGTCCTCCGTGGCTGCCATGTGGGCAGCCACGTGACCTGATCCCACCGGGCCGCAATGGACGTGGTCCACCATGTGCCATCCTCCCGGGCATCGCTGACCGGTGGGGTCCGACTGTCGGTGCCAGTCTGTGAGTCCGCTGACACCATAATTCTGGTTTAATGCGTGATAAATTTGTTCAGAATTGCTTTTGTATAGGAAAGACACAGAAAACCTTTAAAATCCATAACTAATTCATAAGAGCTTCAATTAATTCCATTCAAATTTTATTAAATCTAGAAAAATATCACGAATCCATTAAAAATAGTTTTAGCCCATGTTTCAGTGTTCATATGTATTGTTTTTAATTGTTTGTGCTTTGATTGCTATAGAAACCAACGTTTTCGACCCTCCCATGCACTACGAGGTCGTTGCAGAGTTTGCTGAGCTAGAGCAAAGCAAGTTGCATCGTTTACTTGAACATATTGCACCTACTTTATGCAAATTATTTGCTTTGAATAAATAAACATACATGATTTCATTATTTCATGTGGGAAGATTTAACATATATATGTACATTTTGATGGCTATAATTTGACCACCCTTAATACCTTTGTAGCCTAGGTAACAACTTGATTATAAAATATTTCTAGGATACTTAGCCATGCTTAGACTCAACTAGCTCACCTTGGGAATAAATATTCATTATTACATTTATTGTTTGACTTTATGCCAAAGGATGGGACTTTGGACATGGACTCTTATATAACTAAAATTTGACCTTAATGGTGGGCTATGGGTGCATGGTTTTGCTGGTCACACACATGGCAATTAAGGACCGGTTCGTGGGAACCCTTTGAGCAGTTATTCGTATATACCACAAGCCGGCATGGGCAATGGCTAGGCTTCTAGCGTAGCTTCTCCCTCTCCTAGGCATTGTTGGTGAGAATGGGCATGATGGAGTTGGGTCGGCTCAGGGTCGGGTCGATCAGCTTTCGGATCCATTATGGTGCAATGGGGGTAGCTTGGCCGATACGGTGTGCCCTGTCGGTAGGTGCAACCTCAGCGTGGTGTGGATGGTTATGGAGGGGTAGCTTGGCCGATACAGTGTGTCACAGCCTCTCGCGGGGTGTCGTGGTGACACACCGGCACACGGGAACGTGTGTGGGGCTGTGTCTTGTGGGGACAGTTGTACACCTCTGGCTAGAGTTAAAATCTATTCGAATAGCCGTGCCCACGGTTATGGCGGTTATGGGCGTTTGGTCAAGACTCACCATGATTAGTCTCATCTTAATAAATTGACTTAAAATATGCCGTAGGGATAGGATGGATGGTTGGGCCTGGTCAATGTGGTGTCACATTGATTAGTGATGGATTAATATTGTTGAATTAAATGACCTTTTTACCCGTTTGCGAACTACTATTGTTTGCAATAGCTTTTATGCAAATGAACCCTAAGCCTATCTTTGTCTCTCGTGCATTGTGCATAATTGCGGGTGTGACTTGTTGAGTACTATGGGTGGTACTCAGTCTTGCTCCCTTTCCCCCTCTCAGCGATGGAGTTCCTTTCCGACGAGGATCGTCAGGAGGACTAGGCTGGATCCGCCGTCGAGCTGCCTGTGGAATGGAAGCCTCCACGTGGCTAGTAGTTTATAGGTTTTCTTTATCATTTTCTGCTGCATTTATGTAAGACAATTTATTCTGTTTGTAAGACGTACTCTGTATGACAACTTAGTATTGTGTACCCTGGCTTTCCTGGATAGGGTACACAGAAATGTTCAAAATTCTGGTTGTGAATTTCTGGGCATTACAAGTTTGTACCAGAGCTGAACTTGATTGCACGACCAGCCAAATGGAAACCTTAAGAGCCCTCTGGAACTTCTCATTTGCATATGCCCTTTTGCACTTGGAGTTGTTTTGGGAAAATTGGGAATTTATTCTCGGTTTGGGAAAAAAATCTTGGCCTTTATTTGACTGAAATTTTTGAGTCAGGTCAAGTCTAGGATGGGGATTTTATTTGACGATCGCGTCATGTATGTCCAAATTTTGGGAAAATATTGCTCCATCGGGGGGGGGGGGGTAAAGTTTAATTTAAGACGTGTACAAAATTTTCCTAATCGCCTTGCAATTATTATTTAAATTATTTCAGCATTATTTTATTCGGTCGTATCATTCTGTCGATTTCTTAATATTGATCATGCAAAAATTATTCCATGCTTAAAATTTATGTTTATTTCCAAATTATTTATTGTTCATTTTATTTGGATCTGAGCAACCTTCCTTTATTTCCTCCTTCTTGTCTTCTATAGATGGACAGCCTTCCTAACCACCGTGGAGCCAAGATGGGAGGCTTTGTGGAGGATCTCTACATGATGAGCTTCACATTGGGGTACAGCCATGCCCCCGAGTATACCACAGTGGAGCCATTGGAGGGCTAGCTCCCACATCGTGTCTGCTTGGAGCTGCCAAGCGAGAAATATCTCCTGCTAGCTATGGAGATAGAGATCGGTGGGCATACCTTTGACCACGCTTGCCAGGAGGCCCCATTTCCGCATGATTGGAGAGCTACGTCGCAGGCACCACTCCATCCTTGGCACCACGGCCTACCACTACCTCCCCAACCGGACTCACTACCAGACCTACAACACCTTCTAGTCGGCGGATGTGGAGAACGACACCACCATCGTCCACATGAGGCGAGCCCTGTGGACCATGGACTACATGCATGACAACTGGGTGCGTGCAGCCCACGACAGGGAGGACACCAACAAGATGGCCATTATCGGTCTCCAAAACTAGGTCAACCACCCAAAGAAGGAATTCACCGAGCTGAAGGGTCAACAGCCAATAGGTGGGGCCAAGATCCGTCTAACCCCGAGGAAGAGGACCCTTCCTCCGGTGGGTATCCAGTTGGCCCCTAGGAATGGGCCACATGCACCGCCAGCTCCTGCACTAGCACCAGCTCTGGCATCAGCACCCGCCCTAGCCCCTGCTCTAGTTCCTGCACTAGTGCTAGCACCAGCCAGCGGCACGATCAATGTGTCGTCGAGTGATAGTAGCTCTCAGGGCGGCACCAGCATCCACGGGGACTTCACCTCCACTAACGACAGCAGCTCCTTCAGTGGATTCCGCACCCGCAGTGAGGCTAGTTTGTCATCGCGCAGCAGCGAGGACTACGTGTGTGGCTCCAGGAGCCGCTCCGACGATGAGATGGGCGATGAGCAGGAGCCGGAGTACGACTCGGATGACCGCAAGAGCCGCACAGAGCATTAGAGGCGTCATCCCTAGTTTTTACTGTTTTCCTTAGTTTGTTTCCCTATTAGTTGTGGCGTTAGGAGTGTTTGCTTGGGGTTAGTTGGTGGTTCATACCATCTGTGGTGGTATGGCCGCCCGAATTAGGAGTTGAACTACTTTGTGATGTTTTTAAGTCATTCACTTCAGTTAATTTAATTCAGTGACTTAATGATCACTCCTAGTTCTGAGCCACCTGTTTTCCTCCTTCCCTTCCATTTCCATCCCCCTTCAGATGATGAACACCAGGACCGGTGCCCATGCTACCAGTGACACTAGTGCCAACAACCAGCAAGATGGGGCACCACAGAACAATGGAACCCCCAACCACCTGCCACCCCCGTTACCCGATAACCCAACACTCGCTCAGGTTCTGTCCAACTAGAACCAAATGATGGCAATAATGATGCAGCAAATGCAGCAAAATAATCTGCAACAGCAGCACCAGCAGGCTTAGATCCCAGCCATTGCTCCCCAATCCAAGCTGCCCGAGTTCTTGAGGGTCAGACCACCCACGTTCTCGAGCACCACCAACCCCATGGACGCCAACGATTGGCTGCTGGCAATTGAGAAGAAACTCATCCTTCTCCAATGCAACGACTAGGAAAAGGTCGCCTTTGCCACGCATTAGCTCTAGGGTCCCGCCTCTACTTGGTGGGACAATTCCTCGTGACCCGCACCGCTAGAACCGAGGTCACATGGGCAGAATTCTGCCACAACTTTCGGAAATCCCAGATTCTAGCGGGGATTGTAGCATGGAAGAAGAGGGAATTCTGAGGGTTGGTGAAAGGAAATAAAACAGTCACAGAATACCTCCATGACTTCAACCACCTGGCACGCTATGCGACAGAGAATGTCTGCACTGACGCGGAGAGACAGGAGAAATTCCTAGAGGGGCTAGACGACATGCTGATCAACCAACTCCTCTCTAGTGACTACCCCGATTTCAAGAAGCTGGTGGACAAGGCAATCTGCCAGGAGGACCAACGCAAGAAGATGGACCGCAAGCAAAAGGCGACCCAGTTTAGAGCACACCAAGGACAGCACCAGAGACCCAGGGTGATTCTAGGGCATCAGGGTGGACCCTCCACCATGATTATCCGTCAGCAACACCCATTCCATCCCAGGAACTTTGGGGGTAACGGCACAACAGCGGGCAGCACAATCATCACCCTGCTCCATGCCCGCCGATGGCGCCAGCTCAGTAGGGACAGCCCAGGAAGGATAGTGGGGGGAAAAACCCTCATTTGCTTCAACTGCAATGAGCCGGGCCACTTCGCGGACAAGTGCCCAAAGCCAAAGCGCATTAGCACCAGGCCTATAGCTCCCCAGAACCCCAACGCCAACCAGCCCGTGATCAAGGGGAATGTTAACCACGTCTCCGTAGAAGAGGCATAGGCTGCACCAGAAGTGGTACTGGGTACATTTCCCGTGAACTCAATCCCCGCAACGGTACTTTTTAATTCTAGTGCAACGCATTCATTCATATCAAAGAAATTTGTGGGGACACATGGGATAAAGGTAGTGGAACTTAAGATCCCATGCGGGTTCACACCCCCGGGAGCCGCATGACCACAGCTCACTATAGTCCCTTAGTGAACTTAGAAATCCAAGGATCATCTTTTCTAGCCAATCTCATCCTCCTAGAATCCAAGGACCTAGATGTCAATGGATTGACATCTAGGTCCTTGGATTGGTTGAACCGACACAAAGGGGTGATCAATTGTGCCAACTGCACCATTACGGTGACCAGCCCGGAAGGAAAGGTGGTTACCTTCAAGTCACCAATTCCACTAAGTCGGGAAGCAAGCTTGAATAAGATTGCAGCAGAGGAATAGCCTGAAAGTGGAAAGAAACCAGATAGAAAGGTGGAGGATATCCCAATAGTAAGGGAATATCCGGATGTTTTTCCAAAAGATCTATTGGGAATGCCACCAAAAAGAGTGATCGAGTTTAGAATCGATCTGGCACTAGGAACGGCCCCAATACAAGAGGTCCTACAGAATGGCACCGAACGAGATGGCGGAGGTCAAGAAGCAAGTTGATGATTTGCTACAGAAGGGCTACATCTGACTAAGCACGTCACCTTGGGGTGCACCGATCATCTTTGTGGAAAAGAAAGATAAAACAAAGCGGATGTGCGTGCATTATCGCGCACTAAATGACATAACAATCAAGAACAAGTATCCCCTACCAAGGATTGATGATCTTTTCAATCAGTTGGAAGGAACCACCGTCTTCTCCAAGATAGACATGTGATCAGGATATCACCAGTTGAGAATCCAGGAAGAGGATATTCCGAAGACGGCCTTCACCACTCGGTATGGGCTATATGAGTGCACCGTTATGTCCTTTGGACTAACGAACACACCAGCTTTCTTCATGAACCTGATGAACAAGGTGTTCATGGAGTTTTTGGACAAGTTTATGGTGGTTTTCATCGACGACATCCTCATCTACTCAAAGTCAGCAGAAGAACATGAACAGCACCTCCGGTTGGTTCTCGAGAAGTTAAGAGAGCACCAGCTGTATGCCAAGTTTAGCAAGTGTGACTTCTGGCTGAATGTAGTCCAGTTCCTTGGGCACGTCATCACCGTTCAGGGAGTTGCCGTGGACCTGACGAACGTGGAATTAGTTACTAATTGGAAACTACCCAAGACAGTGACACAGGTGCGGAGTTTCCTTGGACTCGCGGGTTTTTACCGCCGGTTCATCAAAAACTTCTCAAAGATTGTGAGACCCATGACGCAGTTGCTGAAGAAAGATGTGAAGTTTGTCTGGACAACCAAGTGCAACCGTAGCTTTGAGGAGATCAAAAAGAGGCTAGTGTCTGCGCCAGTCTTGATCCTGCCAGATCTCAAGAAGGACTTCCAGGTGTATTGTGACGCATCCTGCCAAGGGCTTGGATGTGTGCTGATGCAAGAGGGCAGCTTGGTAGCCTATGCGTCCCGTCAGTTGCATCCCCACGAGGGCAACTACTTGACACAGGACCTGGAATTGGCAGCAGTGGTGATTTGGCGGTATTACCTCATCGGCAACCTAAGTGAGATCTATACGGACTACAAGGGCTTGAAGTACATATTCACTCAGCTCGACCTGAACCTCCATCAAAGAAGGTGGCTAGAGTTGATTAAAGATTATGACATGGGAATACACTACCACCCGGGGAAAGCCAATGTGGTGGCAGATGCTTTGAGTAGGAAGAGCTACTGCAACACCTCTCGAGCAGAGACATTGTGCAAGGAAGTTCAGCAAGACTTCAAAAGCTTGAATGTGGGCATCGTTGGCCCCGAATTTGTGGCAGCCCTAGAGGCTCAACCTACGCTTTTTGATCAGGTTTGGGAGGCACCAGCGAACGACCCAACGATCAAAGAGCACAAGAAGAACATGAGAGTTGGAAAGGCCCAGGGCTTCACAGAGGACGAAAACGGAATAGTTTGGATGGGAGAACGGTTATGCGTTCCAGACAACAAGGAGCTCAAAGACCAAATACTCCGAGAAGCTCATGAGATGCAGTACTCCATTCACCCCGAAAGCACCAAAATATATGAAGATCTCAAGACAGAGTTTTGGTGGGCCAGCATGAGAAGAGAGAGAGCGGAATTCATGGCACTCTATGATGTGTGTCAGCAAGTCAATGCAGAACATCAGAGGCCCGCAGGACTTCTACAATCGCTCAAGGTCCCAGAGTGAAATGGGAAGAGATTGGGATGGACTTCATCACCGGTTAGCCCTGAACATTGTCAAGATATGATTCGATCTGGGTGACGTGATCATTGACCGACTCACCAAGGTCGCTTATTTCATCCCGTTGCACACGACCTACTCCGGCAAGAGACTGACAGAACTCTACATGGCCCGCATAATGTGTTTACACGGAGTACCCAAAAGGATCATGTCCGACCGCGGAAGCCAGTTCACTTCCAAATTCTGGCAGAAGCTACAAGCAGAACTAGGGACCTATTTAAATTTCAGCACAGCCTACCATCCACAAACAGACGGGTAGACGGAAAGGGTCAATCAAATACTGGAAGACATGCTGAGAGCTTGTGCATTAGACTTCGGTGGGACCTAGGATAAAAGTTTGCCCTATGCGGAGTTCTCGTACAACAACAGCTATCAAGCCAGTTTGCAGATGGCACCGCTTGAAGCCTTGTATGGCAGGAAGTGCCATACACCCCTCTTCTGGGATCAGATCGGTGAACGTCAGGTATTTGGGACAGATTCACTCAAAGAAGCTGAGGAGAAAGTGGCAATTATCCGGGAAAGATTGAAGACGGCTCAGTCAAGACAGAAGAGCTATGCCGACAACCGCCGCAGAGACTTAAGCTTCGAAGAAGGAGACTACGTGTACCTTCACGTCACCCCACTTCGAGGTGTACATAGGTTTGAAACGAAGGGAAAGTTAACACCACGTTTCGGGGGACCCTACTAGGTCGCGTATCAATTGAATCTTCCAGATTCAATGGCAGGCATACATGATGTGTTCCACGTGTCCCACCTAAAGAAATGTCTAAGGGTACTGACAGAACAGGCTGATCCGGAGCAGATAGAAATCCAGGAGGACCTCACTTATGTGGAGAGGCCAGTCTGAATATTGGAGATCAATGAAAGAAACACAGGAGTAGGGTGATCAGATTCTACATGGTACAGTGCAGCCATCATTCCGAGGAAGAGGCTACCTGGGAGTGAGAGGATGAATTGAAGTCCACCCATCCGCAACTCTTCGCCAGCTATTCCAAATCTCAAGGATGAGATTCTGTTTAAGGGGGTAGGTTTGTCACACCCTAAGATTTTTCCCCCTTAATAGAGCCACACAAAAATATACCCAAGAAAATACTCAAAGAAATTATTTAATTAAGGCAAGAGAAATCAATAAATGGAGAAAATACAAAATATCAATCTACCATGGCTGGGAATATTTTTCTTGTGTTCCTCTTGCCAAAAATACACTAACAGGATTTTTACTGGAATTTTTAGAGCATTGGAAGTATTTTTAATAAATGGGAAAGCATTATCGGAATTTAAAAGCTCCTGGAAATTCTTGTTCCTTTTCCCTTTCTTCTTTTTCACTTTTTCTCTTTCTCTTTTCTCTTCCAGGCCGTGGCCCACTCATGTGAGTGGCTCGCTCGCCCCAAGCGCCTCCCCTCCTCTTCCTCACTGACCGCTGGGCCCTGTCCATCAGTCCCACACCCCCACATCTCCCTCGCTCTCACCCTCTGCCAACCGGGCCCACTCACTAGCGTACCCCCGCGTCTCACCACTCACCCCTCCCACTGACATGTGGGACCGGGATCCCTAACGTCTGACCGAATTGGCCAGAGGGGATCAGTCCCACCCGCCGTGCGATTGCGCCTCGTGCCGAGCCCACGCACCCTCGCCCTCGGTTGAAACCACGCAGACTTGGTCACCGAGCCGTTTCCCCACATCCTCCGCCCCTCTCGCGCACTACCCACTGTGAATTTCGCACGTCCCGTCCTCGTCGCCGTTTCCCTTAATTGGCAAAATCCAGCCGCCTCGGCCACGATCTCGCCCTCCCCGTGCCTACTTAAATCCCCACCGAGCTCCTCCGCTCCTTTTCCCCCCAAATGCTCGAGCTCCTCATGCATCCTAACCCCTCGCGCACCGAGTTCCTGAGCCGCCACCGCGCTCCACCGATTTCAGCCGCTCGCCGCCGTCGCTGTAGTCGCCGCCGAGCCTGTCTCTCGCCAGCGCTAGCACCGCCGTGTGCCAGAGCATCTAGGCCACCACCCCCACAAGTTTCTACGCCGCCAGAGCCTCTCTCCCACCGTCATTCCCTTTGGTATGTGTCTCCGCCGGTCCCTGGCCACCAAATTCCACCGATCCGCTCAACTATTTTGCTCCTAATCCCGTTCTACACCATCGCCAGAACCTCCTGCACCTCATCTGCACCTTCGCCGCCCCTTTGTGCCATCGGAACCCCATTGGCGTTGCCATCCCAAAGATTCTCGCCATTGACTCCTCTTCTTCGCCGCCGTTCATCGCCCTACGATCGTCACTGACCTTCGGTGAGGTCCTGACCAGTTCCCCCTCCTCCTCTGCTGCTCTGATTAATTCCATTCAAATTTTATTAAATCCAAAAAATATCAAGAATCTATTAAAAATAGTTTTAGCCCATGTTTCAGTGTTCACATGTACTGTTTTTAATTGTTTGTGCTTTGATTGCTATAGAAAACGACTTGATGTAGCGTTGATCAGTGAAGGATTAATATTGCTGAATTAAATGACATTTTTACCCATTTGCGAACTACTATTGTTTGTAATTGCTTTTACGCTAATGAACCCTTAGCCTATCTTTGTCTCCCGTGCATTGTGCATAATTGCGGATGTGACTTGTTGAGTACTGTAGGTGGTACTCAGTCTTACTCCCTTTTCCCCTCTCAGAGATGGAGTTCCTTTCTGATGAGGATTGTCAAGAGGACTAGGCTGGATCCGCCGTCGAGCTGCCTGTGGAATGGAAGCCTCCGCGTGGCTAGTTGTTTATAGGTTTTCTTTATCGTTTTCCACTGCATTTATGTAATACAATTTATTCTATTTGTAAGACGTACTTTGTTTGGCAACTTGGTATTGTGTACCCTGGCTTTCCTGGACAGGGATGTAATACACAGAAATATTCAAAATTCTGGTTGTGAATTTCTAGGCATTACATTACCTCACCTTGAGGCTGAACCAGGATAAACCTTTTGTGTCCCTTTAAGTCCATCAAGTGTGGGTTCTGCAAATAGCCCCATAATCGGTACAGCCGATATAAAACATTGATAGTTGGCATGCCAGGTAGGGGGATCGTCAAGATCATCGTCAACAAGCCTGATGGATCTAATCACCGGAGTCAACGGCATCAACTTCATCCCTGGACAAGCCATTAGCTTTGGGAGCCTCGACTTCATCGCCTATAATTTTGGCAATCTCACCTTGTCTGACTCGGATTCGACCAGATCGGCCAGGGACCAGTCTGACCCAGCGCCAGTCGGCTTACTCAATGCCGCAGCGGTCTTCAACAACTTGCTTCGGTGATATCCAAGATCTACGAGTTCAGGGACAACTCTCTTTCCTGGTGTTCGACTCGGACACGACCCTAAGCCAGTCGAGATCAGGCTTAGGGGAGATGGGATCGTCAATTTCCCACTCGGACTCAACAATTCAGCAGCCATGTTCAATTTTAATCTGGCACGGCAAACTCAATCATCTGGAATTTGACTCGGATATGGCCCAGAGCCGCTTGAGATAGGATCTATAGAGGTTGGGGTAATCCTTACACCATAAAACTACTCCAAGTCCGACTATCAGTCGGACAGTAGCTCGGGGAGCTTTTCTTCACCACGTGAAGTCTTCCTGGTGTCGAAGGGATCAACTCCAACACAAGATGCACGCCGACTACGCGACCAGCAAGAGGTGGAGGCTCGCCGACTACATCAGCAACTAGAGGAAGAAAATTAACGCCTACAGGCCAAGCGCGATGCTCGCAATGACAATCTGTGCAAGGCCGGCCGAACGGCACAACAGGGGATCCTTCAAACTAGGGTGGGCGACCATGACATCTTTGTAACACCTCAACAGAATGTCGTGGCCGTTGCAACACTCCTGGACACCCTGTAGCTGGGGCTTGATCACCATGTTACCCCGACTATCGCAAGGTTCAAGGCCATGATAACTGCTGCAGCCTACCAACAATGTCAGCAGTCTAGAGACACCCTCATCCCATCAGGTAAAACAACTTCAGATGCTGCAACATCATCAACCACGACGCGACACCGAGAAGCAAGTACTGATCAGCGCTGCTCAAAGTCAAACTGTATTTCACAAGGGCACAATGATGATCATCGGCGGTACCTGCATGACGGGCGCCAAGAAAACCGCGACGCTCGAGAGCGACTACGACGTGACCTCTGCCACGACATCAACGCTCGATGCCAAGAGCGCGAGGACGATGAACGACGCTGACTTGAGGAGCACGAGCGCTTCAGCCTTCTCCATGAGCGGTTTCACCAACACATTTGGAGCCAGAGCACTCACTAGGATGAGGGAGTCCCCGCCTTCTTGCGCAAACTACAGCAAGTCGACTAGCCCACGAGCTTCAAACCCACTAGCATAGAGAAGTACAACGGCAAGACTAATCCTGAGTCCTAGCTCACCGTGTACACCCTAGCAATCCGAGTAGCTGGAGGCGACCATAAAGCTATGATGAATTATCTCCTAGTTACCCTAGCCTACTCGGCACGGACGTGGTTAACGGGGCTTCCCAGAGGGTCTATTGGCTCCTGAGGGGAGCTCCGTGTGCGGTTCATGGCCAGCTTTTAGGGAACGTACTAAAGACCAGCGTCATAATATGACCTATACCAGTGCCACCAGAAGAAGAATGATTCTCTCAGGGACTTCATCAAGGGCTTTCCCTAGAAGAGGAACTCAATCCCCAAGATTAAAGACGCGGTACTCATTGCTGCAAGGGAGTCAGAGACACCCTATTCATCATGAAGTTCACTCAGAAGCTGCCTGCATCTGTCAAAACTCTCTTCGACATGGCCAATAAGTATGCTGATTCAACCGATGCTGTCTCCGAGGCACTTGATGACAAGAAGAAGCCATGACAGAAGGAGCGACGAGACACTAACGAGGCAGCCCCATCCAAGCTAGGAACCGCAAGCACAATTCAGAGGACATCATTGTCGATGTTTTACACCGGCAATATGAATATAGGGCTACTCGTCGGATCAAAACTCAGTGGACTGCAAAGGAACACAGGGAGTTTATACTGGTTTAGGCCCTCGATGTGAGGTAATACCCTACGTCCAGTTGTGGTGTATTTCCTTTGAGGATGTGTGATGGTAGTTCTGATGAACTTCTGATGTCTTGCCCTCAGGGGGCGCCCTGCCTCCCCTTATATACTAGGGGACGGGTTTACAAAGTAGGAGTCCCGATCGAACTATAACCAAGGGATCTCCTGCTAGAGATATAACTTGCCCAACTAGGATTGTATCTTCCTTATCGTACAAGGTTAAGTCTACCGAGTGCTATCATATCTCTAATTACAAGGCTAGGCCCATCCTCTTGCCGAGTGGCCCATATGCCTCTCGTGAGGTACTCGGGGCCCATGGCCTCCACAGCAGCCCCTGAGACCTTCATAGTTGAGTCACAGCTAATGCCGAGTGCTCATCCTTCACGGTGAAGTATTCCTGAGTGCATTGCTCCCGAGTACTCTTTGTCCGAGTGCTTCTTCCCCCGAGTCTTGCTTCATGTCAGCTGGCAGGAGGCTATGAAGGGCTCCATGTAGAAGTATGAATAGTATGCACCGAATAGGCGCACCTATTAGGTGTAGCCCCCGACTTTGTGCTTAATTATGAAACAATTAAACATAAAGTCAAAGATCCTTAACCTTGTAGTTTTTTCCGAGTAGTATGCTACTGGTATATGAGACTCTTCAGCATCATGTCAACCGGAATAATTTTTTATAGTCTTTCTCGAGTAGTATATCACTCGGAAGTTAGACTCTTCAGCATCATGTCAACTGGAATAATTTTTGCTCATGGCAATTGTTGGCCAAGCATGTAGGCCGAGTACCACTTTATGGATTTCAACCCAATATGTGGTCAGGTGTACTTGAGAGATACCTGCATCCCCAATTTTAATGGAAACTAGCTTGTGATCCTTATAAGGATATATCCTCAATACCTGGTAAATAATGTAGATACCCAAATGTATACACTCGGTTGTAGGCTTAGCATGAAGCATATCTAATTATTTGATTGGTTTCTGTGGGTATCACCAGCACTGTGATTTTAACACAGCTAGCGAGTGGCCCAACTTGAGCGTGCTACTGTAGAAACTCATGTCTTGCGGCTTAGTACCGAATTTGTAGGCCCAGGCCCATTTATTGGCACAGGCTCTTATAAAGGCAGGGAGAGAGAGAAAAGATTTCCTCATCTTCTCCAATCCACCAATCGCTTCGTCTTCCAACTTTCGCGCTGAAAATTTGTACCTCGCCTCGCTAGGGTTTGCCACTGCAAACTCTTCCCTCCTGAAACTCGGGTGATCCTGCTCCTCCGCGTCCATTCCAAGCCCCTAGGTAGCGTTTCCCCCAAATCTCCTTGCCTCAAGCAATGCCGAGAGCTTCAGAAATCCTGGAGGTGTCTGATGAGGCTTGGCCAACTTCGGATTGCGGCTTGACCAAGCTGAAGTACTTGGAGAGACAGCTGAGATTGCAGAGCCGTGAGGTCATCAACTGGCATCTAGCTGAAGGGGAATCGATCCCAGCACCCCAAGGTGGTGAGACTGTAGTTTTCGCCTCATTCTGCGATCGGGGTCTGTCTCTTCCTTCTTTGATTTTTTGCGCCAGCTTCTTTCCTTCTATGGGCTAGAGCTAGTAAATCTGAACCCCAACTCCATTCTGTAAATCTCTATTTTTGCAACTTTGTGCGAATGCTTCTTGGGTGTGGAACCCCACTTCAATATGTTCTGATACTTGTTCCACATCAAGCCTCAGCCCTCTAAGAACAAAGTCCAGGTGATAAGGGGAGCCAGTCTTCAGCTTAGGAATGAGATGAAGAAAATCTATCTCCATATTCCCTTGAAATCTTCCCTTAAGGGTTGGCATAAAGAGTGGTTCTATTGCTCAAATTCTGAACCACGTCTGCCCCTTTTCACTGGTCTGCCTCCGGAGGTTGAGTCTAGCTGGTCATCTGTGCCAAGCTTTGAGAAGATGGGCCAAGTATATATGCTGATTGATAAGATTGACAAACTGAAGAGCACTGGTTTGACTAGCCCCTAGGTGGCCAGACGTTTCCTGACCCGGGGTATCAGGCCACTGAAGCTAAGAAGTCACTTCGGCTGGGATTACCAAGGAAAAAACGATCCCAGCCGAGAGTACCTAGAATTGACTGACAAGCTGTTAATGCCAAAATTTGGCATGATCTCTTTATCAGATTCGGTTGAAAGGAAAATCACAGATGACCGGTGGAAATTGGGCCAGAAGAAACCGAGTTTAAGGAAGGATCGTGAAGACCACAGTATGGCAGTTATATTCCGTGTCTATTATTTAGGCAATATTAATTTTTATCTTTAGGAAACCTAATCTCGTGTCTGATCGGGTCCTGTTAGTGTTTCCTTTTGTAATCAGGAAATCTTGTACCGTGTCCAATAAGGACTCGTATCAACTCGGGGTATAAATACGTATGCCCGGGTGCATTGTAATCTATCTACATCAATCAGATCAATACAATCTCGGCACATCGCCACCCCTTCGATAGGTTCTTGCTTCTCGAGCCGGGCTGCATCGATTAAGTTTGACCTCCTGCGAGAGGGTAAGTCTCGTCACCCCGGCCACCGCATCGGCTAGGACTTCCTCAGTTGAGTTCGATATTCTAGTCAGTTCACGGTGGACGGCTTACCACAATATATCTATTTTATCTATGGCTGCATCAGTTTAGTATGATCTCATAGATCGATTAGGTATATCACATCACGCGTGCACAGATCGTATCGGCTTACTGGGAGCAATTTATCATTAGTTTGTGCTGCATCGGTTGGGTCCGACCTACTAAACTGCCAGTGATAAATCGTTCCTGCAAGGTTGATATTTTTTGTGCAAGCGTCTTATCGGGATGTATAGCCGATAAGTTATCATATTTTACATTGCGATCGCATTAGATCTATCGGCCTATCGAGGTCTTGTTATCGTCATCGGTCTGTGCTGCAACAGTTGGGTCCGATCTACTAGACTGTTGATAATAACTTTACTCTTAATAAGCCGATGGGTTTTCATGCGATGTTTTATCGGAGCGTTTAGCCGATAAGTTACCTTCATATCCAGCCGATTTGTCACAAACATGTTTAGAAAATCGCTGCCAAGTCGGGGCGGCACGAAATTGCATATCTCTATTGTTCACTGTGGCGAAGACCCGGGCGCGGGCACAAGCAAAGACCCGGGCACGAAGAGCAGGCGAGGACCCGGGTGCGGGCACGAACAAGGGTCCGGGCACAAGCACGGATAGCAGACGAAGACCCGGGCGCGGGCATAGGCAAGGACCCGGGCACGGGCACGAACAGCATGCAAGGACTCGAGCACGGGCATGGGGCCCAGGCACGGGTGCGAGCAGCACCTTTGGAGCGGCGCTAGCAATTATATGCGCAATCGGCTGAAATGTATTCAATCTATTTATTTACGCATCCTGCCTACTTATTTTATTAGTTTATAGCTGATTTTCGAATATCCCTTCGGCAATCGGCTAGTTTGATATTTGCTTATTATTATTAGTTACTGCTCATGCCATCATCGGTTTCCAGTCGGTGTATAAGTGCTACAGTTCATATCGGCTATCGGCCGATGAGACGAGTCCAGATCGGCTTCCAGCCGATTGGCTCATTGATTTAACATTTTCTATCTCCTTGTCAATTGCAGGGTCAAATTGACTAGCACGCCTACGAACCTCAAGATTTTAGGACCTGCACTGGAGTGAAGCAAATCTCCCAGGCCTTCGCATGTCTCTAGGCGCCGAACCAGGTCGTCGGCCCCCGGCGGTTTTCGGCGTCAACACGCTTTTGGCACGCCCAGTGGGACCCGAAGTTTTAACACAAAGTCTCAAACGGAATTGCAACATGGCCGGAAAAGAGATCAGAACAGACAATGTAATTCCAGTCAACATGGAAGATTTAACTGAAGAACAAAAACAGCAAGTCGAGCAAAATATGGCCAATTTTCAGAAGCTTTGCTTGGAATCCTTCAGCATGACAAGACAAGGGCCGATTCAGAAGACGCAATTTCCAAAACCAGTTCTGTTTGGTGAATCGAGCCGCACACCACCTGAAAGTCCACCAGTAAAACCCTTACAGGAGATGGTGAATGAAGCAGTGCATCACGCGCTCATCAATCAGTCTGGGATCCTAGTGAATACACTCCATAATCTCATCAAGAAAACAGTGGATGGGTCAATTCTTCAAGAGCCTACTCGAGGTCCTGTATATCTCCCGCCAAAGATGGAGCCAAATCAGGTTACTTATGGGATAAACAGAGACATACCGGAAAACCTGTTTACGCAGAACCAGGCTAGGGGGCACCAGGATATTCTTGCTAGATACCATCGGTCTGCTTATTATGGGGGATATCAACAGAATTACCCAGGTGGTATTGCCGACTCAGGAAATCATCAGAGAGAATACCCTAGGCAGAATCGGCAACCAACTCCCCCGATACAATATCAACAGGACAACCCGAGGGAAGAAGATTTATCAACAAGGGTTGCAGAAATAGTAAGGGAACAATTTGGGATCAAGCCCAAGGAGCAGACATTTATGTATCGGCATCCATATCCCAAGTGGTTTGATAGAGTGCCATTGCCACACCGATACAGGGTTCCAGATTTTTCCAAGTTCTCAGGGCAGGACAGTACATCTACAGTAGAACACATTAGCCAATTCCTGGCACAGTGCGGAGAGGCATCGGCTGAGGAGGCTCTGAGAGTTAGGTTTTTCCCCTTGTCGCTATTTGGATTGGCTTTTACATGGTTCTTCTCATTACCACCGAATTTAGTTCGGGGATGGGCCGATCTAGAAAAATAGTTTCAGAAATATTTCTTTGCTAGAATCCATGAGATGAGACTGACAGATCTAACATCGGTTAGACAGCGACCACACGAAATAGTACCGGAATATATTCAGTGATTTCGGGACGTTAGAAACCGGTGTTACAGTCTGAATTTGAGCGATGGACATCTAGCCGATTTAGCTTTCCAGGGTCTTTTAGCACCAATTAAAGAGAGGTTTTCATCACAGGAGTTCGAGTCCCTGGCGCACCTGGTTCAGAAGGTATCGGCTCATGAAAGCCGGTTTCAAGAGGCGAAAAAAGATAAATATCAGAGAAGGGTTGCTCAGGTACAGGTTTACTCATCGGACTCAGACGATGAGGGATCCGATGCTGAAGTCGGATTGGCGGAGTGGGCTAGAAACAAAAAATCAGTATCATGCCCGTGGGTCAAGGATATCGGCAAAGAGGAGCGATATGACTTTGACGTCAATAAAGCCGATAAAATCTTCGACTTGTTGCTACAAGAAAAGCAGATACAACTTCCGCCAAACCATGTAATTCCATCGGCTGAAGAACTGAAGAGGAAGAGATATTGCAAGTGGCACAATACGATATCACATCACACCAACGAGTACAAAGTTTTTCGGCAACAAATTCAATCAACTATTGAGCAAGGGAGAATCAAGTTTGAAGACAAGAAGGCGATGAAGATTGACGGACACCCGTTTCCCGTGAACATGGTTTATGCGGGATCATCGTCAAGGACTCACGCCGATGAAGGAAGGCATGTGGATCATAGAAAATCAAGGATTACTTCATCAGGTATGATAGAAAAATATTCAAAGTACGAAGAGCAGTGGATTGAGCCAGATAGGGAAAGGTATAATCCACATTGGGATTGTCCGTTCTTCCGGTTCTGCTGGGATCAAGGGATGAGATTGCCATCAATTGAAGATTGCCCTGAGTGTAATAATCTGAGGTTTCAGCGGGATCGGCAGGAAAGTTTTTCATAGGATCGGCCACCTAGGAGAAGAGCATCGGTACATAGCCGATTAGGGCCGGTCCACGAAGAATTCTTTGAAGAAAATAAAGAGGAACTGCATGGAAAAACAAGTCCAAAATCCTCAATGGTGTCCTAGTGGGATATTCACAAAGAATCAGAAGAGAAGGGCACAATGGCTACGACACCGAGAGCAAAAGGAAGAACAGAGGCAAGATCAGGAAGAAGCCGATCATCGTCATAAGAGAACTAAGCGAGTATGGCGTGTGAAGGGGAAGGATGATGAAGTCGATGCATCGGCTCCGGTAAACATGGTTTTCTTTTTGCCTCGGGAATATAAAGCACTTTCATCGGACGAAGAAGGCAATGAGGAAGTTTTCGCTCAACTAACGTTGCAACCCGACCAAGCTATATTTGATAAACCTGAGGAATCAAAGCATCAGCACTTAAAGCCATTATATATCAAGGGCTATGTGAATGGGAAGCCGATGACGAAGATGCTAGTTGATGGGGGAGCAGCTATTAATCTAATGCCTTATGCTACATTTCAAAAATTGGGGAAAACTGCCGAAGATTTGATCAAGACGAATATGGTGCTAAAGGACTTCGGTGGGAATTCATCAGAGGCAAAAGGCGTGTTAAACGTGGAGTTGACAGTGGGAAACAAGACATTACCTACCATGTTTTTCGTTGTCGATGGAAAAGGATCATATAGTTTACTCCTCGACAGGGATTGGATTCACGCGAACTGTTGCGTGCCCTCGACGATGCATCAATGTTTGATACAGTGGCAAGGGGACCAAGTTGAGGTAGTCTTAGCAGATCGGTCAACCAACATTGCAATGACTGATTTGCCGGTCTGGGAAGCCGATGGTGTTGATTGCTTGTCTGGAAAAACATGGGAAGGGGATTATCTCAAGGTCACCAGCCAAGGGATACAGCCGATTCAGCAAGTCGGCTCCGAGTTGTTACTCTAATGGGATCCATTGAAGATTTCGAGGGCAAACTGGGACAAGGGTTTACGTCGGCCGATGACTTAGAGGAGATCGACATAGGACCAGGAGATAAGCCAAGGACGACGTACATAAGCAAAAAGTTATGCCCTGAACTTTGAGAAGAATTGATAACACTGTTGAAGGAGTATTGGGATTGTTTTGCTTGGGAGTATCATGAGATGCCAGGATTAAGCCGATCAATTGTTGAACATCGGCTACCCATTAAACCAGGATATCGGCCGTTTAAACAGGCTCCAAGGAGATTTAAGGCGGAGTTGTATGAGCCAATCAAAGCGGAGATTACAAGGTTATATGATGCCAAGTTTATAAGGCCGTGCCGATATGCTGAGTGGGTTTCTAATATCGTCCCGGTGGAAAAGAAGAATGGAAAATTGAGGATATGTATTGATTTCCGGGATTTAAATAAAGCTACCCCCAAGGATGAGTACCCGATGCCGATAGTAGATTTGTTGGTGGATGCGGCATCAGGCCATAAGATTATTAGCTTCATGGACGGCAATGCAGGATACAATCAGATTTTTATGGCTGAAGAAGATATACATAAGACTGCGTTTCGATGTCCTGGAGCTATCGGCTTATATGAGTGGGTAGTAATGACGTTTGGGTTAAAAAGTGCCGGTGCGACCTATCAGAGGGCGATGAATAATATATTTCATGATCTCATTGGCTTGTTAGTGGAAATTTACATTGATGATGTGGTGGTTAAGTCTAAGAGTGAGGAAAGCCATATAGCCGATTTGCGAAAAGTGCTGGAAAGGGCCAAGAAATACGGACTAAGGATGAATCCCAACAAATGCGCTTTTGGTGTATCAGCTGGACAGTTTTTGGGTTTTATGGTTCATGAATGAGGAATTGAAGTTAGTCAACGGAGCATCAGAGCCATCAAGACCACGGAGCCACCAAGCAACAAGACAGAGTTACAGTCATTGATCGGCAAGATTAATTTTGTAAGGAGATTTATATCAAATTTGTCAGGAAGAATTGAATCTTTTACTCCGTTATTGAGGTTGAAAGCCGATCAAGAGTTCGTGTGGGGGGCAGATTAGCAGAAGGCATTTGATGGAATTAAGAGTTATTTGAGTTCCCCACCTGTTCTAATTCCGCCGCAGAAAGGAGTGCCGTTTAAATTATACTTATCAGCCGATGAGAAATCCATCGGATCTGTTTTAATTCAGGAGTTTGAAGGAAAGGAGTGGGTTGTGTTCTATTTAAGCAGAAGACTTTTGGATGCTGAAACTAGATATCCTGCGGTGGAGAGATTATGCCTTTGTCTATATTTCTCATGCACGAAGTTAAGGCATTATATCCTATCGGCTGAATGCACGGTGGTTTGCAAGGCCGATGTGGTGAAGTATATGTTGTCGGCTCCAGTTTTGAAAGGGCGAATTGGTAAATGGATCTTTGCCTTGACCGAATTTGACTTGAGATATGAATCGGCTAAAGCAATCAAGGGACAAGCGGTGGCCGATTTCATTGTGCAGCATAGAGGGGATTGTGAGAATTATGTGGAGCCGATCCCATGGACTTTGTTTTTTGATGGATCAGTGTGCAAGCATGGATCTGGTATTGGCTTGGTCATTGTATCGCCTCGGGTGGCAAGTTTTGAGTTTGCTTTTACAATTAAACCTTATCAGACTAATAATCAGGCGGAATACGAGGCGGTATTAAAAGGACTTCAGCTTTTAAAGGAGATCGGAGCCAATATCATAGATATAGTTGGTGATTCTTTGTTGGTGATCAAGCAGTTGTCTGGGGAATATGAGTGCAGGGATGATGTTTTGAGATCATATTATGAGGAATGTACAGATTTGTTGAAGGATTTCAAGATGGTATCAGTGGATCATATCCCTAGAGAATAGAATTTAGAAGCCAATGATCTTGCACAAATTGCTTCTGGTTATCGGCTGAATAGACAGGTTGAGGTTGAAATAGCCGATAATGATAGTCAGGATAAAGCCGATGATTGGAGACAGGAAATAATTGGTTATCTACAAAATCCGTCGCAATCGATTTCCAGGAAGCTTCGGTATAAAGCTACTAAATATGTGCTGCTTGATGGGGAGTTATATTATCGGACTTTTGAGGGAGTTCTGCTAAGGTGCCTGAATTTGGAAGAAGCCAAAGTGGTGATGTGCGAAGTGAATGAAGGCGTTTGTGGGACTCATCAATCGGCTCATAAGATGAAGTGGTTGCTGAGAAGAGTGGGATACTTTTGGCCGACAATGCTAGATGATTGCTTCAGGTACTATAAAGGATGTCAAGATTGCCAGAAGTTTGGCAATATACAGCAGGCACCAGCATCGGCTATGAATCCTATCATCAAACCGTGGCCGTTCAGAGGATGGGGAATTGACATGATCGGCCAGGTTTATCCTCCATCGAGTAAAGGACATAAATTCATATTGGCGGCGACAGATTATTTTACAAAGTGGGTAGAAGCGATTCCTCTAAAGAAAGTTACGTCCAAAGAAGTGATTGAGTTTGTAAAAGAGCATATAATTTATCGGTTTGGAATTCCTCAGATGATAACTATCGACCAGGGATCTATTTTCGTGTCCGATGAGTTTCAACAGTTTGCTACCAGTATGGGAATCAAATTATTGAATTCATCGCCTTATTATGCTCAGGCTAATGGACAGGCGGAGGCTTCTAATAAGAGTTTGATCAAGTTGATTAAGTGGAAGATTGATGAACAACCGCGAAGATGGCATACTACATTAGCCGATTCATTATGGGCATATCGGATGGCGTGTCATGGGTCTACCTGGGTGCCACCTTACCAATTAGTGTATGGACATGAAGCGGTTTTACCTTGGGAGACTAACATCGGCTCTAGGAGAATTTCTTTACAGGATCAATTGACAGCCGATGATTATTATAACTTGATGGCAAATGAACTCGAAGATTTGGCTCAAAATCGGTTAAGGGCGCTGGAGAGGATCAAGGAAAACAAGGCTAAGGCGGCTAGGCATTATAACAGAAAGGTGGTGAATAAATCGTTTGCTGAGGGAGATCTTGTGTGGAAATTGATTTTGCTAATCGGGTCCAGAGATAATAAGTTTGGAAAGTGGTCGCCTAATTGGGAGGGGCCCTATCGGATTAATCGTTGTATGCCTGGTAATGCCTATATACTAGAAGATCTTAGGGGGACGGAGTTTGCTAAAGCGCTTAATGGGAAATATCTCAAGAAGTACTATCCGAGCATTTGGATTAACTCCTAAATCGGCTGGATGCGGCCAATTTCTAAAACAGTTCAGAAAGCCGATGTTTTTGCATCGCCTAAAGATAGCCGATATCAATTGATATCGCCTTTAGATCAAATAGACAAAGATACTAAGGGACAATTGAAAGAAACAGGCAACAGAGCCGATCAGATTACGTTACAGTAAAAGTTAATCGGTGTGTCTGGAAATCATCAGTTGTTAGTATCAAGGTTTTACAAAAAGTTCTGAATTATTTCGATCGCGCACAGGCGGATCTGGTCAATCTCATTGATAGCACAAATGTCGTCTTCATCGGAGCCTGGGATGGTCTTCAAATTTTTGCGCCGATGAACGACTTGACGCACAGCTGCTGCAACCTTAGCCTCTTGATCTTGTATAACTTGTGGCAGGCCGATGAGCTGGGATTCCGTTGTTTCAAGAGCCTTACGAGTTTTTTCAAGTTCTGCCAGCAAATCGGCCTCCTTTTTCTTCAGTTGGTCCAATTTGGATTGGAGCTCTTGAGGGGCAGTTACCATGTCATCAAACTTTTTCTTCTCTGTTTGGGCTGACAGCCGATCGGTTTGGATATCTTGGGTTATCTTCTGTTGGTTAGCACGATCGGCTATGCGCTGCCTGAGCTTGATGAGTCTGAATCTGTGAGATTCCAGATATGCCGCGGGAGTCAGTGCGTCGATGAGTTCTTCAGGCAAATGATGTTCAATATCTGCAAGTCTTGCTCGGATCGGCCCACAGTCTTCCACTAGTGCGTCGATCGGATTTTCCAGCCGACTGATGATGTTCGTTAAGTACTCGCGCACATCGGCTGAGAAGGATGGTTTGGTTGCCGCACTGCAACAGCCGACTGGTGGCTGTTACTTCTTCTGCCTCTAAGTACTTGCCGATGTCAAAGGAGAACAAATCGGCTAAGGACAGCAAAATGACGTCGGTAAAAGAATCAGTGAAGAGTTAAAAGTGAGGTATGGATAAAGAGAGATTACCTGAGGTAGGGCATCGGCAGCTTGGGTGGCAACAGCTTCAATCGGATGAGTAGGTTGTTCTTCAGAACGGCCGATGTCGGGCGATATAGTAGGAACAGCCTCAACGGCTTGGGGACTGGGTGCTAAAAGTGGAGAGGTTGGAAAAGTCATCGGCTCAATGCTTGGAGGGATGTCAGTAGAAGGTTGAGGTTCAGGGGACGATGACTCGAGCTGAAAATGAAATTGATGAGAAAGATGGGAAAACAGATAATGATATCAAGACTTAGCGCATACCCGAGGAGATGAGGGGGCCGATGTTGTTTGGGGAGTAGGTGGCGTCGTGACCATGATATCGGCATTGGTTTTCTGTTTCTTGAGAGAAGGGCGATGCGCCAGCTTTTTGCGTTTCTGTCCTGTCGGCCGGGGCACCTGGAGAAGAGCCGATGGAGAGGGAGCACCATACCCTAGGTTCGGATTGGCCGATGAGGGTTGATACATGATCGGCCAGCCACTGGTGCTTGTTGTTGGTGGCTCAACGTTGGCAGCCTACAAGGTTAAGATTATGAGAAATGATCGGAGACGGTGGTTAAGGCTTATGGGGTATTACCTCTTCATCGGATTCGATGTAGTCAGCATTGAGGCAAGAACAATAATGGATGACCGCTAAGCTAAATAGGTGTCTTTTCCATTCTGACCACCACCGGGCAAAAAGCTTTGTATTGGTGGTGCATACGATCACATCGGTGGCGGCGCCCAGAGGTAGGGATTCTGTTAAGGTCTGCATCCGATCATACTCTAGGGCATTGTTGGCATTGCCCCGGGCTTGAAGTTTATCGATGAAGAATAAGCCGATGGGAAGTTGACCAAGACCAAGCTGACGGGAGCTGACCGATGGATGGTAGAATTCATATGATGGTTGCGATCGGCCCAGAGAAAAGCCAATCAGCAGTAGACAAGGGGTAATGGCCGATAGAAATATGGCCTTCGACTCATCGTCTTCCAGAGCATCAAGCGGATTGAAGTTGGAAGGCATCTCGAATGACAATGCATCGTCGTATGCAAACCACAGTGTGGCCTCCCTGGTGAAGCCGTAATAAAACCCCTTGAACCATTGACTAAGTCCAACAGGCGTTATCCTGCCACCAGGGAGGGCCGATGCAGCTTCGCCCATGGAGATACATCGGCGATAGGTGGGTTCCTGGTCTTCTGTATGATCGGCTAGAAAAGATTGGTCAAGGAAAGAAGTCCTAGAAAAGGCCTTGGAGGTGTAGACATTGAGCCATAATTGTACAAACCACCAAGGACCCCCAATATGGCCGACGGACTGGCCGGCCGAAAGCTTGACTGCCACCTGATGCAGCAGTTGGTAAGTGGCGCCAAGAAGATACTGCCCCAAGGGGACTTGTTTCCGATCGGCCAAGCACTCTGCTAGACATTGCATGTTCGTCATTGGGCCGAGTTGCGCCGCCGAAGATAAATCATTCTAACCACAGATTCAAGAAAGCAACATGTTCCCGATCGTCGACTGGTCCAGTTCCCTTATTGTGGATTGATATATACTTGGACCAGCCACCGATGTTCTTCGTCTGAAGCCAATGAGCAGGCTTGAATCGGAGCCTGAAGGGGTTGATGTAACTCGTCGTGTCGAGGCAGGTGAGCATAGTTACATCCATCAAGGTGGGGGTCATCGGCCCATGTCCGAACATGAAGGCGTTGAGGGCATCGGACCAGAAATATGAAGCCGATGCAAGCAGAGGTTCATTCTTCTCCATCTTGGCTAGAGAAAGGTTGATGCAGTGGCCGATGCTTGATTCATCCCAGAGAGTTCTCTTCGCGGCCGATACCCGGATATACTAGTCCCTCCACCCAGGGAGCTTGCTCGGCCATGATCTGAAGCTATTAGTCCAATCACTGACTAGCATGGCGGAGTTCTTGAAAGGAATACATTGGGTCTCGGCGCTGATAAAGTCTATGGGATCTTCGCTACCCATTGGGCCGTGGTAGAAATAATTTGGGTAGTCGGCGGCCGGGATCAGAACTTGGTTTCTAAGGTTCTACAGTAAACATGAACACCGCGAAGAACAGATGAAGAACATGGCAGATTGGGTTCATCTAGACTGCGACGCCGGGAAAAATAATCGGTTAGAAAGGTTACCTCAGGAACTGCGGATGCTGACGCCATTGCACACGGAGAAGATGAACGGGGATCAGTGGTTGAAGAGAAGACTCGTGGAGGTTCACCTGAGTTCGCCGGAGCTCGTCGAGGTCTCGGAAGATGAAGCGGTAGTGCTCTGGTGATGTGAAAGCGTAAAAAAGGCTAGGGAGACGAAGCGGTTTATAGAGACATGATGACCGGGCGGGAATCGAGGCCGTTGGCACTGTTTCAAACATTTATGGGAAGTGGGCTACCTTGGGCCCCCTCGGTATGGAAGGAATCTAAAGCCCAGATAAGGAAATTTTGAAATTTTATGGAAAAAAAACTCCGAAATTGGGGGGCATGTGTTAACGCCAAAATTTGGCATGATCTCTTTATCAGATTCGGTTGAAAGGAAAATCACAGATGACCGGTGGAAATTGGGCCGGAAGAAACTGAGTTCAAGGAAGGATCGTGAAGACCACAGTATGGCAGTTATTTTCCGTGTCTATTATTTAGGCAATGTTAGTTTTTATCTTTAGGAAACCTGATCTCGTGTCCGATCGGGTCCTGTTAGTGTTTCCTTTTGTAATTAGGAAATCTTGTACCGTGTCCAATAAGGACTCGTATCAACTCGGGGTATAAATACGTATGCCCGGGTGCTTTGTAATCTATCTACATCAATCAGATCAATACAATCTCGGCGCATCGCCACCCCTTCGACGAGTTCTTGCTTCTCGAGCCGGGCTGCATCGGTTAAGTTCGACCTCCTACGAGAGGGTAAGTCTCATCACCCCGGCCACCGCATCGGCTAGGACTTCCTCGGTTGAGTCCGATATTCTAGTCAGTTCATGGTGGAAGGCTTACCACGATATATCTATTTTATCTATGGCTGCATCAGTTTAGTTTGATCTCATAGATTGATTAGGTATATCACATCACGCGTGCGCAGATCGTATCAGCTTACTGGGAGCGATTTATCATCAGTTTGTGCTGCATCAGTTGGGTCCGACCTACTAAACTGCCAGTGATAAATCGTTCTTGCTAGGTTGATATTTTTTGCGCAAGCGTCTTATCGGGATGTATAGTCGATAAGTTATCATATTTTACATCATGATCGCATTAGATCTATCGGCCTATCGAGGTCTTGTTATCGTCATCAGTCTGTGCTGCAACGGTTGGGTCCGATCTACTAGACTGTTGATAATAACTTTACTCTTAATAAGCCGATGGGTTTTCATGTGATGTTTTATCGGAGCGTTTAGCCGATAAGTTACCTTCATATCCAGCCGATTTGTCACAAACATGTTTAGAAAATCGCTGCCAAGTCGGGGCGGCACGAAATTGCATATCTCTATTGTTCACTGTGGCGAAGACCCGGGCGCGGGCACAAGCAAAGACCCGGGCATGAACAAGGGTCCGGGCACGAGCACGGACAGCAGACGAAGACCCGGGCACGGGCACAGGCAAGGACCCGAGCACGGGCACGAACAGCATGCAAGGACTCGAGCACGGGCACGGGGCCCAGGCGCGGGCACAAGCAACACCTTTGGAGCGGCGCTAGCAATTATGATCGCAATCAGCTGAAATTTATTCAATCTATTTATTTGCGCATCCTGCCTACTTATTTTATTAGTTTATAGATGATTTTCGCATATCCCTTCGGCAATCGGCTAGTTCGATATTTGCTTATTATTATTAGTTACTGCTCATGCCATCATCAGTTTCCAGTCGGTGTATAAGTGCTACAGTTCATATCGGCTATCGGCCGATGAGACGAGTCCAGATTGGCTTCCAGCCAATTGGCTCATTGATTTAACATTTTCTATCTCCTTGTCAATTGCAGGGTCAAATTGACTGGCACGCCTACGAACCTCAAGATTTTAGGACCTGCACTGGAGTGAAGCAAATCTCCCAGGCCTTCGCGTGTCTCTAGGCGCCGAACCAGGTCGTCGGCCCCCGGCGGTTTTCGGCATCAACACAACCATAAGGTAACTAACATCTTGCTTAGTTATTTCGCCAGCGGGGTAGTCGAGACTGAAGATGCAGAGCGTGCCATCGTGGCTTACAGCATAAAAAGGCCTCGTCCAAAGGTAATATTGAAATATTGGTTGTTGAATTGCTGTCAATCTATGATGAATATTCATAGATGCATATCTTGAATTGCCCTGCAATGTGTGATGTATGTTGCTTGAACCACCTGCAGGAATGTGAGGAGTTTGACGATGACTCCCAAACTTTATCAGCCGTCAAGTCAAAGAAGAGGCCATTGAGTCCTTCGGCTGCCCAACCTAGCTCCAAGAGAGCTGGGAAGAAACCTGTTGAAGACCCGGGCAAGAAGAAAGCTAGTAGGCCGAGTACCGCAGTTGGGAGTTTGAGGATAAGAGATACCACCAACATAGCTCCCCGGCCGCCAAGTCCAAGGCCATCTTCTCCAAGCCCGAGACCAACACTGCCAGGCTCAGCAACATCGAGCCCAAGGCTGGCGCCGCCGAGTACGAGGTCAGCAATGTTGGGCAAAAGAGCAGCACCACCGAGTGCCTCGGCGCCCCAGTCGGCCGCTCCAGAGATTGGGCCGACCAAGAGCAAGACGCCACCGTCGACTGCCGCGCCTACGAGTCCGACAGCCAGCAGCCCTCCACTGCCAACATCTGGAGCCCCCTCGTGGAAGTTCAAATCCTCCAAGAGGTAGGCAATCTTGAGTCTTCTGAAAATCTTGATCAGTATCGCAATAATGTCTTGATGTTTGACTCATTGTGCAGGAGGCAAGTAGATGTAGATCTGAAAAAGACTTTGCCGACTGCTCCCGTCGCCAAGCCAGCCCTAGCCGAACCAACACCAACAAGCTCATCTACTGAGCCGATGACTGCCTCAGTTGAAGATACTGAAGCTGTCCTAATAGCAGGACCGCTAGTGTTGGCTGGCCAAGGGGCAAGTACTGAAGTTGCTGCTCTAGCCACTAAGCGAGTCCTTGAAGCCCCAGCAGCAGCTGAGTTAGGAACCAGGACCTCGTTGCCATCCGTGTTGTCGTCGTCGTCTTCAGAATTGGATCTCCCCAGACTTGAATCCCCTCCTCGCAGGTTTTTGAGAACATTCCAGTAGGTATCCCCCAAGGGAGTTGCGGAAAGTTACGAGCATGATGAGGAAGCAACGGAGAGGGAGCATGAAGTTCTTTTTCGTGCCGCAATCACCACGTCCCAGGGAGTCCAGGTATGACTTGCGCCATATTGAATTCTTGGAAATCTTCCCTGTTTTGGTTCTCTGCTTCTTGACTCTGTTTAGCAATTTTGGCTAACAAGTATACCTGTCTATGAACCCGAGTAGCTTCAAGACCCAATGCCCAAATCCAATTCCAGGCCTTTGCAGCGGAGATTAAAGTTGTCAAAGAGTCACAGGAGATTCTTGCTGAATCCGTGAAAGGGCTCCTTGATATTATGGATCCTCACTATGTCGGGACTAGCTCCAACACAATCTCCCAGGTGCAGGCGCCCCTTAGCCAAGCCCCGAGTACCTTGAAACTGTAGTCGGATGAGCATGTGGCTGTTGGCATGGCCCAGACCCTTTCCATGACCAAATCGATCTTCCCTAGGGTAGACTTTGAGGCCATCGGTAAGGGGTTTGCCGAGAACACAACACCTGAGGAAGCGTTGGACTTGATCACCGAGGCGAGGCTGACTGCAGAGGCGATTATGAAGGACCTGGGCATGTAAAAACAAACCGTTATGCAGTCAGTGTGTATAAAGCTTTTGTAAAGACATGTGTAAATATGTGTACAATGCCGCCGAGTTCTTTGTTCTTCTTTGTTATCATTAGCTTTACCCAACTATACTCGGAAAGCTATACTCGGGCAAACATAAGATAGTCATTGTAAAACTTCATAACTTAGGTAAAACAAGCTCGTATGTTGTTGACAAAGCACATATAATACATGCAGCCCCCAACTCACTACTCGGTTGAAACAAGCGACGTAGTGAGTCAGGGAAAAAACTTTATACATATGTATGTGAGAAAGTACAAGACTCAGGTATAGAAAGGACGTAGCTGTTCTATATTCCATGAGTTGCTGACTAGGGCACCGTCTTCGGTCTTTAGTCGGTAGGCGCCTGGCTGAGTAACCTCGGTGATAATGAACGGCCCTTCCCACAGGGGGGATAGTTTGTGCTTGTCTTTGGCGGTTTGTATTTTTCTCAAGACGAGATCCCCGACCAAAAAGGCACGGCCATGGACATTCCGACTGTGATAGCGACGCAGGCCTTGAAGATACCTTGCCGACTGGATTATTGCGATGTCCCTAGCTTCCTCCAACTGATCAAGTTGAACCAGTCGGTTATCATTGGATATGTCTTCTGAGTATGCCCGAACTTGTGGAGAGCCAAACTCTAACTCGGTTGGTAGCACAGCCTCAGCACCATAGACCAGAAAGAAAGGGAATTGCCCTGTTGCCCGTCTAACAGTGGTTCTGAGAGACCAAAGAACAATGGGAGTTCTTGTACCCACCGCCCTGCATATGGTTGTAGTCAGTCAAATATCCTAGCCTTGATACCTTGTAAGACCATGCCATTGCCACGCTCAACCTGCCCATTGCTCCACAGGTGTGCCACAGATGCATAACAGATCTTGATGCCGAAGTCGTCACAGAAATCTTGAAATACGCCGCCCGTGAACTGAGTGTCGTTGTCCGTTATGATGCTGTTAGGAACCCCAAATCGGTATAATATACTCATGATGAAGTCCTTTGCTCTTGTCGCTGTTATGGTAGCAACGGGTTTTGCCTCAATCCACTTTGTGAATTTATCCACTGCGATGAACAAGTGTGTGAACCCTCCTGGTGCTTTCTTGAAAGGCCCGACCATGTCGAGCCCCATACCGCAAAGGGCCAAGAGATTGGGATGGTTTGAAGTTCTTGGGCTGGGAGATTTGTTTGTCTTGCATAGAACTGACAACGTTCGCATGTGCGAACTATGTCTTTAGCATCTGTTACTGTTGTTGGCCAGAAAAATCTCTGCCTGTAAGCCTTTCCGACTAACGTCCTGGATGCGACATGGTTGCCACATATGCCTGAGTGGATCGACTGCAGAATCTGCTTGCCCTTGTTGGGTGTGACGCAGCGCATGAGGACTCTGGATGCACTTCTTCGGTACAGGTCTTCTCCGACAATTAGGAAACATTTGCTTCGATGTTTGATTTGTTTGGCTTGAATGCGATCTTCTAGGAGTTCATCGTCCAAGAGGAATTTGAGAATTGGAGACCGCCAATCTTGAGATATGATCAGTACTTCGTCTGTTGCCGGGGTAGGTTCAGCCCCCAACTGTTCTGGCACTGGTTTCTTCTTGACTGATGGCTCCAGTAGTTGTTCGACGAAAATCCCAGTCAGGACCACTTCTCTCTTGGATCCCATGTTAGCCAGTTCGTCTACAGCATCATTGTATTGTCGTAGGACGTGGGTTATCTCTAGCCCGTCGAATTTGTTTTCTAGCTTTCTGACCTCCTAACAGTACGCCGCCATGGTATCATCGAGACATGTCCAGTCTTTCATAACTTGGTTCACCATGAGTTGAGAGTCGCCGCGTACAACCAGTCGGCGGATGCTGAGTGATACAGCAATGCAGAGCCCATGAATGAGCGCCTCGTACTCGGTGATATTGTGGGAAGCCGGGAAGTGAATTTGGAGAATGTACTTGAGTTTTTCACCTGTGGGTGACATCAATACGACGCCGGCCCCGGCGCCGCCGATCCGTAGAGAACCATTGAAGTACATTGTCCAGTACTCTAGCTTGTCTGTTGTTTTAGTCGTCTGAACTTCTGTCCACTTGGCCACAAAGTCGGCTAGAGCTTGAGATTTGATTGATGTCCGTGGCTGAAAGGTGATGTTGAACACCATCAACTCGAGCGCCCATTTAGCGATTCGGCTGGTGGCATCGCGGTTGTGTAGGACGTCCCCGAGTGGATAAGGTGTGACCACCATGACTTGATGCGACTGGAAATAGTGCACCAGCTTCTGGACAGTGATGAGTAGGCCATAGAGCAGCTTCTGGACCTGCGGATATCTCATCTTGAAGTCGGCAAGGATCTTGCTGATGAAGTAGATTGGCCGTTGAATTTTCTATATATGACCCGGTTCGGATCGCTCGACCACCAACACCGTGCTGACTACCTGAGTAGTTGTCACCAGATGATGAGGACATCACTAGCTCTGATATGACATAGCTACCTTATGTATTCATCAACCAAAGGTATATGCTTTCTACGTAAGATTTATGTGTTATATATTTGAACAGTCGTTACTGCACCATGAGTTTTGTGTGTTCTCGTTTGCAGAGATACTTGCTTGGGTGAAGGGAAAGAGACCGAGCACAAGAAATGCATGGATGATCAAAGAAGTTGATTGGGGACGAAACTAAGACCTTACCCAAGTCTACTACTAAATCATCACTCACTTTTGGTCCATGGAGGCAGAGATGAAGTTCTGTACGTTTTGGATTCGGATTTGGGCCTCCTGACAGCATCAACTTCAAACAGACCTAGCCACTGACCCAGAAGGACTCTCGGGGCCCATGAGTACTTGATGGAAAGCTTATGGAGTCTACTTTTAGATGGTTTTGGTCCCACATCAAAATTCCTCTTGAATTGTCCGAAATTGTCAAAACAAGACGCATACCTCTTCCAGTCCGATTCAGTTTGGGCCTTGGGCCTTGTAATTGTGTCGTGGGCTAAGCCCAAGGGGTGTGCGCTCTAGGGTTAACCCTAGGACGTCCCAACTCATATATATACAGTAGCCGTCATCATTTAGATTCGGGTTTTGCTTAGATTATTCTGCCATTACAGTTTTGCCGTCTAGATCGGTTTGTAGAACCCCAACTTCGTGTGCTAAATATTCATCTGCAATTCAGGTTGTGTTTTCTTTGTTCTTGCAAATTTCTTCAATTGTTTGCAGGAGCAAAACCTTCGTGGTTAGGTCGATTGCGTGAGAGCGTGGCCGATAACAACAAGACGCGCGGGTGTAGCGAGTGCGAGGTGACAATCTACTGATCGGAAGCCTCAAAACGTGAACGTCCACATGTTGCTAAATCGAACCTATCAGAAGATCGGGCACCCAGCTCACATCAAGTGGTATCAGAGCATAGGTTGCCCGATAGGTATCATCTGTGTTTCCTTCTGTTAAGTTTTGTTTTCCCTTACCTAGAGTCTAGAAAACCCAAAAATTTATTACCACCGTGTTCTTCGTAGTGTTAGTTTTATCCCCTGTCCAAACCCCTTTGTGCCTTCGCAAGTTTAATTTCAGTTTCGCTTTGTTGAGTCTATGTCCTAGGTCAAGTTAGTGGTCACTGGTTTAGAGTCGTGTTCGTGGTTCTAGTTCTAGCTTTTGCATTGCGCGAGAGCCTGCCTTGAGAGATCGAGTTCTACTCGGTTTCGAACTGCAAGCCGCCTTGAGCTTTTAACCCGCTTTCGCAAGCCTTTTTAGATAGGTCGCAAGCCACCTTGTGTCAATCGACCTGCACCGCTAGCCTCCTTGTTAGCCTGCTTGACCTATTGGCACTTATACTCTAGCCGGAGCAACAGGGTTGAGCTGCGAAAACCTAGTTTGCGCTACCTGTCTTAAAACAGCCATAACTTTTGCATACTGTCGGCGAAACGGGACTGGGGGTCCCACGTTCTGCGGCGACGTGTGGATCTCCGGCCACGTCAGCTCCTCCGGGCCCACATCCTGCACAAGAGACGGCCAGCTACAGTCGTCGTCCCGCTGAGTGCCCGGGGCCCGAGCACCGCCCGGACCTAGGCGGCATCTCGCTCGGCCCCGGGGCACCATCGGCCCCGGGCCTCGCCCCCGGGGCGCCATCTCCATCGGCCTCGGCCCCGGGGCGGCATCGCCATCGGCCCCGGGCCTCACTCCCGGGCGCCATCTCGTCATCGGCCCCGGCCCTCGCCCCCGGGGCGCCATCATATCGCCCCGGACCCAGGTGCCGACACCCCGGTCCCGGGTGCCGATCCCCCGGTCCCGGGCGCCGATGCCCGAACCCGAGGCCGACTGCCGACTGCCCGGGTGCCGATCCTCCCAGTCCCGGGGGCCGATTGACTCGAAGAACTCAGCGGACCAACTTGCCAACTACCCACATTAATGGCGGGGCGATGGGGCGCCTCCCGCCTGTCTCCCGGTCGGACATACGTGTACCGTCATAATGGCCTTCCGTGGGCCCCCTCCCAGTGCCGTCAGAGAACTTTCGGCTGTGAGAGCCTCGATTCTCCACACTCCGGCATCGGAGCCATGCACTGTCACATCTCCATACTCTCGCCGCCCGACAGTCGAGCGGCGCGCCGACCAGACATGCAGCGCAGCACCAATTTCGGCGTGGCGACAGCAGACCAGCCCTAGCCGCCCGCAGCAGCCGAGCAAGCGGCGACTAGACGTCTCTCCGGCACGGCGCAGCAGGCGGCCACGGGCGTGCGACAAGACGTAGTGAGAAAAGCTCTCTCTCAGGGCTACTCGGCACGATGGACTCCCCTGATTCTATAAAGGAGGATCCGAGCCGACCAGGAAGGGACAAGGCAAGCTTCAGCATTAGCAACCACTGAGGTCTCTGACTGACTGGCTCTCGCTCTCTAGCTGGCTCTCTCGCCACTGTACATCTTCTTCAGCTCCGGCAAGCGAGCTGAGTTCTCCTTGTAACAGCATACTACATTCATCACCACAAAGCAAACCACACACAGGAGTAGGGTATTACGCCTCCGTGCGGCCTGAACCTATCTACTTCCTCCTGTCTTTCTTGTGTGCCGATCCATCCATCGAACCATCCTTCTTCCACCGGATGTCGCAGTCGCCTGAGAACCACTCCCCTGGCCTAACCTCAAAGGGGGGTCACCAGACTTCCCGCCGTCGGGGTTTTATCCTTCGACACATACGGACTTGGAATTGGGCAAACTTCGTTGGGTTCAGCCGATCTAAAATCGTGAAATTTGGCCTGCAAGACTGAGTTTTCAAGCTTCGAAGTTCCTGCATGCTTTTCAGAGCGCCTCTGCGTGTTTTTCCAGGGTCACTCCGTGCATTATATCGAGTTGCCAATTTTTGTGCTTGCTTCTTGTGTACTAGGTGTACTCCTAGAAGAAAAAAAAGAAAAAAAGAGAAGAGAAAAAAAAAGAAAAAGAAAAGGATAGAGAGTTGTTTTCAGTGAGCAGTCTTGCTGAGCTGATCTTTCAAGATTTTCGAGAGACTTGGTGAGAGAGAGTTGTCCTAAGTCCTTTGTTTCTTACTCTCGCTTGTTAGGCTGGTTCTAGGAACGTGTCTCAGCCAGCGACTGCTACAAGTATTTGGAACACTTATTTAGGTTTGCTATTCTGTTATTGAATTTTGCTAACCCTTGCTACAATACACTGCCTTCCGAGATCCACACACTTCTGGTCAGTACAGGTTGATCCTCGCAATCGCACCCCTTCCGTCATCAAACATCCCACCTCTCCGAGTCATACCACCTGCTTCAATTAGTAAGATTTTTGTAAGAGCAAGGTAAGACACTTGAGAGTGTGATTCCACCGTCCACTACCTAGTAGTTGATAGGGATAACGCTTTTGTGTTGTTTTCTATTTTCTACTAACAGTGGTAGGAATGTGATGACATAGCATAAACTCTATACAACAAAACCTTCAGGCGATAGCTGAGAGCACGAAAGGTCTCCTTAGTGAATATGAACAATTGAGACGACATCAGCAGCCAGCTACTATGTCTTCTTGTGTTCTACTCACTATGACAGTTCACACCAAGGACGAAAAGGAGATGAAGAATTTGGATGAGAGCCCTACCATAGCTGCCACATCACCTTCAACAAGTGAAGGTAAGACTGAGTCATCGCCCCCTTTGTATAATGGATTTGGTGTTGAAGCATACATAAGTTGGGAAGTTGCGATTGATAAAATTTTTTCTCATCATCATATGTGTGATAAGTGAAAGATTAAGAATGATGCTAGTGTCTTGACTTCTCATGCTTTAATATGGTGGCAAAATTTAATAACGTCTTCACATGATAGATTGCCCCAAACTTGGAACGATATGAAAATGCTTATGCGAGAGAAATTTGTTTCTCCATCTCAGAATTTTGCTTACAAAAATAAAGTGTGTCATTTAGAGAAGCAACCCTTTGTTGTCCCTTTTTCTGTGACTAACCTTTTGCAGGATAATGAGAGTACTTTAGTACAACAAGTGCTAAGTTCTCAAATGGAGAAAGCGGAGCAAATCAATGCCACAATTTGTTCCAATCAAGGTTTTTGGTTATGAATCGAGCATGCCGTATTATCATTGATAGCTAGAGCTGTAGCAACTTGGCAAGTTCAGATATGGTCGAGAAGCTTGGATTGTTGATGCAACCGCATCCTCGGCCTTATTACATCCAGTGGTTCAATTCTTGTGGTAAGTTGAAGGTAAGTAAAATTGTGAAAGTGGAGTTTTTAATGGGCAATTATCATGATAGTGCCATATTCGATGTTGTTCCAATGCAAGCATGTTCTCTACTTTTTGCTAGACCTTGGGAATATGATAGAGATGTTGTGCACCGTGGTAGAACCAACACGTACACTTTCACACATAATGGCAAGAAATTTAACTTGCTATCTATGTCCCCTGCTGAAATTTTGAAAGATGATCTTGAGAGGGAAAAGATTAAAAACCATGAGGTTTTGAGAAATAAATGTAATAATACTAATGTTTTGATGCCTTCACTTAAACCTGAGTTATTGCAAAACGAACGTATTGCTTTGGGCACTGACATTTTGCAGGTATCTGAGAAGAGCCAAGGTAATGAGGAAAAGAAGAAAGACATAGAGAAAGAAGATCCACCTGTTGTTCCATGCATGTTTCAAGATGGTTTAATTAAGAGTGCACCTACAGTTTTTGAAAATGAGAACAAAGGTAACAAAAATGGTACTACATTCACTCAAGGTATAGACAATTCTGATATGCTATATATGTCCACTAATCATGTTAGTTTAGAGCAATCACCAGTGGAATCGTGTGTTAAATTATCTTTGTCACACGATGATTTGGTTCCTATTTCTTGTGATAAAGAAGAGTTGTACAATGCTTCACTTATATCCATGCTACAACTAGTGAATGAATATGTTAGTAATATTGTTGAACCACCATGTACTGATTTTGGACATGTTGTTCACATTGCTAGCGAGAATGAAGAGCTTAGATTGCTATCTTCTTTAAATACTTGGGGCTATATTCAATTTGATGATCTTTGTCAACTCAATTGTTTAGAGAAGAAATTATTTGCTATATCTGATTTGCCATGTCCTTCGCATGTGAGTTTTCATGTTATTGGCAATTATGATAATAAAGAAGAATATAATGTGCATAGAGTATACATTTGTTTGAATTTTAATATACCTCCTTTTCATAATGACATGTCTTGTCTAGAGGACCACATGAGTATAAATAATTCTCTATCAAGTCCCTCTAATTGTTTAAATGAGTTGCAGGTTGGTTTGCAAGAAGGGGAGTGTTGTGAGCTGCACGACACTACAAAGTGTTCTCCGTGTTTCAAAATTTTAGAATCCAACCATATGCACAACACTACCTCACCCTATATTGTGAAATGTAAAGATATGTTTATTAGGCTTAATGACAAGGTGAAACCACAGACGGTTTCCAATCAAGAAGGGGAGGATGGTGAGGACATCACTAGCTCGGATATGACTATAGCTACCTTATGTATTCATCAACCAAAGGTACATGCTTTCTACGTAAGATTTACATGTTATATATTTGAACAGTCATTACTGCACCATAAATTTTGTGTATTCTCGTTTGCAGAGATACTTGCTTGGGTGAAGGGAAAGAGACCGAACGCAAGGAATGCATGGATGATCAAAGAAGTTGATTAGGGACCAAACCAAGAACTTTCCCAAGTCTACCCTACATCATCATGTCACTTTTGGTCCATGGAAGGCAAGAGATGAAATTCTGCACGTTTTGGATTCGGATTCGGATTCGGGCCTCCTGACAGCATCAACTTCAAGCGGACCTAGACACTGATCCAGAAGGACTCTCGGGGCCCATGAGTACTTGATGGAAATCTTATGGAGTCTACTTTCAGATGGTTTTGGTCCCACGTCAAAATTCCTCCTGAACTGTCTGGAATCATCAAAACAAGACACGTACCTCTTCCAGTCCGATTTTGTTTGGGCCTTGGGCCTTGTAATTGTGTCGTGGGCTAAGCCCAAGAGGTGTTCGCTATAGGGTTAACCCTAGGGCGTCCCAACTCATATATATACAGTAGCCGTCATCGTTCAGAGTCGGGTTTTGCTTAGATTATTCTGCCATTGCAGTTTCGCCGTCTAGATTGGTTTGTACAACCCCAACTTCGTGTGCTAAATATTCATCTGGAATTCAGGTTGTGTTTTCTTTGTTCTTGCAAATTTCTTCGATTGCGGAGCAAAACCTTCATGGTTAGGTCAACTGCGTGAGGGAGTGGGTGATAACAACAAGACGCGCGGGTGTAGCGAGTGCGAGGTGACGATCTACTGATCGGAAGCCTCAAAATGTGAATGTCTACACGTCGCCAAATTGAACCTATCGGAAGATCGGGAGTCCATTGAAAATTATCTGCTTTCTTCAGTAACTTGAAGAAGGGCATGCCCCATTCGCCTAGTCGGGAGATAAATTGGCTGAATGCCGCCATGCAGCCTGTCAGCTTCTAGGCGTCCTTCTAGGTAGTCAGGGGTGCCATGTTCATGATTGCGTTGATTTTCTCTGGATTAGCCTCGATGCCGTGATACGATACGATGAAGCCGAGTAGCTTGCCGGATGGCACACCGAAGGTGTACTTTTTCGGGTTCAACTTCATCTTGAATCTTCAAAAGTTTTGGAAGGTTTCCTCCAAGTCGGCGATGAGGTCTTCTTTGGACTTTTGTCTTGATCACCACGTCATCGACATATGCCTCCACGTTGCACCCGATCTGAGTGTGTAGACACCACTGAATTGCTTGTTGATACGTTGCTCCAGCATTTTTCAAACCAAACGGCATGGTGATGTAGCGGTATGCTCTAAATGGCATGATGAAAGAAGTCTTCAGGCAGTCCTCCTCCTTCAGGCTGATTTGATGATATCCCGAGTAACAGTCGAGAAAGCTGAGAAGTTCACACCCCGCAGTTGAATCCACCACCTGATCTATTCTTGGTAGACCAAATGGATCTTTGGGGCACGCCTTGTTCAAGTCAGTGTAGTCGACGCACATACGCCATTTACCGTTCTTCTTCCGGACTAGGACAGGGTTTGCCAGCCAATCCGGGTGGTAAACCTCTTTGATGAACCCGGCTGCAAGGAGCTTGGTTATCTCCTCCCGAATAGCATCTTTGCAGTCTAGTGCGAAGCGTCATAGCCATTGCTTGACTGGCTTGGCGTCTGTCTTGACCTTGAGGGTGTGCTCGATCACCTCCCTTGGTACACCAGGCATGTCAGAGGGTTTCCAGGTGAAGATGTTCTTGTTTGTCTGTAGGAAAGTGACGAGCGCGTATTCCTATTTGGGGTCGAGTCCGGTCCCAACTAGAGCAATGTTGGAGGGGTCGGAAGGGTCCAGGGGGATTTTCTTCGTGTCAGAGTTCGCTGAAATTCCCGACTTTGCTGCTTTTTTCACCAGAACTTGATCATCCTCGACTTCGGTTGTTGCGGCTTGCCGAATGCTGTTGCGTCCGACTGCCGCTTCTTGGGATTGAGCCAACTCGCAGCTCTCTCTGTCGTAGGTGAAGACTTGCTTGACATCGCTGCGAAGGGAAAGAACTCCGGCTAGCCCAGGCATCTTGAGCATCATATAGGTATAGTGTGCCACAGCCATGAATTTGGCTAGCGCCGGCCGTCCGAGTATCGCGTGATATGAAGTCTCGAAGTCGGCAACCTCAAAAGAAATGTTTTTTGTGCGGAAGTTATCTCGCATGCCGAAGGTGATCGGCAAGGTGATCTGTCCGAGGGGTGTTGAAGATAAGCCAGGGATTACCCCGTGGAAGGGCGCCGTACTCGGCCTTAGCTCTGAACAAGGAATCTTCATTTCATCTAGGTTATTGGCGAACAAAATGTTGAGCGTGCTGCCTCCGTCTATGAGAACCTTCTTCAACTTGATGTTTCTGATGACCGGGTCTAGGACGAGTGGATAGCGTCCTAGGTGTGTGACCCAATAGGGGTGGTCTGCGCGATCAAATGTGATGGGCATCTCTGACCAGCGCAAATATTGGGAGGCGTCTGCTGTTGAGACCGAGTTGACGTCACGTGCTGTTAGCTTCTGCTTCCGCTTGGACTCATACGCAAACGCCCCTCCGAAGATATGGTTGAGCTCAGCCTGGGAATCTTGATAATCGCCAGCTGCGCCCGGATCTGGCTTGTCTTTGTCCTTGTCGGCGCCAGATGTCGAAGCCTGCTCAGAAGCAAACTTCTTGAGCATGAAGCAGTCCTTGGCCGCTTGCCTGCCCTTGGGATGAAAGGGGCAGGGCCCATTCATTACTTTCTGGTATTCGTTGTTCCTTGGGGGTCGTGACTGAGTACGCTCCACGCTGGCCACCACATTGTCCGACTTCCGCTTGTGGCTGCCAGATTTGTTCTGTGCTAGCTCGTTGTTGGCTTTCTGTTCTTTCTGCCAGGGCTCTTTCTTGTCATCAAGGGCCTCCGCAACAGCGTTGGCCAAGTCGGCGTATTTATTTGCTATATTGAAGAGAGCCCTGACAGAGGTTGGAGGTTTCCGAGTGAATTTTGCGATGAACGGGGCGTCTTTGACTCCCTTGCGGAAGGCGGTGATGATGACCTCGTCCTTGATCATTGGGATTGAGTTGCGCTTCTCGGAGAACCTTTTGATGAACTCGTGGAGGGACTCATTCTTTCTCTGGTGCAGCTGATAGAGATCGTGCTCGGAAGACGGCCTCTTGTAAGTCCCCTGAAAATTGGCAATGAAGCGTTCCCGGAGTTCCCCTCAGGAGCCGATTGATCGCTTTGGGAGCCCTATTAGCCATGTCCTCGCCGAGTCGACTAGGGTGACCGGGAGGTATTTGGCCATGGCTTTATGATCGCCTCCGGCTGCTCGAATCGCCAGAGTGTAGACCGTGAGCTAGGACCCGGGATTGGTCTTGCCGTCGTATTTTTCGATGCCTGTAGGCTTGAAGCCCGATGGCCAGTCGACCTATTGTAGCTCCTCGGTGAAGGTTGGTACGCCTTATCTGCGTGAGGGCTCTGGCTCTGGTTGCGGTGGTGAAACCGCTCGTGGTGGAGGCCGAAGTGCTCGTACTCGTCCTCCAGTCGGCGGCGCTCGTCGTCTTCACGTTCACGGATGAGACCACCGTTGAAGAACCCAACCGGTTGGTCGGTATGAGGGTGTCGCTCGACTGCTGGTGCTGCTGACAGGCGACAACGGTGATCATGGCTTCGATTCTTGCAATAGTCAGGGTGGCCCGATGATCAAGCCCAAACTAGAGTGTATCCAGCAAAGTCGCAGTGGCCACGACGTTCTGTTGAGGTGTGATGAAGACATCGTAGTTGCTGACTCAAGTTTGGAGGATTTGTTGCTGGGCGGTTCACCTAGCCCTGTGTAGCTCATCGTTGCGAGCGTCGCACTCAGCCTCCTGTTGTTGTCATAGTCAGCGGGCCTCCTCTTCTTGCTACTCGCGTAGTCGGCGCGCCTATTGAGAAGGAGTGTCGCCCTTGGACGCCATTAGGATTTCGTGGGGCAGTAGAAGGCTTGCTAGACTGCTGCTCGAACTGCTATTCAAACTTTTGTCCGACATGGAGTCGGAATTGAAGTAGTCGATGGGAGTGATGACAACTCCGACCTCCCTAGATCCAATCTCGAACGGCTCTGGGTCGTGTCCGAATTGAACCGTAGGGGATCGGGTCTACCGCGTGGGATGTAGATTGTGGATGCCCGTGGCGTTGCCGAGTCTTCGTGGGAGATTGATGATCTCTCCCCTTCCTAGCCCGACCCCAGCCGGCTCGAGGCCAAGTCCGAGTCGAATGCCGAAGGAGAGAGTTGTCCCGAGACCTGGGCAAGTGGAAGATCACCACAGCAGGTCGACGAGGTTTGCTGCAGCGCTGTGTGGGCCGACTGGCATGGAGTCAGCTGGCTCCTCGGCCGATCGGATCAGGTCCAAGTTGGCCAAGGTAAGGTTGCCAAGCTTGTCGGCGACGAAGTCGAGGCTCCCGAATGTGATCGTGTCTCTAGGAGAGAATTTGGTACCGTTGACTCCAATTGTAAAATCCATCGAGCTTGTAGAGATTGATCTCGGTGAATCCCCTACCTAGCGCGCCAACTGTTGATGTTTTACACCGGCAATATGAAAATAGGGCTACTTGTCGGATCGAAACTCGGTGGACTGCAAAGGAACACAGGGAGTTTATACTGGTTTAGGCCCTCGATGTGAGGTAATATCCTATGTCCAGTTGTGGTGTATTTCCTTTGAGGATGTGTGATGGTAGTTCTAATGAATTTCTGATGTCTTGCCCTCAAGGGGCACCCTGCCTCCCCTTATATACTAGGGGACAGGGTTACAAAGTAGGAGTCCCGATCGAACTATAACCAAGGGATCTCCTGCTAGAGATATAACTTGCCCGACTAGGACTATATCTTCCTTATCGTACAAGGTTAAGTCTGCCGAGTGCTATCATATCTCTAATTACAAGGCTAGGCCCATCCTCTTGCCGAGTGGCCCATATGCCTCTCGTGAGGTACCTAGGGCCCATGGCCTCCACCATCATGGCCACCGTCAACCGCACTAGACTGCGACCCCCAAGGCGGATGACTTCTAGAAAGTCATGAACGGGCCATGCCCCTTCCACCCGAAGGAAAAACACACGACCAAAAATTGCTTCATGCTCAAGAAGTGTGCCTCTGAGCAAACATCCACGTCTGGTGAACCAAAAGACAAAGACAAGCCAGACTCGGGCCCAGCCGGTGACTACCAAGATCCCCAGGCTAAGCTCAATCACATATTTGGAGGGTCGTCAGCGTATGAGTCCAAGCGCCAACAAAAGCTAACAACTCGAGAAGTGAACTCGGCCTCTACTGATGCCCCCCAGTATCTACGCTGGTCCGAAGTGGCAATTATGTTCGACCGCATGGATCACCCTGACCGAGTGGCACACCCAGGGCGATATCCACTTGTCCTAGATACGGTCATCTAAAACATCAAGTTGAAGAAGGTTCTCATCGACGGAGGAAGCGCACTCAACATCTTTTTGCCAAGACACTTGACAAGATGAAAATACCTCGATTCAAGTTATGGCCCAGTACAACTCCTTTCCACGGGATAATCCCCGGCCTCTCTTCAACTCCACTTGGCCAAATTACTTTGCCGTTCACCTTTGGCACGCGGGAGAATTTTCACACTGAGAATATCTGCTTTGAGGTTGCCGATTTCAAGACAGCTTACCACGCCATACTGGGAAGACTAGCACTTGCCAAATTTATGGCAGTACCCCACTATACATACATGATGCTCAAGATGCCTGGCCCAGCAGGAGTGCTCTCCCTACGCAGCGACGTCAAGCAAGCCTTCACATGTGACAAGGAGAGTTGCGAGTTGGCCTAGTCACAAGAGGCTGCAGTCGGATGGAGCAATATCTGGCTAGCAGTAATAACTTTGAAGGAGGACGACGAAGTCCTGGCAAAAAAGGCAGCCAAGTTGGGAATCTCAGTGGAGTCAGAAACCAAGAAGGTCCCCCTAAACCCTTTCAACCCCACCAAGACTACGCTTGTCGGGACAGGACTTGACCCCCAATAGGAAGACGAGCTCATCACCTTCCTCCCAGCGAATAGGGGTATTTTTGCTTGGAAGTCTTCCGACATGCCTGGTGTACCAAGGGAGGTGATCGAGCATTCCGTCAATGTCAAGCCAGATGCCAAACCTGTTAAACAAGGACTACGGTGATTTGCACTACACCGCAAAAATGCTATCCACGAGGAGATAACTAAGCTCCTGGTTGCCGGGTTCATCAGAGAGGTCTACTACCCGGATTGGCTGGCAAACCCAGTCTAGGTCCAGAAGAAGAACGATAAATGATGCATATGCGTCGACTACACCAACTTAAACAAGGCGTGTCCCAAAGACCCATTTGGTCTACCAAGGATAGATCAGATGGTCAATTCAACTGCGAAGCCCATTTTCAATAGCTTGTAGAAGGGCGAGTTGCAAACTACTTAGCTTTCTTGACTGTTACTCGAGATACCATCAGATAAGCCTTAAGGAGGAGGATTGCTTGAAGTCTTCTTTTATCATGCAGTTTGGAGCATATTGCTATGTCACTATGTCGTTCGGGTTGAAAAACGTTGGTGCAACGTATCAACGTGCCATCCAGCAGTGTCTTCACACTCAACTCGGGTGCAATGTGGAGGCATATGTCAATGATGTGGTAATCAAGACCAAGTTCAAAGGTGACCTCATCGCCGACTTAGAAGAGACTTTTCAAAGCCTTTGAAGGTTCAAGTTGAAGCTGAACCTGGAAAAGTGCGTCTTCGGAGTACCTTGAGGAAAACTACTCGGTTTCATCGTGTCACACTATGGCACAGAGGCAAATCCAGAGAAGATCAACGCAATCATGAACATGGCTTCCTTGACTAGCCAAAAGGACATGCAGAAGCTGATTGGCTATATGGCGGCACTCAACAGATTTGTTTCCCGACTTGGTGAATGGGGCATGCCCTTCTACAAGCTATTGAAGAAAGTTGACAATTTTCAATGGACACCCGAAGCCCAAAAAGCATATGAAGACTTCAAGAAATTTTTCCCATCACCACCCATGTTGGCATCACCAATGCCCCAGGAACCGCTTATGCTGTATCTGGCGGCAACTACTCAGGTAGTCACCATGGTTCTGGTCATCAAGGGCGAAGAACCAGGACATATCCAAAAGGTACAACGACCAGTGTACTTCGTTAGCGAAGTCCTAGGTGAATCAAAGATGCGCTATCCTCAAGTCCAGAAGCTGCCCTATGGACTACTCATCACCGTCCGGAAGCTGGTGCACTACTTCCAATCACACCAAGTCACAATTGTCACTTCGTTTCCACTCGGGGATGTTCTACACAACCGCGAAGCCACTAGCAGAATTACTAAATGGGCACTCGAGTTGATGGGGTTTGACATTATTTTTCAATCACGGACAGCAATCAAATCTAAAGCACTCAACGACTTCATGGCCGAGTAGACAGAAGTTCAGTCGGCCACACCTGCGGATAAGCTTAAGTACTAGACAATGTACTTCGACAATTCTCTATGGATCGGTAGAGCAAGAGCTAGCGTCGTTCTGACGTCACCAACAGGAGAAAAACTCAAATACGTCCTTCAAATACATTTTCCAGCATCCCACAACATTGCCGAGTAGGAAGCACTCATCCACGGGCTCCATATTGCCATATCGCTCGGTATCTGAAGATTGGTGGTTCACGGGGATTCCCAACTAGTGGTGGACCAAGTCATGAAAGATTAGACATGCCTGGACGATAACATGGCAGCATACTATCAAGAAGTGCGGAAGCTGGAGAACAAGTTTGACGGCCTTGAAATCATACATGTTTTGCACCAATACAATGAAGCGGCAGACGAGCTAGTCAACATGGGATCCAAGCACGAACTAGTCCCGACTTGAGTTTTTGTTGAGCAGTTGCTAGAGCCATCAGTTAAGAAAAGACCTAACCCCGACCAGTCGGGAGCTGAGTTAGAACTAGAATCAAAGGAGGTGCTCATCGTTTCTCAAGACAGTCGGACTCCAATCATCCAATCCTTATTGGAATATGAGCTCTCGGAAGACCGTAGTGAGGCCGAACAAGACAAACGTCGGAGCAAGAGCTTCATCGTCCTCCATCAAAGTCCATCCAGAGACCTAATGCGTTGTGTCACAACTAAGGAGGGAACCATGCTGCAGTCAAGGACGTTAGTCAGAAAGGCTTATAGACAAGGTTTCTTCTGGCCGACTGCGGTTACTGACGCTAAAGACATAGTTCGGACATGCAAGGGATGCCAATTTTTCAATTGGCAAAGACACTTATCGGCTCAGGAGTTGCAGACAATTCTGATCTCTTGGCCCTTTGCAGTCTAGGGGGCTTGACATGGTTGGCCCTTTCAAGAAATCGCCAAGAGGGTTTACACACTTGTTTGTCACAGTGGACAAGTTCACAAAGTGGATTGAGGCAAAACCCGTTGCTATCATAACTGCTGCCAGGGCAAAAGACGTCATCTTGGGTATTATTAACTGGTTTGGAGTCCCCAATCACATCATAACAGGCAACGATACTCAATTCACTAATGGCATCTTTCAAGATTTTTGTGACGAATTTGGCATCAAGATCTGTCATGCATCTGTGGCTCACCCACGGAGCAATGGGCAGGTTGAGCGCGTAAACGGCATGGTCTTACAAGGTATCAACTGATGACAACCATATGCAAAACAATGGGTACAAGAACTCCCATCTGTTCTCTGGTCTATACGAACCATGGTCAGTCAGGCAACAGGGCAATCCCCTTTCTTCCTTGTCTATGGTACTAAGGCCGTGTTACCAACCGAGTTGGAGTTTGGGCCCACTTAAGAAGAAAAGTCAAACGAAGACCGACTGGTCGAGCTCGAATAGTTGGAGGAAGCAAGGGTCATCGCAACAATCCAATCAGCAAGATACCTTCAAGGCCTATGTCGCTATCACAGTCGTAATGTTCATGGCCATGCCTTTTCAGTGGAAGATCTTGTATTGAGAAAAATTCAAACCACCAAAGACAAGCACAAATTATCTCCCTTACGGTAGGGGCCGTTCATTATCGCTGAGGTGACACGACCAGAGGCTTACCGACTGAAGACCGAAGACAGCGTCCTAATCAACAACTCATGGAATATAGAACGACTATGTCTTTTCTACACCTAAGAATTGAATTGAATTCATATGTATAAATAAAGTTTTTTACTCTGACTCACTACGTTGATTGTTCCAACCGAGTAGTGAGTCGGGGGATACATGATGATAATACATCTTCTGTTGATTGTTCAAACCCGAATCTATTTTATCTATGTCACGAAGTCTTATAATAATTATTCTAACTTCTACTGAGTAAAGATTTGTTGGATGAACGTCTTTTAAAGTTGGTCCTCATCGCTCGGTATAACTTGGCGAGTTGGAAGTCTAACGACGACTAGGATAATTCAAAAATTCGGATAGATTTTACAACAACATGGAAGTACATGTATTTACAATATATACAAGTTATAATTGTTTTCCCTACATACAACCAGCTTAAAGAGTTTATTATGTTTCTGGGCAGAACAATTATAGCGACAACTCCTTGGCTATTCCTCTTGCAGTGGGCCTCACCAGGTTGATCAGCTCAAGGCCCTACACTAGAGTTGTGCCTTCGGCGAACCCCTCGCCAACCACCTCAATACCCACTCAGAAGTAAAGAGACTTGGTCATTGTGAGAGCATGGTTAATCCCTAGGGTGGCATGCTCTGTAGCAAAATTTTTCAAGATAGCCGGAGCATCTTGAAGTCGTTGCAGTACTTGGGCGGGCATCCTAGAACTCGAACCGACTACTCTCGGCTGCATGACGTCTAACAGAGATTTCGCGGAGTCCACAATGGCACTCCACGAGTCTTCGATCGCCTTGATTTGCTCGCCAAAGGAGTTGAACTACGTCTGCACATTTACCTTGTAGTCTATCATCCAAAGAAAAGCTATGAGGGAACCTTATCACTTAATCAGCCAAAGTTTAGAAGTAGACAAGCAACTTACTCGCAAACTCAACATCAACATTGGACTTCTCCTTTTCAAGATCTTTTAGTTCTTTCCTTAGGCGTTCTATCTCCAAGGACTGATTGTGAAGTTCGGTCTCATGAGCTACAGCAGGACATATCTAGACATCAGTAGTCTGTAGAGGACACTCGAAACAAGGAGGGCATTAGTACAACTTACCCCGGACAGTCCCAGTCTTCGCCCATAGCTCATCGCGTAGCTTGTTGACTGAATCCTTTAGACACATCTCCCTCTCTCTGCTGGTTTGTTCCAGCTCATTCTTCTCAGACTGGAGCTGAGTAAACTAAACGATCTAAGGATTAAGCCTAGCAAGCCCGGCTCATCTTCTTAGACCGATCAACAACTTTCTACAAGACAAATCATTGTCAAATATGAGAGTGGGCTACAAGACCATATGACCAACAACAATGTCAAGCTACAGTCAGATGGGTTGCTTACCTGGACGTGCTGTGAAGCCTTGATGGTGGCCTCGAACAGCTCAATCCACTCATTTCTGGCGGCCTCCTCGTCCAGCCTCAGGATATCCTCACTCCCATCCGGGTAAGTCTAATGGAATACCCAGGGATAGTCGCGCGGTGGAGCCTTGAGTCTGGGGAGGTCGTCTTCGTCTAAGGAGGGAGAAGATGGAGAAGAGGGAGTCGCTAGCCTAGGGTCTTCTAGAAGCATCGACCCTTCAGCTGGCTCAGCGATTGGCTCTACAACTGGCTCGGCAGCTGACTGACTAGGTGAAGCTAGAGGCAGTGATTGTGAAACCGTGGTAACCGCGCGGTTACCGCCCAAACCATCAGGGTACGGTATCGATTACCGGTGGTTTGGTTTGAAAAAATTTTATCTAAATTCAAATTTTTAAAAAATAAAAATATCCAAAAAAATTCTAGTAGGTAGTACTTGAATTATGGATCACTATGGTGAAGAAAGTTTGTGAAAATAATGAAGTTTACTTCATATTTTGGAGCTCCATAAAAATTTAAATAAATAAGAGATGGGTTGGGATATAATTTCTACTTTATTTAAGTGTAAAAACGATAGCAAGGGTAATGCAAAAAAAATTATGCAATATTACATTATTTTCTACAGATATCCACAATTCTTTCCTGAATTTTCTACAATTTTTAGAATTTTTACTACGTTTTATAATTTTTTTTTCACAATTTTTTCTTTTTAGCTTCAACATATCGCTGTTACCACGGCTTACCGTGCGGTTACCGCACGATATAGCGCGGTAACCACGACCTTACTGTTAGATTTGGAATTTTTTAATTCAAATTTTTGGAGATGAATTTCGTGCGGTTTTAGATGGTTACCGCGGTACCCGCTATACCGTGGGGAAGCGGTAACCCCCCCTAAAACGGTATGGCAAACATTGGCTGGAGATTCACCCGAGTGCATTGCCTCACCTTCAGGGGCTGGGACAACACTCGGCTTGGGCTATTGCACTGTGGCTTCTACATCAGTCGGGGCCAGGTCAGTGACAGGGATAGGTGGCACTGTCCCCATGGGATCAACGTCACTTGGCTTCCTACATAATTATTCAGCAATTAAGACATTTTACTTCAAGTTATTTGAAGACAAAAGACCACATACCTCTTGGAAGTCTTAAACCTCCACCCTTGAGAATCACGGGGGGAGGTTGTCGGCGAAGAGCCCGAAGGCTTACTCCGAGAGGATGTGCCGCTTGGTATTGAGCCTTGAGGCATGGCACCAAGCAGGATCTTGCTAGCACTAGTTGACTCTGCACTTGGTGCGGCCGACTGGGTTGGTGGTGTGGCTGGCGCCACAGCTTGAGCTGCGGATGGCGTTGAAGCTGCGCCATTGGCGTCCCTGATCTTAGGACTGCCTGACGCCTTGGTGGGTGTGCTCTTGGGCTTGGCCTGGTACTGAACAGGTTGCTTCCTAGCTCGCTTAGAGCTAGGTGTGTCAGCTGATGGGCTAGCTGGCCGTTTTCTTGATAGTAACGCATATGAAGACCATCTCATACACTTCAGATACATAATATTCACCATAGGCAAGCATCAAGATGACATGATATCAGAAGCTTACTGACGTCCTAAGCCTTTTCAGGCAGTAGGGTTTTGGACACTTCTCAGCGTCCAAAGTCTCTACTACGCTGCTTACAAAGTAGCACAGCAAAGTATCTGTCACCGTGTCCTTCACGATGACGTCGGCGCACTCCTGGGTTGGATCATTCTTCCCCTGGTATTTGTACCCAGTGTGGATCCTCGCTTTGAGGGGCTATGTCCGCCGGTTCAGGAATGTTCGGGCAACCCAAGGCCTGGTCAAACTTTTGTTCTTCAGGGATTTAATCCTCTCCACAAGCTACCGTACCTACACCATCTCGGCTTCCGAGGGGAGCAAGGACCAACACTCTAAATACTTGGGAGGATTTCCAACAAATGAAGGCAAGGAGTGTTCTGGATTTGCACAGTAAAACCACTCCTGATGCCATCCTTTCAAGGAGGTTTTCAGGGGGAGGTAAAGATAAACTTTCTTCATCTCATTGCGAAGCTAAAGCCCAACTCCCCCTATGACCTAAGGGTTGGCTTTGGATGGTTGGGGTTTGATGTGAAAGAAATAGCGGAAGAGATTGAAATGGGGATCGATCCCCAGGAAGACTTCACAAAGAGTCACAAAAATAGAAATGTGGGGGATGGAGTTTGGATTGAGGTGGATGAGCTCGATCTAATAAAAATTAAGAAGTCCTCGAAAGAAGTCGGAGGTAAGAAGAGCAAAACCCCTATTGAAGAAAGTCTCAAAAACCACGATTTCGTGGGAGTTGGGGGTAGGGATCATTTCACCATTGGCTGAATGCCAGTTGATCAACTCCCTTGCTTGAAGACGCTTGATCTTTTCCAAATGCGCCAGCTTCACCTGGCATGGGGTCAATGTTGGCTAGGTTCCTACAGGAACGAGGGGGATGTCAGAAGAAGTCCTCGGCATGTTTGGAGCTTTGAAAGTGAGGGGAAGGAGTCTGGTGGGGAAGAATCAATGCTGGATTGAAAGCTTTTGTGGATCTGTGGAGGGGAGCTCGAGTTGTGTGGAAACCCTAGCTTGGAGTGGAGAGCACGAGGGCTTTTGCACGTGGATCTGGAAAGCAAAATGTTTTGGCGATTTAGGGAAGAAAGGGGAATCTTTTCTATCTCCATGGGATTTATAGGCCTATGCTGGGTGGTTGGCTTGGGCCGGTGTCACAGCCCGATTTTTTGGGAATTAAATAATTAATTAATAATTGATTTTCTAGAATTTATCTTAAATTATAAAGAAAATTAATTAAGTGAATAAAAAAGGGGAAATAAAAATTTCTTTAATAAATCATGGTTCAAATTATTTTTAACAAATTATTTGTGTGTAATTACACTCTCTGAAATTTTCTCGGATTTTTCAGAGCTCTAGAATTAATTTTAATACCACCAAGATCAATTTTAGCAATTATTTAAACAGATTCCAAATTCCTTTTCTCGGGTCGTTCTCTATCAAATCCCTTTGTACCTTTCTCGGGTTGTCGTTCCTGAATCTTTGATTCCCTTAAAAGCCCGATTCTGGAAAGATCCCCGAAGTTCCAAATCCGAGTGTCTCAAATCTATTCTTTCCCTTTTCCAAATATCCATATTTCCTTTTTATTTAAATTTCCTTGGTCTCCACAAAAACCCAGATCCTTTGAAATATATCCAAATCCTCAAATACTCCAGAGTTTTCCCATTCCTGGATCCCATAAAATATTCTTGAGATTTCCATTCCCAAAAACAAAACCAAAATATTCAAAATGTTTTCCTAAATTCCAATTTTCCAAATTTTGTGGTTTTTCTAGAAAACCGCTCTCCTTTTTCCTTTTTCCCTTTCCTCTTTTCTTTTTCCCTTTTTCCCCTTCTTTCTTCCTTTTCCTTTCTTCTTCCTCCCTCCTCCTTCCTTCTTCCTCTCGGGTTCCCCTGGCTGAGCTCCTCTGGTCGAGCCTCTCAGCCTGCACCCCTCGCGCTGCCTCGGTCCGGCCTGCCACCGCCGAACCCTGCCCCGGCCTGCCCGCCTCCTCCACCCGCGCCGCCGCGCGGTTTGCTGCCGCCCCGGCCCCAGCCCGCTGGACTCCGCGTGCCCGCCACCGCCAAATCCGGGTGCAGCCGCCACCCGTCGCTGCCCCGGACTCCCTCTCCTATAAAGCCACAGCCACCGCCTCCTCGGTGCCCTAGCCACGCCCTAGCCGCCGCGCCTCCCCAGCCGCGCCGCCACGCGTCGAGCTTGCCTTGCCGCGTTGCCTCGTCCTGCGCTTTCGCCGTCTCCGTTTGCCCATGCGTCCAGAGCCGCCAGCCTGCGCCACCGCTTCTGCTTCCGCTCGCCAGGCCGCCGCCGCCCTACCCTGCTTCCGCCGGCGCCGCTGCCTTTGCTGCTCCCAGCGCCGTCGCCCGTGCACCATCGCCTCGCTTCCCGTGTGCCACTGTCGCTCCTGCTGTTGCCCCAGCGCCGCCGTCGCTGCCCTACTCTGTGTCTGCTGCTGCGTCCCCATCGTTGTCGTTGTCGGTTTTGCCGCTGGTGAGCCCGTGCCCCTCTGGCGCCTCTGTCCTTTCCCCGTCGTCGTTGTCGGCATCGCCGTCGTCATCTACACCAGCGCCTCGTCTTTTTCCCCTGTTCGTCATGGTCGTCGCCGTCAGTTCCGCCATCATTGTCTCCTCCCCAGCGCTGCCGCCCGTTGTGCCCTGCCCCATGCCGCTGCCCCTGTTCCCATGCACCGCTGTCGTCTGGTCATCGAACGCCGCCATCCCGAGCCGCCATTGTTATTAATATCCACATTGAACCGATCACTGAATAGCACTGCAATGTAGTTCAGGCCCAAAACCATAACTCTCCAACCTAGAGTTATCAAGTTTCCATTATTTATTATTATTAATGAGTAGTGTGGGACTAATCACAAAAAACATTGCTAGGCCACCCATTAACCATGGGCATGGCTATTCGAATAGTTTTACTTTGGCTAAAGGTATACTAATTTACCCACAAGACACGGTTTCACACATGTCACCATGCCCCGAAATACCACCATGGCATTACAAAGAGGGAAACCGTGACAAGGCCTTTCATGCAACTCACCTAACAGAAAAGCCACCCGCTGAACCACTATCTCTAGCAGGAACTGATCAGGTGCCCAACAGGAAGACGGTCCAACGCCCAAAAATATGGACTTATTGACAACCACCATGGTGGTCTTATCGACATAGCCACATCACATCATGGGGCCTCCTATTGAACTCGCTACATATCCAATCAAGCCATTACCCATTCTAACTTATGGTTAGTACGGTATTGCATCGCAATAGGTAGCTCGCGAATTGGTCCTTAGTTGTCATGAGCACCACTAGCAACATCACCATTCCATATGCTCACAACCCACCATCAGTCAAGTTTTAGTTGGTATATTTAATTAACCAACCACGACCAACCATCGTGAAAAGATAACCATTAACCATTAATTAATTAAATCATAGGTGAATGAATAGTTCCCCACATAAAATGATACTAAAGTTTCTTGGCATGGCTAAGCAGAACATAGATAATCTAGCTAGACCATTAAATAGTTATCCAGCTAGTCAATATTAATTACCTAAGATATCAAGGTACATATATCAATAACAAAATGGCCATAATAATCAAGGAATATTGGATAATAATAATTACCCGTATTAATGACATTCCAAAACATTGCACGCAATAACGTAATGAAAATAGTTTTCACAAATGGGATCAACATGCTCAAGAGGATTGTCGTGTGACTTGCCTTGCAATAGGAAAGTTTTCGATTAATCTTCCGAACTCTTCCTCGTACTCTACTTCCTTCCGAAACGGCGGAAATATGCGACTACACGCAAAAAGAGAAAAAATACTAAGAAACTCCAAATAAACAGTACATAAAAATATATAAACAGGTAAATCATGATTTTAGATGAATTTAGGAAGAAAAACGAGTCGAATCGGAGTTCGGATGGAAATATTACAGCTTTTGGAAATTCGAATTCAGAGAAAATCCAAAAAGGAATATTCCCTCGAAAAATCAATTAAATAAATTATTTTTAAAAAGGAAAAGGAGGTGAGACCCACTTTCATATGCTTGGCTGAGGGTGGACTAGGTTCACAGGACTGAGGGAAAAGAGGAGTTGTGGAAGTGATGTGAAAAGCCACATGGGCGGGCAAGGGAGGCTAAGGTGGCACTGAGGTGGCAGCACACATGACTTTAGGACTGACGTGGCTCAGATTAGAGTTTTAGCAATCTAACGGCTTGGATTTGACCGCGAAGATCGGATGGTCGAGATCCATTGGAGGGGTTTATGAAGAACGGATGGTTCGGATTAGGTGAAGAGGATTGGATGGCTTAGATTGCACGGGGCGTATGCGTGCGGGGTCTACATGTCACACGGATTGGAGTACTCTCGGCGGCCCCCGCATGTCACACACAAGGAGGAGAGCTGCCGTCCGGGCCCACTGGTCAGTGGCTCGGGGGCCAGGGCGGACGGCGCCCGCACCTAGGGAGCGACCTGGCCCTCGGGATGGCCATGTTCGACGACGGCGGCAGCAGCAACCGACGGCGGAGGGCGGCAACCCGGCGCGGCACGGATGGGCGACGGCGAAAACGGCGACGGCTGACGGCGACAGTGCTCGGTAGACAGGAGAGAGGGGCACCGGTCTCGGGAAAGAGCGGTGGCGGCGGCGAGGGAGGTGAAGACGACAGGGACGGTGAGGTTCGGTTGCTCACTGGCGGGCGAAGACAACGACGACGACGACCGCGGCGACGGCAGCGGCCGGGAGGGGAAACCGTGCGGCGGCACGGCTTGCAGGGGCGGTGCGTGGGTGGCGGCTAGGGATCAGAGGCGGCGGTGGCTTGGAGCAGGAGGCGGAGAGGCTATGGCACGCGGAGGGCGGCGGCGCCAGCGGATTTTCCGGTGACGTGGTTCCACAGCTCGGGCCGGGCTGGACCGGGGCCCCGGCTACGGTGGCGGTGGCGGTGGGCCGAGGTCGCGGCAAGCCTGGGAAGGAGGGAGGCATAGGTCAGGCCGGGCGGCAGGGGCAGCCCAGGCTCGGCCCCTAGGCCGAAGAGAGAGAGGAGGAAAGGAGAAGGGAGGAAGAAGAAGGTGGAAGAAGAAAGGAAAAAGAAAGAGGAAGGGAAAAAGGAAAAAGGAAAAGAGAGAAGGGAAAAGGAGAAAAGGAAAAGGAGAAAGATGAAGGGATTTTTTGGAAAATTTCGATTTTTCAAAAATTGCAATTTTGGGGATATTTAAGGAATCCGAGGAATATTTCTGAATTTTGGAACTGAATGACTCGGGAATATTTTCAAAATCTGGAATTTGGGAACTTTTAGAATTAAAAGGAAATTTGGAATATTGGAGTATAGAAAATATTGGAATAGAATATCGAGGATTTTCTTTTGAAGATCAAAACTGGCAAAACTAGGATTATTCGGAATATTGGAGGGATAATTGGGCATCCGAAATATAAAAATATTTTGGAATTGGAGAATATTTCACGGAGATCGAGAAATTGGAATATTAGGGATATTTAGGGTTTTTAGGGAATATAGGAAATACTTGAGCACTCAAAATATCGAAATATTTTGAGGGTCGAAAAATGGACAATATTTTGTGGGAATTGAAATATTGGAATATTGAGAATTTTAGAGATATTCAAAATATTGGAAATATTCTTTGACTTGGAAATTGGAGGATATTTCCTGGGAACTGGAAAATTGGAATATTCAGAATATTGTAAATATTCTAGGAATAAAGGAATTGACGAGAATATTTTTTGGAGTCGAGGATGTGAGGACATGGGTTTATTTCGACGGAAAAGAATTTTGAGGAAATATCCAGAATTTATTTCAAAAAGGGAGAATGGATATTTCAGATATCAAGAATCTCGGATTGGGAATTTTTAATATTAGAAATTAATCTAAAATAACAACGGTCGTGTATTCTTGTATTTTCATTTACCCAAAATAATTTTTAATTAGGGCGATTTTCAGGGTGTGACAATTAATCCCCACTGTACAACCCTCCAAGACGTAACGACGGTCGTTCGAAAGTGGTCCGAGGCCACCCTCTCAATAATAGATGGGTTATCCCGTACAATCCTTATCTCCTACGGATGTACAATTGTCACATCAACGTGAAGGCTTGCTCGAGTATCAAAATTGTAAAGTATCTCTTTAAATACCTATACAAGGGGCATGATAGGGCATCGGTCTACATCAACGAGGATGATAGCAATGGTCAAATTGATGAGATCTGGCACTATAGGGACGCAAGGTGGGTAACCTCTCCAGAGACATTATGGCGTATATATGGCTTCAAGCTAAGCCATATCTCTCTGTCTGTGTGGCAGCTGCAACTGCATTTGCCCAACATGCACATGTTGTCTTTCTAGGCAAGCCAGGATCTCCGAGATGTTCTCAATAGGGAAGACGCCGAGAAATCGATGCTTACGGCATATTTCTCTGCGAACAGGCAACATGATTGGGTTCGAAACATCCTCTACGGAGATATTTACCACAGTGGTTTACTTGGCAGTTGGGAGGTAAGTACTAGAAGAAAAGAGAAAGAGGGGGTCAGGTCGGAAGAATTGTGTGCGCCCATCCGGTAGAGGGGGAGCGATACTATCTTTGGGTGCTACTAAACCATGTGGCAAGCTCCATTTCATTTGAAGATCTATGGACTATTGACTGTGTGGTTATGCCTTTCTTTCGTGCTGCAACTAAAAGAAGGGGTCTAATCGAGGCAGACAACACCCTCGATGAGTGCCTTACGGAGGCCGAGGTCTTTTAGATGCCATCATCGCTACGCAGGTTATTCACTACCATCTTGGTGTATTGTGAGCCAAGCGACGTGCGTGGCCTTTGGGATAAACACATAGATGCTATGTCAGATGACTACAAGCGTAACACCTCTTGCCCATAGACAGTCAAACAGATGGTGCTCATAGATATCCGGGGCATGCTATAGTCAATGGGTAAGGAAATAGCATCATTCGCACTACCTGAAATAGATGAATCACACGATACCACCAGAGGAGAACCTAGAGAGGTTTTCGATGAGTACTCAATTGGGGTAGAGATAGATGACATGAATTTGTCAGAGCAGTTGAATATTGAGCAAAGGGCTGCATTCAATGAAATAATGAATGCGGTTGATAGTGCTTAGGGGGTGTATTCTTCGTAGATGGCCCAGGTGGCACGGGAAAACTTTTCTTTACAAGGCATTGCTTGTGACGGTTCATGGCCAGGGTAATATAGCTATGGCAACTGCTACGTCGGGTGTGGCAGCTTCTATATTGCCTAGAGGCTAGACCGCACATTCGCGGTTTAAGATTCCACTCAGCATTAAGGATGGGGGGTATTGCAGTTTCACCAAACAAAGCGGGACAACCAAGCTTCTCTAGAGGGCGTCGCTTATAATATGGGATGAGGCCTCTATGACAAAGAGGCAGGCGGTTGAGGCCCTCGATATGAGCATGCGAGATATAGTGAGTTGACCACGTTTGCTGTTTGGAGGGAAGATGGTTGTGTTTGCAGGGGACTTCAGGCAGGTCCTTCCAGTTGTAAGGAAGGGCACTAGGTCTCACATAACGGATGCAATTTTGCGTAGGTCCTATCTATGGGGCTGTATGGTTCAGCTTAAGCTTGTTCGCAATATGAGAGCACAGAGCGATGTGTGGTTTGCTGAGTACCTACTTCGTGTTGGGAATGGCACTGAGGAGGTGAACAACAAAGGACCATACGCCTGCCAGAAGATATATGCGTGCCATATAAAGGTGAGGACTCTGACCTCAAAGGTCTAATCAATAGCGTGTTCCCTAGCCTAGATCATAACCTCACAAACCCAAACTACATCACATCTAGGGCCATACTATCCACTCGGAACAAGTTTGTTGATAGAATAAACAAGAAAATGATCAGGCGGTTTCATGGGGAGGTGATGACATATCATAGCTTTGATCGAGCAGAGGATGACCCTCATAATTATTACCCGCCTGAATTCTTGAACTCTCTAACCCCCAATGGGCTACCTCCACACGTGCTTAAGTTGAAGATAAATTGCCCCATCATACTATTGAGGAACATTGACCCAGCCAATGGACTTTGCAACGGGACAAGGCGGCTATTGTCGAGGGTTGGAAGAAATGCTATTGACGCGAAGATTGTGTTAGGGCAGCATGCTGGGAAGAGGGTGTTCCTTCCTCGGATACCGTTATGGGCTTCTGATGGTGAGATGCTTCCATTTCGCTCTAAGAGGAAGCAGTTCCCAGTTAGACTGAGCTTTGCACTGACAATCAACAAGGCACAGGGACAGCCCATTCCGAATGCAGGCATCTACCTACTGGAGCCAGTATTCTCTTATGGACAGCTATACATCGCATTGTCTAGAACAACCGCTAGAACAAACATCAAGATTCTCTCTATGCCAGACAAAGAGAAGAAAAATAAGAAAAATAATCAACAATCTACACAGACTGGAACGCACATGAAGAATATTGTGTATAGGGAGGTCCTCACAACATAGATGAGATATATATCTCTCCTGAACTACTGGTTCTGGCTTGGCAGTTTTGTCTATTTCAGATTTTGCTTATATAAAAATATAATTGTGAGGGTCAGTTTGACTGGCGTATATAACATTGTTTTGGGGACACAACGGGGTCAGCCAAATTTAGGAAAATTGAAATTTTCTTGTGGACATGTTTAGAATGTGTAGATTTATGGTACGGCAGGAGAAAACAGTTGGTTTTTGATTTAAATCTGCATATTATGCTGGTGTCCTTTCTCAGTGAGTTTCTTGATCCCAAATTCCACAAACATTACCGCTGTACTTGTCATGACCAGAAAGATAAATATAACTGTAATATACTGTATCAAATTCTGCTTTTGGGCTTTTAGTCCAAATCCATGATAGGGCTTTTACTTTGTTTGAACCCTCCAAATTTGTACTCTTTCATCTGTCATTGCCTCATTGGCACTACCAGCATGAGTATATTACTATTTAGCCATATGTACATAGTTTTCTCATGTTCTGAGTTTAATCAGCAACAAAACTTGGTGACATGTAAAATTGCTTTTCCTCATGCCGTTGTTTTTTGTTTAGTGTCATGCATTTCGTTTTGATATCAGTTCTGAACTTAATAAACTGTTTTTTATTGATAGGTGTGGCATTTCAGGCGTCTTGTTCTAGAGGCATTGGACACTAATTTGCATGAAGAACTGAATTTTGTGGACCTAAAAAATTACCAAATCTGGTGAGTGACATTGTAATAAACATATACAACATTTAGTGTTTCACAAGAAACTAATGTTTATACACACATTTGGTGGCTGTGTAGTTTTTCATTAGGTTTTTACTTAGTAATATATACTAGCATTTTGAAGGACACTAGGGAATTCACCGGATAGATTGTTATTCTTCATATCTATAACAAAGAATGAGAAACCAAATTTTTATACCCATGTTTGGTGGCTGTGTAGTTTTTCATTAGGTTTTTACTTAGTTCCTGTGATTTGATTGTGGTGAAGATGCAGTGTCCTTAGATTAGGAACCATGAGATTTGCTGGTAACTTCCCTGACAATCAATTTTTGGAGAGGTCTATTTCTTCAATTGATAGTAGTTCCAATTTCTCTGGTAAAGCCCCACGCAGTTGATTCGTTGACAAGTACAATTTGGAAGCATTAGTTGAAACATTCCAAAACCAGCTAGGCAAGTCATCCTTTATGCTTGTATTTGAAATATCAAGGACAACTATGTCACTTTGCCATCTTAACCATGAAGGGAACTGAGGTCCCAAGTCACATGACTCAAAATATCCCTCCTTTAATTGAAAGGGAGGAATCCAAGTTTGATGTAAATCTAATTTCAGGGAGTTTCTTGAAAAGTTCAGAAATTTCAGTTTTTCTAGAGTTGCAAAATGGTGTTCTGAAAGCTCACCGCTGAAGCTATTTTGGCCAAGGTTCAAGTGCGTCAAGTTGCCAAAGAGCCAATCCCAACAGGTATATGGCCAACGAGCAAGTTCTGGGAGAGGTCAAGAAAGGTGAGACCTGTCAAGTTCCCCATTCCAAGAGGTAAATGGCCAACCAGCATGTTTTCTGCGAGAGGTCAAGATAATTGAGATTTGTCAGGTTTCCCAATCCATCAGGTACAGAGCCAACAACCATGTTCTCAGAAAGATCAAGATAAGTGAGACTTGCTAGAGTTCCTATCCAAATTGGTAGGTCCCTGTCAAATTTGCATAATGCAGGTCGATCTTACGCAACTTATTCCATGAACACTTTGGTAGTCTCTCCATCAGTTCTGATATTGAAACGTGCAGGCTGAAGCTCTGAATACGTGATTACCAGTTAATTTTTCATTTTTCATGATCTACACACTGTTCAGACAAGTTCAAGTTGATCAGGCATACAAACTTCACTGCACATAGGTCTGGCCCTGTTCAATTGTTCAAATTTGACATCGAGATTCAAGTGCCTGTACGCTCTTTCTGGAAGTAGTAGAATTTAATACGTTTGGGTTGTTACATCTCCACGTATCTAATTGCATTATAGTCACGGTACGCTCTTTTGACATTTTTTTGTCATTCATGTGAGAAATAAAATTTATGTAATAAAAAAAGTGTTGGAGATTTTTTTTTGACTAGGTAGGTGCTGGTAAATAGTTTCACCAGTTTTTCTATGAAAGTAACTTAACTTCTGGGGTACGTCGTTGATGGTCCAAGAAAGAAGAAAAATAGAGCTCCAATTTCCACTGGCCACCATCCGTTTTGGATGAAACGTCCAGATTTGAGCTGATGCCCCTCGTATATGCATTATTTGTTGATGGTTGCACCGCTGTGAGCATCTTCGTCCACATTGGACATCACCACATCTAACAAGTTACAACAAGTAGTGCAAGGCATGGCAAATTGCAACGGGGAGAGTTACAGTAGAAAGAACAACTGGGATATGTTTCAGCTACATCCAAGACAAAGAACCAAAAATGAAAAGAGAAAAAGAAAAAGCAGTTGGGAACAGAGAACTCAAATATTTTCTGCATGCACTGCTAAGTTTCAAAGATGCTCACAACAGCAGACCAATGGAGTACTAGAAGTAATTTAAGGGAGGATATAAAATTTAACTGAGAGAAAGCAGACAGAAGATACAACATGCCTGCAAATTACGAATTTTTACTGTTAATAATTTAATTATTTTTTTAATTTACAAAACTAATTTTTAATTTTTTTTCAAAAATAGCCTCTTGCTGCCGTGGGCCAAGGCGGCATTTTAAAAACCACCGTGCCCAGGGCGGCGGCAAATGGCCGGCCGTCAGTGGGCTGTGACGGCGTGGCGCCGTTGCCGAGCCAGGGGCCACGTGGGCTTGCCGCTGTGGTGGCCACGGCGGCGAATGGCCGCAAGGAAGGTGGGCAGAATGCAAATTTACATTCGCCGGCCTGGGGCAGGAGGGCGGTTTTTAGCCCTCGCCCTATAAAAGCACTTCGCACACTCAGCCCGCGTTCATTTCCCTCTTCCGCCTCCAGCGGTCGCTCCGATAGAGCTGAGCAAAGGAGGAGCAGTTTACGAGGCGGGCGAAGCCCTCGCGATTTTTGAGCTGAACCTAGATATATTTTTGATACCTCTCTCTCTATCATGTAGTCATACTTTTGTTAGTTACAATGTAGTTAATTCATAATACTAGTTTTAGTAAACGCGTAAGTGTAATACCCGACCATTTAGTTAGATGAGAATCAAAAGTCTATCTTTAGCATTAAAATTTGGTTAACAGGGCATAACCATCGTTTAGTGTTAAAGACAACTTTGACCACTTTGACCGTTATAACTAAGAGCCGAAAAAGAAACATTAGCGGACATGGTAGCCGGTAAACTGTTATAATATTTAGACTCTAATAAGAAATATGACATTTAAAAGACATCATATTTTATAGATATCTAGAGTGCCAATATCTAGAAAATAGACGTTAGTTTAATATTAGATATTTCTTTATTGCAGACCCATTCTCTCTGCATCGACGGCCACACGTTCCTAACTGAGGAAACTAAAATACAGAGTTAAAGCAAATGGTTGACGGCATATTCTGGAGTACTACAATCGGGATCTCACAACCAGGTTGCTCCCCGTGCCTTGCCTTGTCCTCCTTCGTTGAGAGCGTGGTGTGAGAATATGAGAGATTCCAAAGAAACATGAGCAGAGTTAACCTCTGTAGCGTGATTAGTACTGGCTATTCTGAAGGCTGGGTTAAGGAAAAAGGTGGAGATGTGGGGATGATGGCCAGAGGCATATATGTCTCATGACATGACCGGACATGCAGGATGCTGCGTGCATTTGAAAATCTGTGGGAAACGGGCTGCACTGCGCCAGACAAGGGATACCCTGGGTGTTCCGTGTGAGAAGGATGTAAAGAGTAAGATGGAAATGCGATGCGTTCATATGGGCGCACTAGTACCACTTTTATAACGCACGTGGTCTGAGAAACAAGGACCCGCTAGATTACATGGCCATGTTCATTTAACGTTTGTGCCGCCCTAGCACAGGGGATCAACAGAAGAAGTTTCAATGAGCTTGGAGAGACTAACTTGATGAGGCTGACAGCCAAACATATAGGCGAGATTCTGCAAGACCCGCAGCTAGAGGTGCTGGACGGTCCTGAACTCTAGAGTACACTTTTCCCACCGATGACGGTACATTCAGAAGGAAGGCCCGGTTCCTCGGTTAGCAGATTTTCGCAGTGGAATCAAGCACGAGCCGAAGGAGAAATGGGCTTACTGTACAATGAAGGTGAGCAAGGTACGTCATAATGACCACGAACCTGCAGAGGTCTACAACTGGGTCATGCGTGTGTGAGGCAACTCCCCTGTTGCCATCGGGAGTTCATCCTACATGGAACATAGATGTACTTCCACGACAGGTCCAGACAGAATGGCCCATCTATGGCCGATGGAAGCCTTGGTTCTGCACCAAAATGACAGAGTACCTTGAGGAGGAGAAAGGCAAGAAGGCAAGAGAGCACCGAGTCGAGTGCAGGGCACACGAGAGCGTAGATTTGAACATGTGTTGCCGACAGGTCCAGGTGTGGGCATATTCGCAAGGAAACCTGTGCAAGAGTGTTCCTAAAGGAAGATGGGACATGCAAGTGCTCCTGCCGGAAACCAAGCTGTACCACAAGCCTGTTCTCATGTCATTGCCACTGTAGGGAGTGCGTCATTGATGGACGCCAATATGTGTTCCCGTACTTAAAAAGAAAGCAATCATGCATACATGGAGTACCGAGATTTTTTGGTTCGGCATCATCGGCACTTTCACTAAAGACACAAGCCCAGTTTATTACATCCCTGACCCGATGAAGCAAGGAACAAGCAGCCGCCGTCGGACACGGAGGATTCGCAATGATAGGACGAATCCTCGAGACCGCGCCGTTAGCGCCTATACGTTGCAGTAGGTGTGGAGAGGAGGAATACCTACAAAGAAGTGCACGAAAGACACCAGGCCCCAAGTGCAACGGAAAGTTACTGTGAAGGATCAGGCACCGATGAAAGCGCAACTGGAAAGCACCACTGAAGCAGCGTCAGCGCAGGATCCTCGTGCACCTTCGGTTATGTTGGTAGTATAGCCGCTGGTGCTGACTGTAAATCTCCCTGTAATGTGTACCAATCTGCATGTGATTGCTATCTGAATTTTTGTTTTAGTGTGGGCCGATCGGCGTGTCATATCTATTGTCGTCTGTGAAATGTGCTCTGTTTTTACTTTGCTAGTGCTGCCTTTTAAGTACTTGCTGTTGTTTAAACCCAAATTGGTACGGGTCCGTTACCATGTCTCGTTAAGGAAAGAACGATATCAAGCCATTGGAACTAATCCAGAAGAGTCCGCAGCTTGGGTAAGAGGAACGTCGTATAAGACCACGTCTGAATTATCGGTGCAAATTATTTATTTTACTTTAACCAAGCGTTAATATTAGAGGTCTTATTATCAATTTCTTTTTAGGAATACCTGAATGTCAATGGCGTGTATTACGATCAAGTCTTTCGTGCTTGTCTCCTCCTATCTTATATTAAGGAAAGTACCCTTGTTTCCGGTTGTGCCCTATAAATGCACATACTTGTAAACTCGGGGTATCTCCATAGACACCCTGTGTCATACATGAT
>RYFJ01002527.1:0-116499 GCA_003991445.1 Oryza meyeriana var. granulata | reverse complement strand
GAGGGATTCCTTCTTCCCCTTGTTATCCGGCTTGGTTCCCCCTTGGAACGCACCGGCCGCGGCCTTCGTCGCGCGTCTTAAGAGCGGCCTTCTATCGCCCGCTCTCCTTCTCGCTGCATCCTCCGCGCAGCGGCCGCGGTGGCGGCGCCCTCGCGGTTGCGCCAGGCAGCCAGGACTCCTGTTGCCGGCGCACCGATCCTTCTTCGCCAGCACCCTGCGGCGCCGGCGCACCCGGTGGCGCGACAGGCCATAAACTTCCAATCGCCCATCCACCTTCTTCGTCGCAATCTTTCCCGCGCGCGTCGGCGGCGGTGCATCTTCCCGGTGCGCCACGAGCCATGGACACCTATCGCCGCGCATCCATCTGTTCGCGCGCCTCGCGCGCCCGTCCGCGGCGGCGCCCGGTGCGCCACGGGCGCCCAATGCTTCCCCCCACTGCCGCCCCACGGTTCTTCTCGCGACGATCCCTTCCGCCTCCATCTTAGGCACCAGATTCGCCGCTGCCCCGCCTCCGCTCGCGCGGCCTCCACCCCCATTGCGCCGCTGCCTCTCCTGCTGGCTGGGCTCCGGCCTTCCGGTGGAGCTCCTGCTGCCCTTCTCGCTTCCGGCGGAGCTCCTGGGAGGTCCTGAGGCTGACGTAGTTTGGGAGGGATGCTAGGCCAGTCCCGCTTCGGCTGCCGCTCGTGCCGCGGCCTCCATCTGTTGCGCTCTCCCTCTACGTCTCTCCGGCGATCGCGCGGAAGCATGCTAACTAACGACCGTGACGAGAACGATTTTCGCTCTAAAGCAAAATGAGGAAAGGATTGAGGGCCCAGTGGGATTTTCTGAGGGTTTTTCCGTGGGGGACCAAACTAGTCCTGGGCCGAAGTCGCTTCGAGTTTCTTGGTTTTTCCCCTTCACCTTGATCAGGCAATTAGATAAAATATTATGGATTTAAATATGAGATTTTATATATAAGTTATAGTACTGTTGAAAGTATATGTATATTTTTTTCTAGAATTTTTGGTAAAACTATTAACTACTTTTTTTCACAACGTACTAACAAATATCACCAAAAATTCTAAAAAAAGTATATATACTTCCAACGGTATTATACCTATATATAAATCTTATATTTAAATTCATAATATTATCCATAACAAAAAAATATTAGTTTTAAGGAATATAATCTATAGAATTTTGTCTTTATTTATTACTAATTTATATATAATGAATTTAACCGATGATGAGACTTTATAGCATAGGTATAGTGACTATGCAGAATACATATATGAATTTTTCTAGACTTTTTATGTTTAAATTTTCTAGAATTTTTAGTGATATTTGTTAGTTGGTGTGTATTATGTATGCACAAAAAAGTGTGTGCATATAATACGTTTCCCAATCAAATTATCTCTAACTAAGCATCTCCATATTTTAGAGAACTAGTTTACATATAAACTGGTTTAATTATCTCTCAATCTACAGTTTAAAGGAACTACTATACTCAAATTTCTGGCATAATTGCGTGCGCTATATATAGAATTGTATTTGCAGTACAACTATATTTTTATTTCTATAAATACAATATATTTTGTATACAGGCTCGTATAACAATTAATCTATATTAATCTATAGGGCTGATTGGAAGTGATTGTTCTGACCGCCACGATATACGCACGGTTGCTGATCGGAAGTGCATATTATTGGGCAGCTGCATCCACAACAATCTGATCTGATAGGTCTTGTATCTGTACCTTTATAGATTGAAGTCCCTACGGACAATCAACTCTTTTTCGGTTTCTCGTCTTTTAGACATTCAGAGTAAACATGGTGACTTATTTTATTTCTCCTAATAATGTAATATTGATACTATATATTACATAGATGACATCATACCATACATGAAATTACATGATATTATCTTTTGATGCCAGCCATATTTATTACTCCTTAAAAAAAGTAGTAGTGTGATGTGAATGTTGAATTTACCACCACCCTACCATCACCTTTCCAAAATTCTGATAGGTAGAATCACTGTCCATCCTCCCTTTAAATCTTCAAATAAAATATTAGTTAGAATAGCCCATAGACCCTAAACGCTCAACTCAACCTTGCACTAATAATAAATAGAGAGCCCTCTTTACGAGAGTAAGAAAACTAACAACCAAAAAGCTCTAATTAATTCTAAATATTGATCTCTAAAATTAAAATAAGAGATTTTCTCTTTATACATGTGCCGATCGATTTTTTTAATTCTGTAACAGGTATTGCTAGTTTTTACAAATATTCAGATTTATCTAAATAACTTGGTTATTGTGGTTTAGTTCATAGGCTAGGTTTTTTTCAAAGCAGTTCATAGGGTTAGGTTAAAAGTACCGCGGGCTCCGTCTTTTGATTACGTAAATATCTCCAGTATGTTCGCTATTACTTACTCTCTGTCTTTTAAAATATTAGCTACTTCTAGCATTTAAATTTGTGTTACTATAGCTACTCCTCCGCATACTTCCACAATCCACATCTTAACCAATTATAACCTCCTCTCGTTTAATTTTTTACCTACTTTCTTATCTCAATTAATTACAACCATTTCACGTTTTAACCTTAATCATTTTAAAAAATCATTTCACACCTTAACGTCTTAATCCTGCTTTAATAAATAATAAAAAAAAAGACATAAGTATTTTATAGTTATGAGACAAAAAGAGAACCTGTCTCCAATGAGGGACTTTTCCCGAAACGCTAAACATAAGTGGCGCACAAGGAACACATGAACATGTGGTGGTGTGAATGCTGGAGAGGACGAAATGCACTGGTAAACAGGTAAGCTGATAATGTGCATCTTTCGTAAGGTACTGGTTGGAAGGAGAGTTTCAACGGCATATAAAACGAGATAAGCTGATTAGCGGTATGATTAATGTAAGTTTTAATTTACTACAAAAGTTGAAAAATAGATTTATTTGATTTTTTAAACAACTTTTATATAGAAATTTTTTAAAAAAACATATCGTTTAACACATCAGGAAAAGTGCTCATGGGGAAATGAGTAAGTTTTTCGTTTTCCTTCTCCTTTGATTCGAGGGTGTCTAAGAGTACGTTCACATCTACTCAAAGAGGAAAAAGTTTTTTATTTTTCATAAGCACGCTTTCCAAACTGTTAAATGATGTGTTTTTTTAAAAAAATTTTATATAAAAGTTGTTTTAAAAAATAATATTAATCAATTTTTCAAGTTTAAAATAATTAATACTCAATTAATCCTACGCTAATGGTATACCTCGTTTTACGTGATGCCCTCTTTCTCTTCCCTGCTCTTCCGAACGCGAGCCTGACTAGCTCCGAACTGAGCCTAAGGTAAACTACTTCCGTCTATTCCATAAGGCAGTTTTCACTACGGGCACTACAATTTACGGTTCACATCTTTAACCACTCCTATTTTATGGATAAATTTGTAAGTATTAGAAATATACCATATTACTACAATATAAACACACAGATTCCATTCCACCTGTAATCAAACGATTTAAAAAGATATTAGTGATCAAACTAAAACAAAGTCAGGCAAAATTGACAAATACTTTAGGAACGGATGGGGTAGGTGATAACCTCCATCTGTTCTTTCTTTTAAAAGAACATTTTACGCAGTTGCACAACATACAAAGTGAAATATATATAGTAGCAGTTACCATCGAATAAACTTAATATTTCATATAAAAACACATTTTAGTATTATAAAACATTTTGGCTCCCATATAATGGTCCGCTTGGTACAGCTCCTACTCTGAGGGCAAGAGTGAAGTAAGAAGCGATGGTTGTAATTTTCAGCAGGCGAAGGCAACAAATCCACTGCCGTTATATTGTTTATCCAGAATCTCGAAAAGTGTTTGATATAGCTCCCGTTCCACTTGAGACACAGAATCTCGAAGTAGGAACTATGCCAAACGGAGCTTAACATTAGTACGCAAGTAACATTCACAAATAGCAGTCCAATCAGAGATACGAATTATGCCATTGTGTGTGTAAAATCTCTTGAGTTTATCACGTATTTGATACAAGATAGCAACAGTGGAGTTCTTTTTTTATATCTGAATAGATACATATAAGAAAACATCCGTTCATTTCCTACAGTTCACCACTGGGCAGGATTAAATTTTGAGGCATGGAGTACTGGTACCTCGCTGCTGCGGCCTCACTATAAATATGTTTCTCATTGACCCCTGCATAAAAGCAAATACTTCATCCATGAAAGAGAGGCAATGTGATTCATACAACATGAAACTTTCATGGGCAGCGTAACTGCATTAATTATTGCCAAAACACTCAAATATAAATAAAAAACATCAGCATACCAAATATCCACTATGTATTGGCATATTATGAGCACTGAGTTGGATAGAAAAAATTGTTTGCACGCCAACTTTTATATGATAATGCATTAGATCAGTAAACCAACCACATTATACGGTAATCCAAATGGCAGAGTTGTCGAAATATGGAACTGTTAAGTGCAATTATAAAGCATCAAGCATGCAATTCAATTAAACTGAGCACTGAATGTCTACATGTAAATTATCTTTCATTCTTCGTTAATGACAAACAGAACAAAGCAAAGGATAGACCTCTGGGATGCTTGTATATTCTCCACAATTCGCACATTGTACTTCTTAACATCTCTTAGATTTACCAACTATTGGCAGAATAAACTCTCATACTGAACAGTTCAATTTGACCAGTTATAGTAGTTTTGGTTACATACGAAATATATGGTGATCATCTGTTAAATTTAGGGCATTGATTTTTTCAGATTTCTAATCTTCTAGCGGAACAGTATTTTATACTGGCCAATTCAACTTCATATGCTATAATGCTATATGATGATTAAAAGTAGAATTTAGGGAAATCATGTCTGTTCATATGCATATTGAAAAATAATTATGATATCACTTTGCACAGCCACCATTAAAATGCAATTACTATTCCATAGTCACAAATTTAAAAGAATTGCTATGAAAAGCAAGTGGCTATTGCTCAAATTCATAATGTCTCATGTAGGAATGGTTTACATATCCAGAGTATTGCTCTAAAAATCGATAACCAGTATTTGTTCGGTAATCCACCTAGTAGTAGTGATTAATCTAACTGGCCAATTCTGAGGCCTATACAATGAATTATACGGTAACAAGTAGGGGCACCGATTCCTTGTAGAAGGCTCAGTAGATATTTTTTTAGAATACTGATCCAGTACAACCTAAAGAATTGTAACAATAAGATAAAACCACTACAAAGGTCAGTAGGCCTTTTATGCATATCTTGCAGTATTGTTTAGGAGCACTATGGGGAGAAAACTCCACATCTCTGTGCATTGTACCATATTGGTTTGCTGTAGTACTAAAGGTGATCTGGTTTACCACTAACTTACACAAAGATAAGTTTCATCGGTTATATGCTTATATCCTCTAACTGACTGCTGCCCCAAGGCAGTCCTAGGAATAAATACTAGCTCATATTACACAACTAAGCTGCTTGATTAGGAAACAACCTTCTTGCATCAGGCAAAAGTATTGTAGGATTCAGCAGCAACTATACCATCAGAACATGCACCACCAGCAAGACCACAAAAGTAGGCATGCATCAATTCCTCCAGGAGATTTTTGAGTAAACATTGTTGATGGTGAGAATTAGTTTTGAAAAATTTATTCTGACATTGCCATATACTTATATCTAACTCATCGATGAGATGGTGACAATATTAGTCAGGGTTGTTTTTTTTCAGACTATCTGTACCCGGATGTCATGTTCTCTAGTTTAGCATGTTATCTACGGAAGCAAATGTACATGAACATCGGCTGTCCCAGAATTTAGATTGCACATATTCTGTACTTGCAAAGTAGATTCAGATGTCCATGTCAATCTTTGACATCAGATGAGTGTACTTGACATCTACATGTCAACTCATGTAGATGTCAAGTGAAACATTACTGGTTTATGACATAGTGATGCAAAATGCAAGAACTTCATATGATGCTTAACAACATAATCGAGCAATGTATAACTTATGAACCCACTAATAAAAAGGAGATAAAACAATCTTTTGAGTAGATCGACCAAAATATTATTTCCATTAAAACCATAAGTTTGTGGCCCATGTCTTTGTCATTTTCTCCACCCCTGATGTGCATCAAATCTAGTGGAAACCTGACAGCAGATATGCAACAGCCGTAATACTAATTAGTAAACATTCTGCTCGCCCAAGTCTAGAAGCATCTTTCTTGTTGCCGACAATTATCTGCGGGACAGGAGAGTACATTTCCATCTACCGCTAAGGTATTGACAATCCAGTGATCACTCATTTGACCAAACGTCTCCCAAGCGCAACCTAATCGGCTTCTGGCTTTACAACAGTCGCTTAGTATAACTCAGGCTTGCATAAAATCGACCAGCCATTTCGTCGAACGTTTGGCGAGCACCAACAGAAGCCTCCTTAATTTGCCCTCAAAGAAGCACTGAATCCGGCCAATAATTCTATAACGACAGGAACTCGCATCCAGGCACAGGAATGGCTTAGTAGCAGGTGGAAGGAGTGAGAGGGGGAAAGCGCTGACCTGATCTTCTTGATGAGGATATCGCGGAGCTTCTTCCCGAGCTCCTGGGAGCGGACGCGCTGCATGAGGGCCTTGCGGGAAAGCACGCGCTTCTCCGAGTCCTTGACGTGGCGGTGGGTCTGGCTCCGGCGCCGGATTAGCCTCTCGATGCCGCTCGACCGCATCTTGCGAGCCATTATCGCCAGCGCGCGGTCCAGGTTGCCATCCCTCACGTGCACCATGATCCCCCGCGCCGGCTGCACCTGCCCCGCCGCCGCCACCGCCGGCGTCTGCGCAGCCGGCAGGATCCCCCGCGCCGCCCTTGCCAGTGCCTGCATCGCTGGTTCCCTCGCGCCGCCGCCGAACTCTCTCGCTTCGGCTCGTGTGTGTCGCGCTGCTACACCCTTGACTTCTCCTGGCGGTGCATCGAGATTCGGGACGTCCCGCTGTGCATATTCCAGGACCGCCCGTTGCTCGCCTCCATATTTGCGGTTAGGCCCCTGAGCTCTCGTGAATTTGCATTTTAGTTGCCTCTTCCCCAATCCCGACGGCAACCAGAACCCTCGCTGCCTCCGCCGCCGCCTACTCCATCGACGGTATGTATCTCTGTATCTCTTTTTCTCTCTCCTCGCTCGTATTGTGGATGAATCGGATCCAATCCATGATATTTGCGTGATTTATAGTGGGTGCAAGCATCGGTTCCTTCCACGGATTGCAGGGTGCTACTGGTTAATCATTAGGTTTTCTTGTGGGGAAACATTTCTAGCTTATTTGTTAAATTTTGATGAACCCAGTTCAGTCTGGAATTGTTTCCGCCAACATTTCACTCACAAGGAATCGCAGTACGTCTTAGCTTCAAGTTAGGGGCCTTTTGACATCAGATAGTATCAGAAATTTGGTATGGATATCCCCTCAAAGTAAGTGTACTTAGTTTAATTGAACCTAATAGGAATCAAATGCTAACGTGTGCTGTTACTTGTATAACTGTATGTGCATCTGAAAATTATTGCATTTCCCCAATTTTCTTTGTTTGAACCAAATTGTAAGGAAAAGAGCCATAAATAGTGAGATTTACTTAACATTTAAATCCAAGATTGTTTTAACCTTAATGTGCACAATGTGCTTCTTCATTATCTGAAGAAGCAATTTGCAGCCCATTGCACATGCACGGCTTTTATGCTATGGAAGGAAAGAAAGGTAGCATTTAAAAGAGAAGATGCCTACGCTATACATTCGCTATACATTCTTCATTCGCTATACATTTATCCTTGCCTGTTGGATGTGCTTTTGGCTAATCCTCTTATTATTTTTCTTGGCTTGTGCAAAGCAGCTTAATTGGCCGATATGGTTATCCCTCCTCCAGCTAGGGCTCCTGCAATCACCAAGTTCCTGAAGCCCTATGTCAAGGGCCTGGGCATCCAGAGTTGGAGGCCCTTGGCTTCTCAGTTTGTAACTCGAACCAGGTAATGGAGGTGCCAGGGTTTCTGCCTGACTACCACAACAGGAGGTGAGATTAGGAAAAGCAGAGAGAGGGAGATTTGGGATAATTTCTTTCTTGATTCCATTCACCTAGTTCAGGGGGTACATATAGGAGCTCAGCTCCACTGCTACTTGCGCCAGCCATTAACTGCTAGCTGGCTAATTAATTCCTCGATCTCCTCACTGTTACCTACGCCAGCCATTAAAGACTGCAGCCCCTCCAGCTGCCTAAGCCTCCTTGGGTTCTTCCAGGCCATGCGCCCCCTTGAGAGCTGCCCTGGCTGCACGTGTCCGAGGTCGGCGGCTGTACTATCGGCCCCACATGACATCTCTCCCCCCCTCGACGAGCAGCTCGTCCTCGAGCTAGAAGCTGGGGTAGCGCTCGGTGAAGCTGTCGATGTCTTCCCAGGTAGCGGAGGCTGAGGGCTCGCCTTGCCAATGTATCAGGACTTGGCGGACGCCTCGGGCCAGCCTGGTGCACGAGGCGCGTTCTGGAACCGGCTGTGTGGCGCCATGATGCATAGGAGGCAGAGCCGGGGGGGGGGGTGGCAGGGGGAGTGCCCACGAATTGCTTCAGGAGTCCGACGTGGAAGACATCATGCAGCCGGGCGCGGGGAGGGAGCTCGAGGCGGTAGGCGACGTCATTGATGATGGCAGAGACGCGGTACGGCCCATAGTATCGGGGCCGCAGCTTCCCTTTTGTGACGCCGTGGAGGGAGGCCGGGGCGCGATGGCGGAGACGAAGCCAGACCCAATCACCCACACTATAGTGAACGTCGCGGTGATGCTTGTTGTAGAACCGCTTGTAGACGTCCTGAGCTTACTCCAGCCGGGCCCGGGCATCAGCCAGCAGCTCATCGCGTTCCGCCATGGTCTTGGCCACCGCAGCCACCCTGGTTTCGCACGGCTCATAGGAGCGGATGGAGGGTGGCCCACGGCCGTAGACGATCTGGAATGGCGTGGTCTTGAGCGCGGACTGAAATGCGGTGTTGTAGATGTATTCCGCCTATGGCAGCCAGCGCAGCCACTGACGGGGGCGATCGCCAGTCAGGCAGCGCAAATACATGACGATCACCTTGTTGGCTGCCTCTGTCTGGCCGTCAGACTGCGGGTGGAGCGCCGTCGTCATGTGGAGCTTGACTCCGGCGAGGCGCAGCAGCTCTTTCCAGAAAATGGATGTGAACACCGGGTCCCTGTCCGAGACGATGGACTGGGGGATACCGTGCAGGCGCACGATGTCGGAGAAGAAAGCCTGCGCCACGGACTCCGCTGAGTAAGGATGGGCCAGCGGGATGAAGTGGCAGTATTTGCTGAACCGATCCACAATGGTGAGGATGACGGATTTGCCTCCCACGCGTGGCAAGGCTTCGATGAAATCCATCCCGATGTCTGCCCATACTGCTGTTGGCACCGGCAGGGGAAGAAGAAGACCTGCTGGGTGCAGGTGCTCGGACTTGTAGCGTTGACAGGTGGCGCACGCGCGCACGTAGTCCTGGACCACGGCACGCATGTTCGGCGAGTGGAAGTCGCGGCGGAGGCGCTGGAGCGTGCGCTGGACTCCTTCGTGGCCATCATCGTGAATGGCAGCGAGGAGTTCCTGGAGGAGGGGAGCGCCCGACGGGATGTAGAGGCGCCCCTGGAACGCGACCAGCCCATCGACGAGGGACCAGGGAGCCGCGCGCTAGGAAGAAGTGATCTCCTCCTTGATGGCGACCAGCGCGGGGTCCTGATCATTAGCTTGACGCAGGCGCTCGATGAAGTCAAAGCGCGGTCCCGAGAGCGCCAAGATCGCTGCCTCTTTCGTGTCGCGGCGGGACAGGGCATCGGCCACCGTATTGGTGCTGCCCGCCTTGTATTCCACGGAGAAGTCGAAACCCAGCAGCTTGCCCACCCACTGGTGCTGGGGAATGGTGGCCAGCCGCTGATCCAAAAGAAACTTGAGGCTGAAATGGTCGGTACGTACCAGAAAGCGGCGGCCCCAAAGATACGGCCTCCAGTGGCGGATGGCCAGCACCAATCCAATCAGCTCCCGCTCATATGCTGCCAAGGATTGATGTCGAGGGGCAGCCGGGCGGCTGAAGAAGGCGATGGGGTGCTGGTCTTGGAGGAGAACGGCCCCAAAGCCGTGTGTCGAAGCGTCGCACTCAACGATGAATGGCTGCGCGAAATCGGGCAGGGCCAATACCGGTGCCGTGGTGATGGCCATCTTGAGGGTGACAAAGGCTACGCCCGCTGCCTCATTCCAGGTGAACCCCTCCTTCTTCAGTAGGGCCGTCAGGGGGGCTGCGATGGCGCCAAAATCCTTGACGAACTTGCGGTAGTAACCCGCAAGCCCAAGGAAACCTCGGACCACGCGTGCCGAGCGGGGCTGCGGCCAGGCAGCGACGGCCTGGACTTTAGCGGGGTCCATGGCCACCCCCTGTGCCGAAATGATGTGCCCCAGATACGCGATGGAGTCAACGCCGAAGGCACACTTGGACTTTTTGACGAACAGCCGGTGTTGATGTAGCACGGTGAGGACAGCGCGCATATGGCGAAGGTGTTCAGCCAAGGAGGCGCTGTAGATCAGTATGTCGTCGAAGAAGACGAGGACGAAGCGGCGCAGGAAGGGGCGGAGAACGTCGTTCATTAATGCTTGGAACGTGGCCGGGGCGTTGCACAGCCCGAACGGCATGACGAGGAACTCATAGAGCCCATCGTGGGTTCTGAACGCCGTCTTCTCCATGTCGGCTGGGTTCATGCGAACCTGATGATAGCCGGAGCGGAGGTCTAACTTGGTGAAGAACCGGGCGCCGTGCAGCTCATCCAGGAGCTCGTCGACAACCGGAATGGGGTAGGCGTCCTTGATTGTAATAGCGTTGAGGGCCCGGTAGTCGACGCAGAAGCGCCACGTCCCATCGGCCTTCTTGACCAGCAAGACCGGGGAGGAGAACGCCGATGTGCTGCGCTGGATAAGGCCCTGTTCCAGCATAGTGGTGCCCTGGCGCTCCAGCTCGTCTTTGTGGGAAGCGGGGTAGCGGTAGGGTCGGACCGCCACCGGCGAAGACCCCGGGAGAAGGTTGACGCAGTGATCCCGGGATCGCGGTGGAGGCATGCCGGTCGGCTCGGTGAAGACAGCGGCGAACTCGTCCAGCAGGGCTGGTAGGAGACCAGCCGTGCTGCACGCCCGTAGAGAAGGGCCGGTGCCCCCAGCGACGCCTGTCCAGCACACCCTGTGATCTCGATGCCAGAAGGACATGGTGAGTGCGCCAAAATCCCAGAGGATCGGGCCAAGGGAGGCCAGCCACTCGGTGCCGAGGACGACGTCGTAACCGGCCAGAGGTAGTGCGAAGAAGTCGGTGGAGAATGGTTTGCCGTCGATGGAGAAGGGAACGGCACGGTAGATGCCGGGGCACGGCACCCGTTGCCCATTCGCCACTGTGACCTTCATGTCGCCGCGGGGTTGGAGCTTGAGGGAGGTGCGCGCCGCTGCTTCCTCGGACACGAAGTTGTGGGTGGAGCCCGAGTCCAGCAGGGCCAGCAAGGACGCCCCGCCCAGCTAGATGCGGACCTGCATGGTCTCGCTGGAGCGGACGCCTGCCATGGCGAGAAGTGAGATGAGCGGGCTGTCAACCGCGACGTCGATCTGCTCAGGATCGTTGGCGTCGGCGGCCTCGGCCAGATCGAGGAGGAAGATGCGCTGGCAGACGCGGTTGTGACCCCTGCCAAATTTCTCGTTGCCGTTAAAACAGAGGCCCAAGCGGCGCCGCTCCTCCATCTCTGATTGGGACAGCCGCTTCACCGGGCGGCCCTCGACGGTGAGAGAGGGGGCGGCTGCACGGGGTGGGGGCGCCGGTCGGGCCAGCTGTGGTGGTGGCCCCGTCAAGAGGCCGCGCGTGGTCGGCCGTGGCGCAGGCGGAGCTGGAACAGCGGCTGGGTAGGACTGCTCGCGCAGCTCCAGCTTGCGCGCGAGGCTCATGGCGAGGACGAGGGACTGCGGGTTGTGGACTTCCACGTCGAGGCTGAGCGGCGGCTGCAGTCCTGCCGTGAACGCTTGTATACGCTGCGCCTCCGTGAGCGGGCCGACGCGAGGAAGCAGCGCCTCGAAGCGGTGCTGGTACTCCGCTACCGAGCTCGTCCGCTTGCACGCCATCAGCTCGGAGCGGATCGGCGGCCCAAAGCGGAGGTTGAGGAGCTCGGAGAAGCGGCGCCAAGACGGTGTACCCTCGTCCTGCTGCACTTGGAGGAACCACATCTGGGCGCCGTCTTCAAGGTTGTATGACGCCATCCAAACTTGCTCCTCGGCTGCAATACGCTGTTGATGAAAATACAACTCACATCGGTTAAGGAAGGCCAACGGATCGGATTTCTCGTCGAACTTGGGGAAGTCCAGCTTCTGGAACCTAGGTGGGCGGTCACCGTGGTGGTCACCGTGGCCCGAGCCTCGCGATCCGGAGCCGAAGGACGCCGGTGACTGCGCCTGCTGCAGAGCGGCGACCTGCTGTTGAAGGTCGCTGATGGAGGCGTTCATGGTGGTGGTGAGGACCTGGATCATCTTGGCCAGGTCAGCAGTGGACGGCTCAGCCATTGGCAAGAAAGGGGAGGCTGCTGATGGCGTGGTGGCGACAGGGATGGAGTGTGGGGCGGAGGTGGAAGAAGATCGCCGGCTAGCTGATACCAAGTTGTCAAGGGCCTGGGCGTCCAGAGTTGGAGGCCCTTGGCTTCTCAGTTCGTAACTCGAACCAGGTAATGGAGGTGCCAAGGTTTCTGCCTGACTACCACAGCAGGAGGTGAGATTAGGAAAAGCAGAGAGAGGGAGATTTGGGATAATTTCTTTCTTGATTCCATTCACCTAGTTCAGGGGGTACATATAGGAGCTCAGCTCCACTGCTACTTGCGCCAGCCATTAACTGCTAGCTGGCTAATTAATTCCTCGATCTCCTCACTGCTACCTGCGCCAGCCATTAAAGACTGCAGCCCCTCTAGCTGCCTAAGCCTCCTTGGGTTCTTCCAGGCCATGCGCCCCCTTGAGAGCTGCCCTGGCTGCACGTGTCCGAGGCCGGCGGCTGTACTGTCGGCCCCACATGACACCCTATGTTCTGAAGATGCATTTCACAAACAACTATGTGAGCGCTCAGGTCATCCACACCCCATCTGCCACGGTTGCATGCTCGGCGAGTTCGCAGGAGAAGCTTCTTAGGCCAAGCATGGAGTCGACACGAGACGTCGCTGCGGCGGCGATGATCGGGAAGCTGCTCGGCGAGCGCCTGCTGTTCAGAGGCATCCCTGCGGTTTCCGTCTCCATGTCAAGGGACCAGATGTACCATGGCAAGGTCAAGGCCGTCATAGATTCGCTTAGAGCCGCCGGTGTGAAGTTGCTGTGATGGAAGCCGACCATCTATAGCTTTCCCCTACTTGCCGTTTCTCTGTTTCTGTCATGTAAATATGTTTTGCGGCTACAGTTTAGCTTGCGTAATGTCGTCCCCTGAAAGATTCTAAGACTTGCGCTCTGTTTTTTTCCTGATTCCGGAATTTTGGATTTTCGTTTGCATGGTTCACAAGCTTTTAAGGCTCTGTTCTTTTCTGATCTTAGATTTTGGATTTTTATTTACACACTTTTCAAGCTCCTAAACGGTGGGTTTCATACAAAAATTTTCAACATAAAATTTTCTTGGAATACTTTTCTAAAGCAATTTTTGAACTTTATATTAGTCAATTCATTTGTTTATATTTACAAATAGCTATTATAAAAATCAGATAATCCATCAATTTCAGCCATCTCAAATGGGCCTAAATGGTATGTTCCGTGCAAAAAAATTATATAAATTTTTCTTAAAGTTTGTCAATTTTGTAATATCATCATTTGATTCGTTTATATTCTCAAATGTTCTCAAATAGCTATTTTAAACAGGGCTTCGCTGAGTCTGATGCCCCAAAGCATCTCCAAGAGAGGTTCAAAAATTAGTTCCCAAAAAACCTTAGATTGAGACCATCTCAAAAAATTTTAGGCTCAAAAGCTTTATCATCTCTAAGAGAGGCCCAAAAATTGAATCCGCAAAATTAGTTTGTTGGCCACGTAGGATAGATGGTCTAGCGTTTGCTTACGATCGTTTTCTTTTAATGATACCGTGCTCTCGTACGAACATGATCAAGAGAGTCCTCGTTTACACCGCTGCTCCTTGGTGCCAGAGAATACGTCACCGGCCATATTGCCTATAACATCCCTTATCTAGTAGAGGTAACTATTTAAGTTTCCTAGAATCATCTTTGTTCGCTATTTAAAATTTCTGAATCATCTTGTCATATAACTTAAAATTCGATTTAATTAAAACCTAATCGGCAAAATTAGACCAACTCATAAAAGTGCAACAAACCTCACAGAAACATATGTGGAAAATAATTTATTCAAATACTAGTTTATTTATCATGAATTAATATGATTTTTCCAGATTTTTAGCAATCACTTTAGACCTATTAAAAATTCCAACAAATTTCAGCCAGGTCCTTTTCTTTGATTTTTTGTGAGCAAATCAGTTTGAATTTTTGTGTGAAACTTTCAAAAATGGAACCTAGGTAGTCTGGGCTAGATACACAAAAACCACCACATTTTTAACACCACTTTTGCTTGGTCAAATTGATTTTTAAAGTGAAGGGGGGAAAATAAATCTGAAAAACCCTGGAAAACACTGAAACCTTCTGAACGTTGTTTTCTACCCATCTCCCTCACATCCCCACCGACCACCACGCCCTGGACCCACCTGGTAGTGGCCCTAGCTTGCCCAGTCCCCTGTCCAGCCAGCCAATGAGGAGGGACATGTCCTGGGCGGTCTCAGGACACAGCCGACGTGTGTATCGTCGTGGCTTGCGTGGAATTCCTCCTCTCGCTCTCTAACTCCTCTATAGCTAGCTAGCCTAACCTCACACTTCGCCACAGAGCTGAGAAACCAAGGAGGGAGAGCTCCTCTGGCTCTCTTTCTTCTCCCTTTCTCCGCCGGCCGCCCGGAAGAAGGTCGCGGCCACCGCCGACGGGCTGACGTCGCCACCATCTCTTTTCCATTCCCTACTCATCCCTGGATGCCGTAGCTACCTCTCTAAACTTGCTTCGTTTGACGCAATCAATCGCCGGGAATGCAGCCTCGCCGCGGGGCCCCGAGAGCGCGGCCGCGACGTCGCTGTCGTGCAGTCGCGCCATCACACTAGCGTTCCCATCGCTCGAGCTCGTCTCTGGCCGAGTTGCTTCGCCACCAATACTGCCTCAGCACCAGGAGTAGAGCGCCCCAAAAATCTCTGGAAACTGAGCCCCGAGCGAGGAGATTGGCCATCGTCTTCTCCAACTCCGGTCAAGCTCCGCCGCGCGCGATTCGCCTCAATCGGTGAGCCGTTTGTCGTTTCCTTGCGCTGGTAGCATCCTAGGGTGATACTTAACCTCCTGCATGTGTTGTCTCCACCGCGCATACAGCAAATCGAGCCAGTCACGGTGAAGCTGAAGCTTGGCCACGCCGCTGGACCAATCCTTTGTCACCCGAGCTACCCCAACCTCGCTGGCCTCGGAGACGAGCACGGTGAGCTTCCTGAGAACCCACTGATGCTGCTGCATGCCTCTCCCTAACGAAACCATAGCTGCAAGGCCACATGCACACACACTCGAGAACAGCCGCCGCTTGAGCTCGCCTCTGGCAACGCTCCAGCCATGGCCGGCTGAGCCCCGACCACCCTTGAGTTCGCCTGGATCTCCTCTCTCCATTTCTATCATCCCCCAGACGAATCCCGCCGCCGTTCACCGTCGGCGTCGGCGAATAGAGCCGGCGGCCCAGCCAGCTTGTGCCTCCCCTGTTCTGTGCCGCCGACAGGTGGGCCCGGGCTGGGGGAAAAGAGAAAAGAAGAAGGAATTAGAAAAATGATTAGGGATTTATTTTACAACAGAAAAATGGCCAAACTTTGAAAATCCATAACTATTTCATTTTAACTCCTTTTTGAGTGAACCAAATTTTGTTAGATTCATCAAAGCCTGTACTTTATTTCTGTAAAATAAAATGTAGCACACGCAGTAGAGAAAATATCCCCTAAAATCCATATTACTAATATATATGTTAGTTATTGCATGAGTCATGTATAAACTTAATAAACTTCTTCCAATTTCAAATATTCTCAAACCCTGTATCAGTAGACTCCTTTTGGCATGTCTGTCTCTTATGCAAAATACTTTATAGCACCTTTATATATGGTCTACATACTAAAATGTATTTCAATAATCATTAATGCATAAGGCCTTCAAAATTTGTAATAAATTGATTATAAATCCAAATTGAGTAAACTCAACTCTATTAGAACCAGTAGGTTATGCTCTTTTATATAAAAATACTTGACTTCTTGAAATCTTATCAGAAAATATCAGTCAAATATAATAACTACAGTTTACAATAAAATATTTTACAGAACTGCTATTTTCAGCCTTCCTATCTTGTTATTTTTGTAACTCATAGACTGTAAAGGATTTTGAAATGATTCTTTCACTAGAATTCACTTTAAAATGTTAAATACCTACTGTATTTATCTCGTAATTAATTGATCATTTTGCATAGACATATTTAATTGATTCTTATTTGCATATTCACTTTTTATCGGTAGATTCGGAGGTTTCAGAGTACGAAGAAGCTAATCCAGAGGTTGAGTGTGAACCATCGCAGCAGCAAGGCAAGCATCTAAGAATATTGAACCTATGTCTTCAATAAATTGATTTGTTTGCGAAAACAATATCTATATGCATATTTCAGTCCTTCTAAAATGGGAAAATGGGTAGAGTCAATATTGCCCAATTGTATGCATTTTCATTCCTTGGTTGTTGATTCCATGTTTTTACCTTGTCGCCCCTGGTTAAGGACTTCGGGATACTTTTATTTTATCGAATGCTTAGCCATGCTTAGTTCTAGATTTAGAAAAATCCGATAAATGGAGCTATCGGTTCAAAACTAGTTTAATACGAATGGATGGGTTAAAATCTGAAAAGAATAACTTTTGATTTATAATTGAAAATATTTTTGACTTGGACGGATGATAGGGCGATGACGGGATGGTGTTTCCCCGATGCATGTAGCTCCGTATGGGTCGTTAAGGACCGAACATGTTGACGTCTATTCAAGCACCCTACGTACTTCCACACGCCGGGAATGTGACGGCTTAACTTAGTAGCACGGGAGGCTGTGGCTATCTATGCCCGTCCGTCAGTCGTGAGGATGGTCTTTCCTTTGGAGGGCCTCGTGCGCGTCGAGTTTTGGCCGGAGGTGCCTCCCGCGACGGTGAGCCCGCCTTAGTCACCGTGTGTGTGCTAAGTCGTCGGGGGCCCAGACGTGGTTTAGGTGGTTGGAGTTAAGCATGGGAAAGGTTTTGTTGTGACCTCTAGTCCGCACTCAATGTGTAGAGTGTGGGTACCGACGGGTACGGATCAAACTAGAGTATAGCCGTTTGGCTTCTATCACATCGTGTGGGTAAAGATGTACACTTCTGATCAGAGTATGAACTATTCGAATAGCCATGTCCATGGTTACAGGACGACCACTTGACGTGTTAGTCAATCTATGTTAGCATCCAATTTGGGATATGTGGTTATGGGATTATGTGGTTATATCATGACTTAAGATAGTCATGAATGGATGGGTTTATATGAGAGGTTTTGGTGTTAAATATGACTTGGTTTTAGTCATGAAAGATGGTATACTTGTGCAGCATATTTATTTGGGCAATGGTGGCCCATTGTTGATGATAGAGCATGGGATTGTGCTCATTTTCACCTCTTTTTCAGAACATATTACATGCTGTCATGAAATTTCTTATTGCTATTTTTTTCGCAAATGCTTATAGTTTTAAGGTATTATTTTGCTCAATAAACTTAGCTTTATGCAAAACCAGATTAACATAGTCATAGTCCTTGATGTAGAGACCAGCATTACTCCTTTGTACTATGAATATTGTGTAAGTCTAGCTGAGTACCATTCGTACTCACGCTGTATATTTTTCAGGTGAGGATAATAACGATGTTGGTGTGGTCTACTATTGTCCCGTCGAGGATGGCGAGGATAATGTGTAGTTGGAGTTAAGCTCTATCCCAGTCGGTTGCCTTGTGGGTTTGGAATGGCACCACTGGTTTTATCCTTTATGTTTACACTTCTGCTGCTATCTTTTGTGCTACTCTGTGATGAATTAGGGTGTGTGAACCCTCTATGTAATATATATAACCCTGCTACACTTTTATCCATATTTAGAGTACTTGTGATGTTTATCAATTGCTTGCGATGAAAATGTGAGGCTAGTCACTTTCCTGGGGACTAGCTGAACATGAGTATGAGTTGTGCATAATTGAGATGGTTGGGGGATAGCTACTGTGGTTCAAGTCCTCTAGGGTACGTATCGTGGTTGGTCGCCACCATCGAGTGGTTTGACGGGCGTATGACGGAGAGGACTGGCAAGCTATCCTTATGATTATCTCTTTTGTACACTTCTCGGCATTTCGATTATTATATTGGAAGGGGTCTGTCGATGTTTTACACCGGCAATAAATATATGGGGCTACTCGACGGATGGAAACTCGGTGGATTGCAAAGGAACACAGGGAGATTTTATACTGGTTCAGGCCCTCGATGTGAGGTAATACCCTACGTCCAGTTTATATGTATTCCTTTGAGGATATACGGTGGTGGTTCTGATGAACTTGTGTGCACCTTTGAGCTTATGAGTGCTCTTGCCCTCATGGGGCGCCCTGCCTCCCCTTATATACTGGGGGACAGGGTTACAAGGTAGGAGTCCCCATCGGATTACGACTAGGAGATCTCCCCTTAGAGATATAACATACCCGACTAGGACTGTATATTCCTTTCCATACAAGGCGAAGTCTGCCGAATCTAGCTATATCTCTAATTACAAGGCTAGGCCCATTCTCTGTCCGAGTGGCCCATATGCTTGTCATGAGGTACCCGGGGCCCATGGCACCCACAGTAGCCCCCGAGACCTTCATAGTTGAGTCACAGCTGATGCCGAGTGCTCATCCTCCCCGGTGAAGTCTTCCCGAGTGCATTGCTCCCGAGTGCTCTTTGTCTGAGTGCTGCTTCTCCCGAGTCCTGCTTCATGTCAGCTGGCAGCGAGGCTATGAAGGTCTCGATGTAGATGTTGGAATAGTGTGCGCCGAATAGGCGCACCTATTAGGTGTAGCCCCCGACTTTGTGCTTAATTGTGAAGACAATTAATCATAAAGTCAAAGATCTTTAACCTGGTAGTCTTTCCCGAGTAGATTACTACTGGTATATGAGACTCTTCGGTATCATGTCAACCGGAATATGATTTATAGTCTTGCCGAGTAAGATGTTACTCGTATATAGGACTCTTCGACTTCATGTCAGTCGGAATGTGTGTTTATAGTCTTGCCGAGTAGGATGCTACTCGTATATGGGACTCTTCAGCGTCATGTCAGCTGGAAAGAGAGGTTTATAGTCTTTCCCGAGTAGTATACTACTCGAAAATCAGACTCTTCAGCTTCATGTCAGCTGGAAAAGGTGTTTATAGTCCTTCCCGAGTGGCGTCCCATTCGGAAGTTAGACTCTTCAGCTCGTCAGCTGGAAGATTGTTTATAGTCTTTCCCGAGTAGTGCACTACTCGAAGGTTAGACTCATCCGCGTCATGTCAGCGGGAATGAGAATTTTATAGTCTCTCCCGAGTAGTGTACTACTCGAAAGTTAGACTCATCCGCGTCATGTCAGCGGGAATGAGAATTTTATAGTCTCTCCCGAGTAGTGTACTACTCGAAAGTTAGACTCATCCGCGTCATGTCAGCGGGAATAATGCTGCTCATGGCAACTGGTGGCCACGCATGTAGGCCGAGTACCACTGTATGAAAAATAAATCCATTACGTGGTTAGGTGTACTCGAGAGAGATACCTGCATCTCCAATTTTAATGAAGACCAGCTTGTGATCCTTGTAAGGATGTATCCTCGAGACCTGGTGGATAAGACAGATATCCAAACATATATGTTTAGCAATAAGGCTCTCATGAAGCATATCTGTTTACCTCATCGGTTCCTGTGGGTAGCACCAGCGCTATAATTTCAACTCAGCCTGCGGGCGGCCCACATGGAGCATGCTACTGTAGGAACTCATGTCTTGGTGGCTATTACCAAGTAAGCCGGCCTGAACCAACCTACCCAGCATAGCTCTATAGAAGTAGCATCCATCGCATGTCAGGATGACTATGGCGGCGTTGGTAACCGCAATCAGCCAGAGGAATCCTCGTCTGCAAGTCTTTCCGACTTATGCTCCGGATGCATCCTGGTTGCCACAGACGCCTGAGTAGGTATATTGCAGAATCTGCTCGCTCTCCCCAGGTGTGACGCGGTGCATGGGAACTCCGGATGTGCTTTGACGACATAGGTCTTCTCTGACTTCGGTAAAGCCGGATAAGGTACCCGAACCTAGCATTAGCGTAGGATTCGGCTGGCGACCCTCATGGGGCGTACCCTACTTAGCCGAGTAGTACACAGCCCCGACTGGCGCCGGAGGCCGGTTATTAGCTCGCATGGAGCGTAGCCGAGGAAGATGACGTCCCGACTGGCGCAAGTACTCAGTAAGTAGCCCTCATGGAGCATCCCGAGTGTATTTTGGCAGACTTGTCCAGCCCCCGAGCGTAGGAGATAGGCTCGCAGCCCTGAGTTCCTGTCACACATATCCGGAGCTGGGCCTGCAATATAAAAATATCGGATGAGTAGCATCTGATGATGGAAATAATCACCCGAATAAAATGTATTTTACAATGTATGTAAATACGTGTTCTTCCTCTTTTTGATATTAATTTCCTCGAGTAGTTGACCCCTTACGTTTAAGCACTCTGCCCGACTAGTCATAGCCCCCTAGCGTCGGGAGTTGGCTCATGGCTCTTTCCCAGGCACGCGTTTTGGGTGACTTGAGTTCGTCTTACATGGAGCAGAGTTTCACGGATCGAGATTTATGCTACTCGAGTACTTTTGTAATCATTTAAGAGCAAAAACGGAAAAAAGTAAATGCGCAGCTTGTACACCTATTAGGTGTAAGCGGCTGTGGCACTATCAAGGCCGAGTGAGGAGATGTTTATCAGAAAGCGACTTAGCTGTTTGATATTTGGGAGTGGGGATGCCATCCTCGTGTTTGAGCTTGTGAGCCCCCGAGCATGTCACTTGTTGTTCTGATAATCTTCAGTTGTTGAAGGTCGAAGGAGGTTGTGACCGACTGCCACAATGGAGCCGTCTGACTTGCGTTTGCGATTCCCAGCTTTAGTCGGGACCGCGTCGTCGGTGTCGTCCCACTTCTTCTATCAAGGTGACTTGTTGTCATCGAGGGCCTCGGCAACAGCGTGGGCCGAGTCGGCGTATTTGTTCGCCATGTCGAATAAAGCCTTGACAGAGTTGGGAGGCTTCCGAGTGAATTTGTCGATGAACGAGGTATCTTTGACTCCTTTTCGAAAGGCGGCGATGACGACCTCATCCTTGATGTTCGGGATTGAGTTCCTCCTCTCAGAAAACCTCTTGATGAAGTCACGAAGAGACTCGTTCTTCCTTTGGCGCAACTGATATAGGTGGTACTCGGAAGATGGCCTCTCGTATGTTCCCTGGAAGTTGGTGATGAACCGTTCCCGGAGTTCTCCCCAAGAGCCGATTGATCGCTTTGGGAGTCCTGTTAGCCATGTCCTCGCTGAGTCGGCTAGAGCAACTGGGAGGTAGTTAGCCATGACTTTGTGATTTCCCCCAGCTGCTCGGATCGCCAGAGTGTAGATCGTGAGCCAGGACTCGGGATTGGTCTTGCCATCGTATTTGTTGATGCCTGTAGGCTTAAAGCCGACTGGCCAGTCGACCTGTTGTAGCTCCTGGGTGAAGGCTGGTATGCCTCCGTCTTCATGTGGACTCCGACCCCGACTACTGCGGCGAAACCGCTCGTGGTGGAGGCCGAAATGCTCGTTCTCGTCTTCCAGTTGGCGTTGCCCGTCTTCTTCTCGTTCGCGGCGCCGAGCATTGGTGTCCTGCCGAAGATCACGCCATAGTTGGCCTCGGAGATCCCGGTTGTCCCGACGGTCACTTCGACGTTGCCGGTTGTGGTTTGGGTTGCCGAGTGACGTTTGGCGTGACTCCGTGTGCAGCCGACTAGAGCCGGCCACTCGGCGTCGCTTTGAGGTAGACGAGACTGCCATTGGGGATGCCGACCGGTTGGTCGGTATGAGGGTATCTCCCGACTGTTGGTGCTGCTGACATGCAGCAGCGGTAAGCATGGCTTTTATCCTTGCGATCGTCGGGGTGGCCTGGTGATCAGGCCCAAGTTGGAGCGTGTCCAGTAGGGTTGCGGCGGCCACGATGTTCTGTTGTGGCGCGACGAAGATGTCGTGGTCGCCGACTTTTGTTTGGAGGGTTTGTTGCTGAGCGGTTCGCCCAGCCCTGCGTAGGCCGTCGTTGCGGTCGTTCAGGCGTCTTGCTTCTTCCTCCTGTTGTTCTCGCAGTCGGCAGGCCTCCTCCTCTTGTGGCTCGCGTCGTCGGCATGATTCCTGAATAGGAGTAGAGCCTCTGGATGCCATGAAAATTTCTCGCGACGGAGTGAAGCTTGCCGAGCTGGTATCCTACTTGGAGTCGGAATCCGACTGGGAGTCGTAGTCCGACTGAGAGTCGTAGTCGGAATAGTTGATGGGGGTGATCGTAACTCCGACCTCCCTAGATCCGATCTCGAGCGGCTTGGGGCCATATCCGAGTCGAACTCCAGGGGATCGGGTTTGCCGCGTCGGATGTAGATTGTGGATATCCGCGGCGTCGCCGAGTCCGAACGGGAAGTTGACGATCTCTTCCCTTCTCGGCCCGATCTCGGCCGGCTCAGAACCGAGTCCGAGTCGAACACTGGAAGGAAGAGTTGTCCCTGGACTCGGGCGTATTGGAGATCGCCGCAGCATGTCGTCGAAGATTGCCGCAGCGTCGTGTGGGCCGACTGGCGCGGAGTCAGCTGGTTCCTCGGCCGGTTGGATCGAGTCCGAGTCGGCCAAGGTGAGATTGCCGATCATGTCAGCGACGAAGTCGAGGCTTCCGAATGATATTGTATCTCCGGGAGAGAATTTGCCGCCGTCGACTCCGGTTGCTGGATCCATCGAGCTTGTAGATGTAGATCGCGCCGAAACCCCTACCTGGCGCGCCAACTGTCGATGTTTTACACCGGCAATAAATATATGGGGCTACTCGACGGATGGAAACTCGGTGGATTGCAAAGGAACACAGGGAGATTTTACACTGGTTCAGGCCCTCGATGTGAGGTAATACCCTACGTCCAGTTTATATGTATTCCTTTGAGGATATACGGTGGTGGTTCTGATGAACTTGTGTGCACCTTTGAGCTTATGAGTGCTCTTGCCCTCATGGGGCGCCCTGCCTCCCCTTATATACTGGGGGACAGGGTTACAAGGTAGGAGTCCCCATCGGATTACGACTAGGAGATCTCCCCTTAGAGATATAACATACCCGACTAGGACTGTATATTCCTTTCCATACAAGGCGAAGTCTGCCGAATCTAGCTATATCTCTAATTACAAGGCTAGGCCCATCCTCTGTCCGAGTGGCCCATATGCTTGTCATGAGGTACCCGGGGCCCATGGCACCCACAGGGTCAACCGTGATCATGGACACATTGAGGTCGAGTGGCTATTATGCGTGTATGATCCCACTCATCCAACAATATGTGGTGGTCGCGTTGGGCACTGGACGATATAATACTCGGGGTGTCCACAGTGCCCTTGACGGTAGACTGTGCCATCAACCTGTGGAGAAATGGAAGATCCTATCGATCCCCTAGCCGAACGTGTCATCAATTGTGGTCGGTGGGGAGACAGATTGATGACGGCTTGCTACGGTGTGCAGATCAAGCGACTACGGCAGATGTCGTGAAAAAATCAGCGCGGGTGGATGGCGTCGGGAGGAAGAAAGGCACGTGCGGAGAATTCCTAATGCGTGAGCGGTGAAATTTTCCCACGGGAGCGGTGATTGGGGACACCACTAGGTTCCCTAAATTTGGCTCACTTTTGAGCTAGGATTGGACATAGGAAATTTTTGGAGAAATGTTTAGGTATCTGTTGAAGGCATATTTTTTTAACTTAAATCCTAAAATTTAACTTTTGGAACCTTTTTGCCCTCTCATAGAGATGCTTAAGGAGGAATTTTTATATTTTTATATTTTTTTAAAAAATATTTACAAAAATATATTTTAGTTCTGAAAATTTACAAATCTATACTCCCAATGCCCTCTGGGAGGGTGTTTTTTAAAAAACGCCCTTACAGAGGGCGTTTTAGATGATGTGGTAGACTCCCGTCGGCACCCGCTGTCGGGCGGCTATCGGGCTGCCTGCAAAATAGCAGGCGGCCCCCTTGTCGTCCTTCTAGAGGGCGGTTAGGGTCCTGCCTGCAAAAGAGGTGGCGCCGAGGAGCGGCCATTTTGCAGACGGCCCCTTACCGCCCTCCTAGAGGGCGATTTTTACCTGGCCAGGGGGCTGCCTGCAATAGGGGCGGCTCCGCAGGCCAACCACTCTGCAGGTGACCCCTGCAGCCCTCTGGGAGGGCGGTTTCTGGCCAGCGAGAGGGCCGCCTGCAAATAGCCACCACTCGTAAGGCTACCTCTCATCCGGTGCCACCGTTGACGAGTATTTTTTGCAAAATTTCGGGCAAATCTGACAATAAAATTTAACAAGCATTTTGCAGTTGAACTAATAAAAGAAATCGCGAATGGTCGTGATTTTAACAGCAACTTTTTTGATCGGTTTTCATCTCTCGAAATCTACTTTCATCGTGAAGTTGAAACTCAAAAATTTACGGGTTTTGATTAGTTTCGTCGAAAACGTAAACCCTAAGGAGTACATCGTTGTACCGACGAGCGTAAACGAAGGAAAGAAGTTTCCGCAGTAAGCGTAGGATGAATAAAACATAGCGTACAAAAGATTGAACATATGTACAACAGGCTAACTACTACTGGTACAACGTACTACGGGCCCTGGTCGTAACCTCTAGCCCTCTTCGTCTTCCTAACCTGTGCCCGCATGTGGCCCTGGGAGTAGGTCAGCCGGTTTGGTGGTATGGCACGGCTAGCGCGACTCGTGTGCGCGGGTGTGCCAGCTGACAGCTCCTGTGTCTGCGGTGGCAGAGCTCCTTCGAGCTATGAGGAACCTAATACCTCCTGGATCTCTGCGTCCTCCAAGTCGTCACCCTCGAAAGGATCTCGTGCCCAACCGTTGCCGTGTGCGCCTTGTGCGGAGGAGCCAGCACCAGCAAACATCCCGGTGGTGTAGAGTGGAACCCTGTGGAAAAAATTATTGATAATTGCAAACTGCAATTTTGTAAAGCAAAAGGAAACTTTGCACCGTGCATCTAACCTGAAGGACCTCCTGTAGTAGCCCCGGGGGCAATGCTCATGCCCTGCTGCGCGTGTGGACGTGTGTAGTACGCTCCTTGCGTGGATGTGCCAGCTCCTAAGGGATCAAGATACGGTGTAGCAAAAGCTGCACGGAAGCATATTGATGTAAAACAGTGCATGTCGGTAGAAGGAAATATCGTATGAACCAATGGATAACGAAATTTACATCTGGAGGGGCCAGCTGGCTGACTGGAACCCTGCTGGTGCACTCCTGCTACAGGCGGGTGAACTCCTGTCCAGCGGGCTGTGGAGGGTGCTGAGGTACAGCTACGGGAGGTACCATGTCGATCGCACGACAAGTGAGCGCACGAATCACTATGTGCATCGACCTATGGATCCTCTCGAAAGTCATCCTCTGCTCATCCGCACTCTGCACGATCCCAACGTCCAACCGTCCGAACGCCGCGTACACATCAGCCTAAACCTGGCGCGCAGCGTCAACCTTATTCAAATGTTATTAAATATATGTTAGAACCATGGACACGTACAAAGGAAATAGCAAAATGCAAAGAGAACGTGACTTGCCACGCAGAAGTAGTCCTGGTCACAGTGTGTAGGGTAAGCGTTTGTCACGGCGGCGACGTGTGGCTGTAGATCGACTAGAGTGAACGTGACGCGTTTGCGGGTGCGAGACTGGTACCACTTGAGATATCCTAGGTGTGGAGGCTATGGGCCCCGGGTACCTCATAAGAAGCATTTGGGCCACTCGGACAGATGATGGGCCTAACCTTGTAATTAAGGATACAATAGGATTCGACATACATAACCTTATACGACAAGAAAAGGATAAGTCATAGTTGGGCATATTGTATTCCTAGAAGGAAATCCATTGGTCGAAGTCCGACTGGGATTCCTACTCTGTAACTGTTAACGCCAAAATTTGGTACGGGTCGTTACCATGTTCGGTTAAGGAAAGAAGCGATATCAGCCATTGGAAACTAATCCAGAAGAGTCCGAGCTTGGGACGGAATCGTGAAGACCACGTTATGGCAGTTATTTATCTTATCTATTAGATAGTTTTATCTTTTAGGAAACCTGATCTCTTGTCCGATCAGGTCTGTTAGTTTTCCTTTTCTAGTTAGGAAAGTCATGTTTCGTGTCCTATAAGGACTCTTGTAACTCGGGGTATATATACGTATGCCCGGGGATCTTGTAATCTATCAATCGATCAATTAAACTTCGGTGCATCACCACCCTTTCGACGGGTTCTTGCTTCTCGAGCGGGGCTGCATCTGTTAGGTCCGAACTCCTGCGAGAGGGTATGACTCGTCACCCCTTACCCAGGTGTATCTGCCTTGTCTACGGCTGCATCGGTTCGGTCCGACCTCTTAGGCCGATCAGGTATACCATATCACGCGTGCGTAGATCTTATCAGCCTACTGGGAGTAGCTTATCGTCAGTTTGTGCTGCATCGGTTGGGTCTGACCTACTAAACTGTCGCGATAAGTTTCTCCTACTAGGTTGATGGTTTTTGCGTAAGCGTCTTATCGGAATGTATAGCCGGTAAGTTATTTTCATCACGATCGCATTAGATCTATCGGCTTGTTGAGATTCCTTTACTATTATCGATCTGTGCTGCATCAGTTAGGTCTGAACTACTAGATCGATAATAATAGATTTATCCTTGTCGAGCCGATCGGTGTATATGCGATGTTCTATCGGAGTGCTTAGCCGATAGGTTATCTTTCTATAAAGCCGACTGTATTATCCTTACTGTTTTGGTCATCTATATTATCATCGGTTTTTCTAGCCGATGCATATGTGCTTTCTCAGCAGTCGGCTGGCTTACTATCCTGCATATCTATTTTATCATCGGCTTCTAGCCGATGCACACGTTGTACTAACAGCTTATCTATTTGTTTATAGCGCTATCGGTTTCCTAGCCGATACACAGGTGCCATCGGCCATCGGCTACGAGGAGCCTACATTAGTCCGTATCGGCCGATAGCTGATGTGCAGTTGCTGCTGACCCAGGCACGAGCACGAGCGAGGACCCGGGAGCAAGAACCCGAGCACGAGACCCGGGCGCGAGTATAGGCGAGGGCCCGGGCACGAGCATAGCGGCGATCGGCTGGAAGGAATCCGCATCGGCTTACTGGCCGATTGGATCAGTAATCAAATTTCTTCATCTCCTTGTCAATTGCGGGGTCAAATTGACTGGCACGCCTGCGAACCTCAAGATTTTAGGACCTGCACTGGAGCTAAGCAGATCTCCCAGGTCTTCGTATGTTCAATCGCATCAAACCAGATCATCAACAAGCTTCTTGGCACACCCGGTGGTTTTTGGTGCGAACAGTAACCCTGTCCCCCGCTATATAAGGGGAGGCGGGGCGCCGCCTGAGGGCAAAATCACCAGATAACACAATCTCACCAGAGAAACCTCAAAGGCAATACACCACAACTGGACGTAGGGTATTACCTCGTCTCAAGGGCCTGAACCAATATAAATTATTTCGTGTTCCTTTGCAGTCCATTAAGTTTAGGTCTCACGAGTAGCCCCATATATTTATTGCCGATACAAAACATTGACATTTGGTGCGCTAGGTAGGAGCTTCGTCAAGATCATCTTCAACAAGCCTGATGGATTCAATCACCGGAGTCGACGGCATCAACTTTTTCCCCGGGCAAAAAATCACCTTCGGGAGCCTCGACTTCGTCGCCGACAAATTCGGCAACCTCACCCTATCCGACTCGGGTCCGATCTGATCGACCAGGGACTAAGCCGATTCTGCGCCGGTCAGCCCACGTAGTGCTGCAGTGATCCTTGTCGACATGCTATGGCAATCTTCGACATGCCTAGGTCTCGAGACAACTCTTTCCTTCGGTGTTCGATTCGGACTCGGCCTCGAGCCAGTCGAGATTAGGCTAAGAAAGGAGGAGATCGTCAATCTCTCGTTTGGACTCGGCAACACCGCAGATATCTTCAATCAACATCCAATGCGGCAAACCCGATCCCCTGGTGTTCAACTCGGATATGGCCTGGAGCCGCTCGAGGTTGGATGTAGGGAGGTCAGAGTTGTGATTACCCCCGTCAACTACACTAATTCCGACTCCAAGTCAGATAGCAGTTCGACAAGCTTCTCCCCGCCCTGCAAAGTCTTCATGGCGTCCAAGGGTTCTACTCCCACTCGGGAGGCACGCCGACTACGCGAGTAGCAAGAAAAGGAGGCCCGCCGACTGCGAGAACAACAGGAGGAAGAAGCAAGACACCTGCATGCTGAGCGCAACGGCCACAGCGACGATCTGCGTAGGGCCAAGCGGACTGCACAACAACAAATCTTCCAAACCTTAGTCGGTGACCACGACGTCTTCGTAACGCCTCAGCAAAACATCGTGGCCGCTGTAACCCTACTGGACACGCTCTAGTTTGGACTTGATCACCAGGCCACCCCGATTATAGCGAGGATAAAAGCCATGATCACCGCTGCCGCATGTCAGCACCACCAACAATCGGGCGATACCCTGATACCGACCAACTGACCGGCTTCTCCAACGGTGATCTGATTTGCTTCGACACGACGTCGAGCCGCCGGCTCCAGTCAACCACACACGGAGTCACGCCAGACGTCACCCAACAACGACCGGTGGCGTCGACATCAGAATGACCGCCGGGACAACCAAGATCTCCGAGGCTGACTACGACGTGATCTCCGGCGAGATATCAACACATGGTGCCGCGAACGCGAGGAAGATGAGCAGCGCTGACTGGAAGACGAGAATGAGCTCTTCGGTCTCCACCACGAGCGGTTTCACCACTGGAGTCGGAGTCAGAGTCCTCACGCGGATGAAGGAGTACCGGACTTCACCTAGCAGCTGCAACAGGTCGACTGGCCATCGGGATTTAAGCCGACTGGAATCGAAAAGTACGACGGCAAGACCAATCCCGAGTCCTGGCTCACGATCTACACTTTTGCGATCCGAGCAGCTAGAGGAGATCACAAGGCCATGACCAACTACCTCCCAGTCGCTCTAGCCGACTCGGCGAGGACATAGCTAATAGGTTCCCAAAGAGGTCAATCGGCTCCTAGAGAGAACTCCGAGAACGCTTTATCACCAACTTCCAGGGAACTTACGAGAGGCCATCTTCTGAGCATGATCTCTATCAGTTGCACCAAAGGAAGAACGAGCTCATCAAGAGGTTTTCCGAGAAGCGGAATTCGATCCCAATAATCAACGACGAGGTCGTCATCGCTGCCTTCCGCAAGGGAGTCAAAGATGCTCCGTTCATTGCCAAGTTCACTCGGAAACCTACCGCTTCTGTCAAGGCTCTTTTTGATATGGCGAACAAGTACGCCGACTCGGCCGACGCGGTCACTCAGGCTCTCGACAACAAAAAAGAGCCTCGGCAGAAGGACAAGAAAGACAATGACGAGTTAACATAGAATAAATTCGGCAACTGCAAGCGGAAGTCGGATAACGTGGTGGCTATCGTGAAGCGTACTCGGCCGTGACTCCTGAGGAATAACGAATACCAAAAAATGATGAACGGGCCATGCCCCTTTCATCCAAAGCGCAAGCGCGCGGCTAAGGACTACTTTATGCTTAAGAAGTTTGCTTCCGAGCAGGCTTCAACATCTGGCGCTAATAAAGACAAGGACAAGTAAGATTCAGGCACAGCCGGCGATTACCAAGATCCCCAGGCTGAGCTCAACCACATCTTTGAAGGACCATCTACATATGAGTCCAAGAGGAAGCAGAAGCTTACAGCACGCGAAATCAACTCGGCCTCTGCAGCAGACCCCACCCAATACTTGGGCTGGTTAGAAACACCAATCACGTTTGACCGCGCAGATCATCCTGATCGGGTTACTCACCTAGGACGCTATCCACTCATCCTGGACCTGGTCATCAGGAGCATCAAACTGAAGAAGGTTCTCATTGATGGAGGCAGTGCTCTTAACATTCTGTTCGCCAAGACGCTGGACGAGATGAAGATTCCTCGTTCAGAGCTACGGCTAAGTACAGCGCCCTTCCATGGGGTAATCCCCGGCCTGTTTTCTACTCCACTCAGATAGATAACTTTGCCAGTTATTTTTGGCACGCGGGATAACTTCCACACCGAGAATATTTGTTTCGAGGTTGCTGACTTCGAGACCGCGTACCATGCGATACTTAGACGGCCGGCACTAGCCAAATTCATGGTAGTGCCGCATTACAGCTACATGATGCTCAAGATTCCAAGACCAGCCGGAGTTCTTTCTCTTCGCAACGATGTTAAGCAAGCCTTCACCTGCGACAAGGAGAGCTACCAGCTGGCTCAATCTCACGAAGCGGTAGTCGGGTGCAACAGCATCCGACTAGCCGCCACAACTGCAAGCGAGGACAATCAAGTTTCAGCTAGAAAATGTCACACCTTAAAATTAGCCACACAAAAATAATACCTAAGAAAATGGTCCAAGAAAAATAAATTAAAATGGCCAAATGAATTAATTAAAGGTGAAAAATGCAAAATAATAAATTACTATGGCCGGGAATATTTTTCTTTTATTCTCCTTGCCAAAATATGCTAACAGGATTTTTATTGGAATTTTTAGAGCACAGAAAGTATTTTTTAATAAATCGAAAACTATTATCGGAATTAAAGTTGCACTGGAAAACCCTTTTTTATTTTTGTTCTTTCCCTTTTCCTTTTTCTTCTTTTTTTCCTCCCGCTGGGCCGCCGACCCAGCAATGCTCCTGGCCTACCCGCGCGGCCCGCACGCGCTGCGCCTCTCCCTCGGGCCCACCTGTCGGCCGCCCGCACAACTCTCTCTCTCGCTGCGTCGTGGGGCCCGCCTGTCAGATCTCGCTCGCTCGCCCTCCCTGCTGATAGGCCGGGCCCGCCTATCAGCTCCTTCGTCCTTCTCCATCCGAATCAGGCGGAGGGGAAATTTTCCCCCTCCGCTGTTCGATCAGCGCCTCGCCTCGGCTCCCCGCACGCCCGTCCTTGGTTCAAACAGCAGAAGACCAGGTCCTTGCCTACTCCCCGACAATCTCCGGCGCTGCCATCCCCTCTCGCGCGAGAATCGCATGCATGACTCTGCCACCGCCACCGCCCTCAATCCAGTGAGAAATGGAGCCGTTTCGGCCACGATCTCGCCCGCCTGAGCTCTTTAAAACCTTTGCCATCCTCTCCTCTTCCTTTTCCCTCAAACACCGACGCCTCCCGAGCTCCCTAGCACCCTACGCCGCGTGATCCAGAGTCGCTGCCGCACTCCGCCATCTCCAGTCACCTGCTGTCGCCGCTGTAGCCACTGCCAGGCCGCACTGGTGCGAAGCCAGGCCCCCGCATCCGTGGGCCTCTACACCGCCGGGGAACCATTTTCGTCGTCGCCCTCCTTGGTAAGCCGTTCCACCGGCTTTTGGCCGCATCTTCCCGTCAATTGACTCGGCCATTTCGGCCCTAATTCCTTCCTACACCTTCACCAGGACCCCCTCAACCTTGGCCGCTCCTCCGTCGCCGGAGATCTTCACCGGAACGCCGATTTCGTTGTCATCCCGTACCTCCGCCGCCGTCTATCAACTCGGTTCACCGATGTTCGCCGCATTCCGATCATTATAACCCCTCGGTGAGCCCTCCCTCGTCTTCCTTGCTTCATCCCGCGGCTCGCCGCCGCTCTCCGGGGGCCTGATGGTCGCCAGCGGTGACCATCGGGCTGCTCGCCCCGCCGCAGCGCGGCCGCGCCGGCGGGGACGAACCCCTTTCGTCCGGGGCCGTCCGATCTGCCCCTGGGCAGATCCGGACCGGCCGCGTGGCGCCCCCGCGAGCGCCCGCTTCCCCGCCACGTCGGCGCCACCCGGGCACCCCGTCGGCCTATCGGCCGCTGTGGCAGCCACGTGGCCACCTCCCGCTGGGCCGCGGTGGACTCGATCCACTGTGCGCCGTTTTTCCTTGTGTCGCTGACTCGTGGGGCCCACCTGTCGACACCGGCTCCCAGGGTTAGTGACGCATTAATCCTTTAAATTGCTCAATAAATCATTTAATAATTATTTTTTACTTAGGAAATCACAGTAAAACTTTAAAAATTCATAACTAATTTATACGAACTCCGATTAAGTCCATTCAAATTTCATTAAATCCAGAAAAATACCAAGAATTCATTAAAAATATTTTCAGCTCATGTTTCACTGCCCATATGTACTATTTTTAATTGTTTGTGCATTATCTGTTATAGAATCCGACGCAGTTGACCCTCCCATCTTCTACGAGGTTGTAGCCGAGTACGTTGAGCCGAAGCAAGGCAAGTCATACTGTAGTTTTGATTATTCTGTACCTACTTTTTGCTAAAATGCTTTGTTTATCCAAATAAACCTGCATGTTTTAATATTTCATATGGCAAGGGATTATAGCCTATATATAGATTAAACTATGCCGTAGTTGTTGAACCTTGTTCCTTGTCACCTGGGAAACAACATGATTAGAATACTATTCTTAGGATGCTTAGCTATGCTTAGAAACTATTAGTTCACCTGGGAATTAAATATTATTATTTACATTATTGGTTCGACTCAATGTCGGAAAATAGAACTTTGGATATATTAATGTTAAATTACTAAAATTTGACTCAAATGGTGGGCTGTGAGTGCATGGTTTTGCTGGTCACACCCATGGCAATTAAGGGCCGATTCGCGAGAACCCTTTGGGCAAATACTCATACTTTCCACAAGCCAGCGTGGGCAACGGCTGGGCTTGTAGCGTCTCTTCTCTCTCTCCTAGGCACCGATGACGAGGGTGGGCGTGATGGAGTTAGGTCGGCCCGGGGTAGGGTTGATCGGCTTCTGGATCCATCGTGGCGCAAGGGGGACAGCCTGGCCAATATGGGGTGTCCTGTTGGCAAGTGCAACCTCAGTGTGGTGTGGATAGTTTGGGAGAGGTTGCGTGAACCGTCCTGTCATAGCCTCTTACGGGGTATCGTGGTGATGCACCGGCACACAGGAACGTGTGTGGGGCTGTGTCTTGTGGGTACAGTTGTGCACCTCTTATCAGAGTAAATCTATTCGAATAGCCGCGCCCGCGAACATGGGCGGTTGGTCAAGACTCACCGTGATTAGTCTCACCGTTATTTAATTAATTTGACTTGATGGAACTGGTATAGTTCGGATGGATGGTTGGGCCTGGTTAACGTGGTGTAACGTGAATCAGTGAAGGATTAATATTGCTTAATTACACAACTTTTTACTGTTTTGCGAAACTACCGTTTGCAACTGCTTTTACGCAAATAAACCTCTAGCCTATTCTTGTCTCCTGTGCATTACGCATAATTGTGGGTGTGATTTGTTGAGTATTGTGAGTGGTATTCAGCCTTGCTCCCTTTTCCCCCTCTCAGTGGTGGAGTACGCGTCTAACGAGGATCACCATGACGACTAGGCTGGCTGTGCCGTCAAGATACTTGTGGGATGAAAGCTGCTACTTGGCTAGTTGTACATAGACTTTATTTATCTTTACCGCTGCATTTTTGTAATATAATTTTATTCTGTTTGTAAGACGCACTCTGTATGGCAATTTGGAATTGTGTACCCTGGCTTTCCTGGACTTTCAGAATTTCGGTGGTGAATTTTTGGGCATTACAAGTTGGTATCAGAGCCGAACTTGACCGTAGGACCAGCCAAATAGAAACCTTAAGAGCCCTCTGAAATTCTCAATTACATATGCTTCTTAGCCCAGAAGAGGAATGGTAAATGGCGTATGTACATCGACTATACCAACTTGAATAAAGCGTGCCCCAAAGATCTATTTGGTCTACCTAGAATAGATCAGGTGGTGGATTCCACTGTGGGGTGTGAACTTCTCAGCTTGCTCGATTGTTACTCGGAATATCATCAAATCGGCTTAAAGGAGAAGGACTGCCTGAAGACTTCTTTCATCACGCCGTTTGGAGCATATTGCTATATCATTATGCCGTTCGGGTTAAAAAATGCTGGAGCAACATACCAACGAGCAATTTAACGATGTTTACACACTCAACTCAGGCGCAACGTGGAGGCGTATGTTGATGATATGGTGATCAAGACAAAGTCCAAAGAAGACCTCATGGCTGACTTGGAAGAAACTTTCCAAAGCCTTTGAAGATTCAAGATGAAGTTAAATCCGAAAAAGTGCGCTTTCAGTGTACCGTCCGAAAAGCTACTTGGTTTCATCGTATCGCATCGAGGCATCGAGGCCAATCCAGAGAAAATCAACACTATCATGAACATGGCACCCCCAACTAGCTAGAAAGACGTCCAGAAGCTAACAGGCTGCATGGCGGCACTTAGCCGATTCATCTCCCAACTTGGTGAACGAGGGATGCCCTTTTTCAAACTACTGAAGAAAGCGGATAATTTTCAATGGACACCCGAAGCCCAGCAAGCCTTCAAAGACTTCAGAAAATTTCTCACATCACCACCAGTATTGGCATCACCTATACCCCAGGAACCACTAATGTTATACTTGGCGGCAACCACTCAGGTAGTCAGCACAGTGCTGGTAGTCGAGCGATCAGAGCCAGGTCATATACAGAAAATTTAACGACTAGTCTACTTCATCAGCGAGGTCCTAGCCGACTTCAAGATGAAATATCTTCAAGTCCAGAAGCTGTTATATGGCCTACTCATCACTGTCCGGAAGTTGGTGCACTATTTTCAGTTGCATCAAGTCACCATTGTCACATCGTATCCACTCGGGGACGTCCTACACAATCGCAAGGCCACTGGCAGAATCGCTAAATAGGCGCTCGAGTTGATGGCATTTGACATCATTTTTCAACCATGGACAGCAATCAAATCTTAAGCTCTAGCCGACTTTGTGGCCGAGTGGACAGAACTTCAGACGACTATAAACATGGACAAGCTAGAGTACTGTTGTCGGAGGAGGGAACTCCAACCGCGAGGAGTTTGGGGACCCCCCTTTTGAGGTTTGGCCAGGGGAGTGGTTCACAGGACGGCTGCGGCGTCTGGTCGATGGCACGCAAGGGAGACAGAAGAAGTAGACAGGTTCGGGCCACGCGGAGGCGTAATACCCTACTCCTGTGTGTATCTGCTATGTGGGAGATGAATGCGGTTTGTTCTTACAAGATATTCTTGAGGGGTGCTTAGGGGCTAGCCCTAACTTGGGAACTCAGTCTCTCTAGAAGCTGAACTCAATCCTCTAAGCTCCCCCCTCCCTGCTGGCATGGATCCTCCTTTTTTAGTCCAAGGGGAGTCCACAGTGCCCAGCACACATGCCAAGAGAAAGCTTTTCTAGGTACGATATGTCTTGTCGCACGCACGCGGCCGCCTGCTGAGCCGCGCCGGAGGCACGTCTAGTCGTCGCCTCGCTCGGCTGCTGCGGGCGGCTGGGTTATGAAGATGTGATAGCGCACGCCATCGCTGCCAGAGCGTAGAAAACTGAAGCCCTCTTAATCAAATATTCTCCGACTGCACAGGGAACGGGCCCACGGGGGGCCATCATGAGAGTCCACGCGGGCGACAGGCGTGACACGCCCCGTCGTCTCGTCATTAATGCAGGTAGTTGGAGAGTTGATCCGCTCGAGTCAGGCTCGTGCCCAGGGCAGAGAGCTCATCGAGCCCTCCGCGCGCACAAGACGCCAAGTTCCTTGGGGACCGAGGCTGTCAGTCCCGGGCTCGGGAAGCGCGCTCCGGGCCCGGGAATGCCCTAGTATGTGCCCCGGGAACGCGACCCGGGACCGAGCTAGTGGATCTCGGGTCCAGGGGCGAGACCCGGGCCCGCGGATGTCCTAGTAATGCCCCCGGGAACGCGCCCCGGGACCGAGCTTGTGGGTCCCGGGACCAGGGGGCGAGACCTGGGCTCGGGAATGTCCCCGGGCCACGGGCCCGAGGTGGATGCAAGCGGTCGTCGCGACGCGCCCAGGGAAGGTGCACTCGGGCCCGGCAATGCTCGGGCCCCAGGCACTTAGCGGGAAGACGGCCGTAGTCGGCCGTTACTTGTGCAGAATGTGGCCCCGGAGGAGTTGACGTGGCCGAAGATCCACGCGTCCCTGGGGTATGTGGGGCCCCCAGTCCCGTTTCGCCGACAACTGTATGATGTACTTCGACGGTTCTTTACGGATCGGCGGCGCGGGGGTTGGCATCGTGTTGACGTCACCCACCGGCGAAAAACACAAGTACATCCTCCAGATTCACTTTTCGGCTTCCCACAATGTCGCCGAGTACGAGGCACTCATCCACGCGCTCCATATTGCCATATCACTCGGCATCAGTGTGTGGCCGGACTTCGTTGATGACCACCTCCGTCGCCAACAACCAGTCGTCCACATACTTCTGCAATCGGGGAACCCACAAAGTGTTGGCTCCCTATCCCCTATAAGTATAGCTAGTTGCAGAGAGTGTATTAGACTTCATAAAAGAGTTGTAATACTGAACGAAGTTCACAGTTATACTAACCGGTGAATGTCACGCACGACAACCTACTCCACGGGCACAGAGAAGTGCTGACGTAGGCCGAATTGTCGCATCACGTGCTGCGGACAGTGAAGCTCAACGAAGATGTCGAACACCATCGGCACTGTCATCACCTAGTAGGCCTGGTCATGTGTGCACAGAGCCGAGAGTCCGAGTGGTGCATGGGCCGCGATGGCCTACACACTGTACGGCTCCCAGACGACGTCGCTGGGCTGTAGGCGATCAAATTCCAACACGAAGTCGGAGTAGGCCCTCCTAACCTACGCGTGGGTGTAACGATACTGCAAAATAGGATAGGGAGAACACGTCAGTGTTTGCGCGTAGGTGATAAAGCTAGAATTTCGTGTTACGTACCTCACGGTGACACCAGACTATCCCCATAGTCGAATAGTCCTCGGCTGACTGCCCGTACAAGCCTCCTAGGTCGCCCTCGTAGGGAGAGTGCTCAATCAGGGAGGGACCTATCGTGAACCGCTCGGCCGCCCATAGCTGCAGAAGGAGAGGGCGACCGGCAATAATCGCTCCTGGATCGGTCTTTGTGTACGCGTCACAGAGACCACGGTACGTCGCCGCTAGCACAGCAGATCCCCAGCTCCACTGCGGTACGCTGCCGTCGTCGCCATCGATGATCACACGGGCGTAGTGAATCAGTCCTTTGTCCATCGTGTGCCTTGTTGTCGTGGCGCCCCCAACTCGGTGGAAGCCCACCATGTGCGTACAGCACCCGATCCCAGGATCAGTAGTCGGGTACGCACAAACAGTCATCAGGGATACAACTCAGAGTACAATAAATACATATCAGAGTATATACATATATTACAAAGGATTTCCACCCAGGACAGGCCCCAGATGGACAAAAGTAACAACAGGGTAAACTACAGCGCAGACAGAGCGGAAGCAAAGGAAACTACTCGGCAAAAGAACACCTCTACACCACAGGCTCGGTTGGGAACTAGGCTCGAACCCTCAGAAGTCTTCGTAGTCGGCTTGGTCTCGGAGGAACTCGGCAGTAGTCGGGTCTTCGTCTTCTTCTCCAAAACCTACTATACATATATGAACAAGGGTGAGTACTTTCGTACTCAACAAGCCAGGGAAAAGATGCCATGCTGGCCAGACAAGGGGGCTAAGAGTCTTATTTGCGAAAACAGCTTTTAGAAACATTTGCTTATCAAAGATGCTAGTGTGTCAAATTTATAGTTGTTGGAAAGAGGCTCGCGCCTCGATCCATTCCGCAAGTTGCTTTTCAACAACTCGCCACTTAATGAATCATGTATTTTCATTTCATAGTTTAACTGAATTTCTTCGCATTTGTCTGTTATCCGAGTGGCTCCAACCACTCCATTCGGTCTGCTTTCCCGAGTAGCTACAACCACCCGTTGACCCTGAGACTCGGCTACAACCAAATCTCAGCTATAGCATTTCCGGCTACAACCGGTTATGCCCGCTACACTGGCTACAACCAGTTAGCCCAACTTGCCGCCCTGGCTACAACCCGGGAGCTTGTTCTTTACCGTCTTCTGGCTACAACCCGAAGACTTTCTCTTGTTAACTTTTCACACACTTGCTTATGGTGCTTCAACACCCCGGGTCACACAGACCCGTTTCTGGCCACACAGGCCTTTCGTTTGCTTACTCGGCAAACTCTGGACACGGTTCCCTTTCCATCAAACACTTTCACAAATCATTGGCAAGCAAGACTACATTATGGGAATCACCTTGCATCGCCCTTAACCGTGGGCACGGCTGTTCGAACAGTTCTGCTAAACTCTGCAGAGGGTGTACGCTTTACCCATCTGACACGAAACTTACACCGAGTACTGGCCGGTACCGGAAGTTCGTGACAAGGCCATTTCCAAAGCCAGTCTAGGGTTATCCAATGCCAGCCGAAGGATCCACACAGGATCAATGCTTCAGGATGGCTACAACCACCTTCAGCACCAGGGCTCACGAGCCACAACTCAGATGAGTCCACTCCAGTCGGCACCAAACTTCCATAAACCTACAATTTACTCGGCCAGGGGCATCCCATAATGCCCGTATGGTCGTACTGTAAGATGCTCGGATGCAATTCCCAAAGGAAACGGTCCTTATCGATAATACATCGCCAGGCCACACAGGCACTGCCTCTGTACATCAAGGTTTTCTCAAACTTCTTTTATTTCTCAAACTCGCCGATATGCAGAGTACCGGGTTTTTCAAATAGTTTAGTAAAAACCATCGTTTTCCCAAACGACAATACAATCGAGGCAGGGCTAAGCTAATCTACTCGGCAATCGAATCCGAAGATAGGATGCCAGCGTGCCATTTGTGGGGCTGTCAAGGGAGTACATCAACATCCTACCAAAATAAGTGTGACTACTAGGTAGGTCCATCGGTTGCGCATGCAAACCGAGGCCAATCAGTTTAAGGTGTAAACTAAGCATGCATATTTGTAAACAACATAATTTTGCATATATATAGGAGACAATATGATCAAAGGGGCTTGCCTTGTTCCAAAGAAGGATCTTCCTCGGCGTAGACGGCTTTTGGATCGTCCACCGGTTCAGGATCTGAACAAGCAGAAAAGGATAAACACTGATAAGCCAGAAAGAGGTAAAACACTAGGAAAAGGACATCGAGGTAGTCGGCTGCAGAAGGATAGCAGTCGGCTGAGGACGGAAGGTAGCTGGATGAAGGTGCAGCTTGCAGATGGGGCGACAAGGCTTACCGGAAGAACACAGGGGCGAAGCAACAAACAGCGGCGAGGGAGCTCGGGAAGCAAGAAACGGCTCCAAAGCTGGGGAGGAGGAAGACGATGATTTAGCAGTGATGGCCGGGTTGTAAAACAGGGGAAAAGAGGAGGCGCGGATGCTCTTATAGCCGGAACACTGCGGTGTTGGGCAACGGATAAATGGAAGAAGTCAAGATAGGTTGACAAGGAGATGCGACGTTGAGGCAGAGCTTGACTTTGGAGACAGAGTGTGACCAGGGAGTTGGTACACACTGTAGCAGCGATGAGACACTAAGGTCGTGGTGAGGATGGGTTGGTGGGGCTTCACTGACAGAGCTTCTGACTAACCACTGGTCCAAGCGAGTTCTTGCTGTGAGGAGGGTTATTGTCCAACGGTCCGATCGGTGCTGCGGCAGGTGAAAGCTGGCTACTTCACCACTTCGGTAGTCGGCGTCCCACGGGAGGCGCAACTGGATGAGGTGATGAGTAACGGGTAGGTTATCAAGGTAGTCGGCAACTTCTCAGGTTTACTCGGCAGCAAAGGTGGCCGAGTGGGACAAGGGAAAAAGAACAAAGTATAGGAACTGAGTAGGAATCTACTCGGCACAGGGGGAAACTTAGTCGGCTGGCCAGGGAGGGAAACTGGGGCACAGCTGAGCTGGATAGGAGAGGAGTTCGAACTCAGGAAAAATGAATTCCAACAGGGAAAAGGAAAACGGGTCGTTACACTTGTCGTGCTGGTGAACATCACCTAGCCGAATAGCCAGAGAAGGTACGCCTCCAAGCTCCGTCACACCAAGTAGTCATCGGTGTCAGGGTGGAGATGATCAAGCTACAAAACAAGATTATTATTAGCTCCACTGATGCTTTATAGATCGGGTGATTATAAATCTAACAAATACACGACTTACAGTGAACTGTAGCAGCCAATCCTTTGAGGGGCCGCTCGTAGTGTAAGGAGGTAGCAAACCTGGCGCACCAAGTCCAAGCAGCCGCTACACGTGAGCGAACCGAACAGTGATGTCCTCTGTCCATCCATGCACCCCATCAGCCGGTCCCACAGTGTCCCCCATGAGGGGACGACACAGAAGGTACGAGACGTCCTGAAGTGTGGGAGCCATCTCGTCGCACGAAAGGTGGAACATGTGCGTCTTTGGTCTCTAGTGATCCACCAGTGCTGCTAGAAGTGACTGGTCAGCATCCTATCGCCTCGCAGGGTCCCTCTCATCCGGTGAGACCTCGACTAGCCTGCACAGCGGAAGAAATCCAGTCTTATGCAACCTGCAGAATATAGCACCGTAGTCAATATTGCGAAACATAGATATGTACAAGTATGGGAAAAAATGTTGGTACAACTCTTACCTCTCATGAAACCGGGGGTCTATACGCAAGAGGTGACGTAAAAGCCGTGGATGGAAGGTACTCAGCTCGGCACCCTCAACGGCTGACAGGTAAGACCAATAGGACCGGTTGAGCCCCTAGTCTAGCAGCTCCGGTGTCTGGTACGCCATATCTGCATGCAAATAGAAAGTTAGCGTATTTTGTATTATGAAAGCAACAAGTACGAGTTAGTTCGCAAAGTTAATTGAATAACCACATTAAAAATTATTGTAAAGGTTCATGGCATTATTACATGATAATAAAGGATGACAATAGGGTACATATCGTTCTATAACAAAGATCAATGACGTAACATATTTTGCTAAAAACTACCTGTGAAAATTTCGCCTCTTTGTGTGCTGTATCATAAGTTGTGCCATGGATCTCAGTTTGTCTCTCTGCCCTCGTAATCCCGACCTCTCAAAAACCTCCATTCCAGAAATAAACCTCCAATTTGAACCGCCGTATTTGAACTTCGCTCTTTAAACCCTATCAGCTTTCTCCCTTGAAAAATCTCCCGCTTCGACCTCTGAACCGATGTTCCAAAGCCCGCTTCGATACCTGTTCCGAAGACCCAACTCGGAACCCTAAATATCCCCTTAATTTCTCCCCTTCTTGGACTCCAACAAAACCCTGAGTTTAATCTGGGAATCAAATCCCTGAACGACCATCGTCCCTCCAATATGCATATACGTGTGTGTATATATATGTGTGTGTGTGTGTGTGAGTGTGTTTATGCCCAAATACATACCCATATGTGACCATCTATAGGGGTGAAAGCGGAGCGGATTTGGACGGATAGTGGTCATACCATATCCTACACCATTATTTTTAAGCGGATGCGGATGACGTGCAGATGTGGATGTGGAGCGGATTATTTCGGACGTCAGATTTGGTACGGAGTCGGTGCGGACTTGGATCGGAAACAGAATAAAATTGTCGGATGTTAAGTTTGTATTCAGTCCATACAATAAGAAGGCAGCAATAGAATGAGCAGCAATATGACAGCAAAACAATATCTGAACATGATCTCAACTCTCTAGGAAAAGTCCATCCATGGCTCCATGCCAATGCCATAACAACAGGAGTAAAGTCCCAAGTCCTAAAATTAACATGTCCAAGATCAAGATGATGTTAACAGTAGTTCCATACAGTACTACAATTAGTCTTGCAATTTATGAAGTTGCAAATATGAAATAACAAAATAAAGCACACGCCAACATGCAAGGATCCAGACTTCACTTCTCATTCTTTATCATTGCTGCTTAGTTGCAACACTTCTCATTCTTCATCATGGCGCGGGCGAGGACGCGGGCGAGGGGCGTGGGCGACAGGAACCGGCCTGCGGGCGCGCAGGGAGGGAGGCCGGCACAGGAGCGGGCAAAATGTAAAATGGGCTAAATTGAGTAATTGCGTGGCCTGAGAAATACGGATTATCCACCAAACCCTATATCGGATAATCCACTTAAAATATCGGATAATCTGCATCCGTCGGATATCGTTGATACCACATCCGGCTCCGCATCCGCATGATACAATCCGCATCCGCCGGATATCTAAAAACCCATACTATATCCTCACTTTGGACGGATTCGGAGCGGATCGGATAATATCCGATCCGTTTTCACCCCTAACCATCTATATACATATGTGTTAGCCCTCCCTCTTTGACCCTATTGAAAATTCCCCAATTTTCCTTGAGCACCCCAAATTCAAATTGAAGATTGCAATTTGAATTTGAATGTATCACTCCTTTGAATCCCCTTAAACAATCCAAAAGGTCCACATACAAAAATGTACCCCAAAAATACCAAACAATAGTTACCCTGGACCCCCCTTGATTCCTCAAATTTTCCTGAATTCAAAAATAAAATTTTGAATTCAAATCACAGTTTAAATCTCCTCAAAATCCCTCAAATAAATCCCTGGAAAAAAAGGGGAAAAGGTATTGTTTCTGTTGGGCCTAGATCTCCCCCGCTCGGCCCAGCTCTGCGTGTGAACCCCCTCGCCCCGGGATGCTCGCCATGTGTCCTGCTTGCACATGCGCAGCCATCCGATCCTCCCTCCGCTCATCCGGGTGAGCGCCTGCCCCGCACGATTTGGATGCGTGCCACGTGCCCCGAGCCGTGCCCCGCCGCTCGATCCATCTCGCCCGCCCGCGCCATTGGATTCGCGCCACGTGGCCCGCGCGCCGCGATGCCGTTCGATCTTGCTCCACTGTTCTTCTTCCTCACCGTTCCCCGTTCCCAACCCATCCACGCCCACAACCGTTCGGCCAAAGTCCCCCTGGTCTCCCATTCGTCACCTCGGCCCCATGCCACGACCCCACCACGCCGCTAGACGCCAAGCAGAGGACGGCCACAGCCGCTCTTCGCCGCCCTATCCCTACCTCACTCTCGGCCACTCCGACCGCGCCCGACTCGGTCAAAAGATTCCGTCGCCGATGTCACCATTGTCTTCTCCTTGACCTCGCCTCTCTAATCTGGCCCGCGCGCAGATTTCAAATGTGGCCGCTCGATACGCCGCCTATCACCATCCATCGCATCGCCGCCATCTGCCAATTTTTGCCACCCGGGAGAATCCCGCGCCGCCTCGGTCTGCCCCGCCTCTCTCACCTCTATCGTTGAGCTCCATTATTGGAGGCGCTAGCCGAACTCCTCCGCTCCTATAAAACCCCCACTCGAGCCTCATCCTCGCCCCCCCCCTCGGCTCTACGCGCTCGGGACAACACGGACCTCACCTCCGCCTTCCTCGGCTGGACCCGCCGTCTCGGTCGCCGTTTCCCCCGTACCGGCCACGCTGTGACGCTGCCAGGCCGCCCTGTGCGCACCACCTCTGCCAAACTTGTCGACATACTCTCCTTCCTTCTGCCCCTAACCGCCGTGGCGTCGTCCCCTCTCATCGGTGAGCTTTTCCCCTGCCATTCCTCCGCGTCAGCCCCCATGCTCCCGAACTCCGTCGCCCGCCCCTGGTGCAATCCGAATCGTTGAGGCCATTCACCTTGTTCCCCTCTCCACCGTGGGCAAAACCCCGATAGCCGCCATGGATGAAGCTTATATCTCTCTTCCCGCCTTTGGCACCTCGCCGCCGGCCGCCGTCGATCGTACTCACTCGAATCCGAGTCACTCCAATGGTTTGCCTTGGTCTCCTCCTACTACTGGCGCCGCTGCTCCCCGCCCTATGCTGTTGTTCGCCATTCTGAACCCGCCCAGCCGTCCGATCCCGCGTCCCCCTCCCGTCCTGTGGCCGCCCGGGGAAGACAACCATGTGGAGGCAAGCTCGGCGCCGTCCGGGCCTGCACTCGCCGAGTCAGCCCTTCTTCCCAGACGACACGCGTTCGGTCCACACACCTTGTATCACCGACATGTGGGCCCAAAAGCTTTAACCCACCGTGGACCGAGCCCAAGCACCTATCGCTTTCTCCTCTCTTTCTCTCTACCGTGAGTGAACTCAGCCCATGCACCGAACCCCCCACTGACGCGTGGGCCTTCGCTCTTCTATCCATTGCGAGCCACCCCTAGTAGGTGTGCAATCACTGCCGACTAGGCCCTAGCTGTTAGTGTCTGACCGAGAGATTCCCTAGAATATTCCCCTGGAAAATTAAATAACTCCATTTCCAGTGATCCAAAATTCAATTGAACTTCGGAAATTCATATCTTTAGTTTCATAACCCCGATTGACTCCGTTCCAACTCCGATAATTTTCTAAAATTGAGATATATCTAATGGCACTATTAGTAGCACTAAATAGGATCTGTTTCTTAGACTTTGTGTAGATTTTGAGTGTTTGCGCATAGTAAACGACTGTCAAAAATTCGTTTCGGAGCGGATTTTGCTGAGATTTCTCGAAGACTCGTGAAGACTTAGAGCAAGGTAAGTCATCTTTGAGCATCTTGAGCCCATATTTGCGGAACTAAGTACTTTGATTGCCAAATTGCATTTACTAAGTTACACATAGATGATTTCTCGGCCACGGTCGCAAGACGATTGACGAGCCGCCAACCCATTTGCTGCATGACTTCCTTGATTGATTGTGATTCCCTTACACATCCTTGTCACCATCCTTTACAGATCCTGGTACCCGTGTCGACGGGCATGGTACCAGTGATCATCTATCAAATTTAAAAATAACTACAATGGGTAAAACTTGGGTTTGCAAAACCTTGGAAAACCTAACACATGGGTCGGTGCCTTGAAACTAAAATGGTTTGCGAAAACCGCGGTGCAGGGATTGTGCCAGCAAGACAAGTCTCCCGTACTGCAGCTAAGGACCAATTCCTTCGGAATTTCATCCGAACATATGACAGTACAACCACATAGGTGATATGGGATAACTCCTGGCTGAGTAACTAGCCTCCTAGGGACGTCTTGCATGCCATTGGACTGTGGATCATGCGGGAGAGCGTCGGGGGTGCCTCTTGGGTTCCTAGCACAACATGGTCTCAGACCTACCCTATTATTGGTCTTGAGGACTCCTCCAGTTGGCATGGGGTAACCTGGGAGGGTTTGAGAAATGCATTGTCATGAAAACCTCTATGTCACCAAATCGTATCCAATGGGTGCGAGCTGGTGACTAGACTAAGTCGCGTCGTGTGGGTAAAGTGTACCCCCTCTACATAGTTTAAACTGCTTGAACAGCCGTGCCCGTGGTCATGAGCGGATGTGAGGTGATTCCTCTGCGTAGATTTGTTTGACAACTGCTTGTGAAAGGATGTTTGCGGATTGGGAATCCGATTTCGGAAAATGTTGTGAAGTTGTCAAAGACAGTAGAGCTGTGGGCCCGACGAGGTTGGATCAGCTGGTGGAGCTGGATCCTGAAGGCCAACTCTTGAGAGTTGCGTTGATTCAAAGATTGATACAACTCACTCCGATCGGACGAGACTCACCTCGCCTTGATTGTTGAGAAGCACACACTAGCAGATTTAAAAAGATTTCAATAAAGCAGATTGTAAAATAGCCAGCCTCTCTTTGAAACTTGCAACAACCACCTAAGTTCCCATAACTTGCTGAGTACATAAGTACTCACCCTTGCTCTATATATATAGTTCTCCGCCGGGAGCTGGATGCTACAGTTGCAGTGAAGTGAAGATTAGGGTTTCGTCCTAGTTCCCAGCCATTGCCTGTGTGTTGGGACTTAATCCGTTGTTCCGCCGCTGCTGCTACCGCTGTCTCTGTGTTGTTCGTTGCTGTCTCCGGCTTGCTCCGAAGCTGCAACGTAAATAAAGGTATAAGTCTATTTAATTATTTATTTATCTAAGGTTTTGTAATGATACATGTCTGATTTCCGTGGATACCAGCGCTACGTCCTTGGACTGGTATTGGTATTACGGTTCGGCGGGAAGGCAGTTCACGCTGCTTTCCTGCGGCACGCTCTAACTGGTGCCTTATACGACGGTGCCAGATCAGGCTGTGACATGTGCCATGTAAGATAAATTCAACAATGCCAATAAGTGGGAGCTCTCGAACACCACGTATTACCTAGTTGTAAATCTCTGCCAAATTTGTGGTCATTATGCCAAATCGAGAACCATCTTTGTTAAACAACAAGGCCCATTTCTCCTTTGGCTTATTCTCAATCCACTCCGAAAATTTCCTAATCGACGATGTCGACCTTCTTCTCATACGGGGTCCATCACTTGGAAAAGGTCTAAGAGCTTATGGAGCTTCATCTCTTATAAGGGTAGCCCTCTTGGACTGCTCCTCTGTTTGTTTAGACGTCAGCTAATCCAACCTCTTCCAAAGTTTATTAAATTTTTTCTCTTGATTCTGGGTACAAGCCTCTTAAAAAGATCTATAAGGTGCTTGTTCTTAAACTGCCTATAGAAATTAGCACTCACATGACGCATGCACCATCTACTTCGTACATCGGACCACCTTGGTGGGTATCCCTTATCTACGCAGCCATCCCTCAATTCCTCAATCACCTGCATACATCTGGTATCATCCGTACAACTGCATACTTAACCCATTCTAGGAACCAGTACCAGCTATCAATGTTCTCGCTCTCAACAAAAGCAAAAGCCATGAGTAGAACTTGGTTGTTTCTGTCAACTCCAATTGCTGTCAATATCTGTCTTTTATACTTTGTAGTTAGGAATGTCCCATCAATACAGAGGATGGAACGACAATACACAAATGACTGAATGCAAGCACCTAATGCAAAGAATGCTCGTTGCAACACATTTTAGTTACGATGGTCAATTGATGGGAAAACTTTCAGGTCGTAATAGGTCTCCGGATTCCTCCAAAGAATGCAAACTAAAAGACGAGGCAAATTATCATATGATGCTTCAAATATGCTAAACCTCATCTCCACAACCTTCTGTTTCGTCCTCTATGTCTTCGCATAGCTAATTGTGTACTTGAATTTCTCCTCAATATGCCTAATAATTGACCTTGATTCGTACTCTAGATTGTTCACAACGTAGGAGTACATCTCTGTTGTAACAAATACAGATGTTATGTTTCTATGGTATTTCTCAACCCCTTGTAAGTAACAAGAATGCTCGGTCATGATCGACACTTGCCAATAATCCTTCCATTTACCATTGAACACGTGCACCCTCATGGATACCCATCCTTCACGCATTTCACTTCGTACACCGACTTGGTTGACTTCACGACCCAGAACTCCCTCTAATGTGACATCACCTATTATTTCACTGCCTCCTTTAAATCCTTTATGTATGCATACTTAGCCCCCTGGATGATCTCGTTCTCCTTGTACTCTCATGGTTCATGATGCCACTCGAAGATAACAAGCCCAGAGAAGTTCTTGTTGGTCTATTCTGCAAGCATTACATTGTCCTTATCGGACGATTCATCATCTTTTGCATGCTCGTTATCAACATCTTCTCTATCCATTTCCTCAATGATAGTGTCGATCAACTCTCCCTCGTCTGCCGCACCGTTGACTGTTTATCTTCTTCGTTCTCTCCTTCATTTTCCTTCATGGTTTCGGCATCATCTCCCGTCACACTTGAACCCTTATCATCTTGCACGGCCATTGCAACGGTGTTATCCTTATCGTACATTGACACAAGTATGCCGAGTGGCTAACCACGTTGGAATGCATACTCCACGTACTATCTTTAAGTGGCAGTGCAATCCACCGACATAAGTTTCCAAAAAAACCTTCGACTGCACGCCTCACTACAACATACACGGTTATTGCGTTGATCTGGGGGTCGACTCGGAAGCCTCGTATTAACCAGTTATACACTAACCCAAAACTTCTCTTAACTAACCTATCAATGCCTTTAGCCGTTGAACTGAACTCCAATAGATCTACACTTGTGGACCATACCTAACATTCCCTTACCCTAAAATAATTGAAATATCACCTTATTTGATATCTTTGTTGACGAAAAAATAGAGTTAAACTAAGTACCAACATGCTCATCAAATCTAATAATGTGTAATCGACATTTTATAGGCACCATCTCTACAAAAAATTACGTCGCCTAATAGGTTGACCTAAAAAACTACAGATCTATGAGTGTAACAACTTATTTTTATATCGTACGATACACGTAACTAGTACAATACTACATCACTTTATGAATACAAATGGAAATTACAAAAGGACAAAAGATTTTAATTACAGACGAATCCATAAAGCGGTAGGGCTTCGCTGCTTTCCTTCGTCTTCCCTCTCAGCTCTCTCTTCTTTTTTCTGTTATTTTTAGGAATTTTATGAATTTTTGGAAGCTGTGAGAGGGTTTTATACTGAGTTACCAAAAAATCGCCCTCCACTAAAGCGATTTTTAACACTTTTGTAAGTGACACTCTGCCCCAGTGGCCGGATGGCCGCCATTTATGAAGGCGGTCCCCTGGCTGGGCAAAAATTGCCCTCTAGATAATGGCAAGGGTGCTGCCTGCAAAATGGCAGACGACCTGACGATCGTCCGACAGTGGTGGCCGATGGCCATCTGTCATGTCATCTAAAACGCCCTCTAAAAACGTCCTCCTAGAGGGCGTTGGGAGTATAGATTTGCAAATTTTCAAAATAAAATATACTTTTGTAAATATTTTTTTAAAAATATAAAAATAAAAAAATTTCGCTTAAGGTGTTTGGTTGGTTTTTTTCGGCCGGGATCCGTTTACGGTGGGATCCAAGACCGCTGTCTGTTGTTTGTTTTAGCTGGGCCGGAATCGATTCACCCTGTAAACAGAAACTTGGCCGTATAAAGCCCATTCCGCTCGTAGGCCAACGTCAGCGTAAAGCGATAGAGTTACGGGGCTCAACCCCACGCACCCCAAACCCTTCGCCTCGACCTGCTGCGCCGCCGCCGGACGCGATTCCGCCTGCTTCCCGGCGACGGCAGCTAACCCCCACCATCGCCTACCTGCCGCCCGCCGCCTGCGCCGATCTCCATCCCACGAGTAGAGGCGGAGGCACCGGCGTCCTGCTGCTTCCGCCGCATCCTCGCTCGCCGGTGAGCACCCATCGTCTTCGTCATCCCTTTCTACCCACACCTTTTTTTCTCGAATTTGCGTGCGTTAACCCTAGATTCTCTTCTAGGGTTCAAGTGAAACGCCATGTCCGACGTTAGATCCGCCCCCGACATGCAGCCACTCGATGAGAAAGAGTTGGAACGGAAACTGAAGAAAGATCAGAAGGTATTCGATCAAATTCTGTCTATTATTCAGTTCTTCGGCCTAGATTACTGTTTCACATGACAAAAGTCACTGATGTGTGAACTGTTCTGCACACAGGCAAAAGAGAAAGAGGAAAAAAGGCTTAAGGCAAAGGCAAAGGAGGCGGCTAGGCTCCAGGTTTAAACATAATTAGTGAATTTCTATGTTACTGAATGTAAACCAGATATCTACTTAGTGAGATGCTCTGTAGAAAGATGGATTTTCTTCTATTTTCATGCTGATTTGCTTTTCTGTAGGCACTAGCAGCGTCAGATGGGCCTAAGAAAAGTGAGAAGAAGCAAAAGAAGAAAGCTGTGGAGGATGAGAATCCTGAGGATTTCATCGATCCAGACACTCCTCATGGGCAAAAGAAATTTCTTGCATCTCAAATGGCCAAGCAGTATAGCCCGACTGCTGTTGAGAAATCGTAAGATGCTACCTTGTTTTTCTCTATCTTATAAATTCATAGAACTAGTAACATGCCCGTGCGTTGCAACGGGCCAGGCCCATATAACTGGGGATGGGCTGGGAGGGTGGATTGAGGATAAAGCGGATGCGGTGGTTGCACACATGATGTGGGAAGGAGCGTATGGACACGCTATGTGCGTGTTGGGACGAGGGGATAGACGGAGGACGACTCTGCTTCTAAGTAGTAGAGATAAGAAGGCCTAACTGAACTGCATGCATTTGTTTTTCCCCACCTTAATGCAGATGGTATGCCTGGTGGGAATCGTCAGGATATTTTGGGGCAGATGCTGCCAGTTCAAAGCCACCATTTGTTATAGTAAGTGGGTCATACTTGAAGTTTGCACCAGATATTACGTGAGCTAGTTCAGTGAGCTGCTTTTCATGGAATCAATTTCTACATACGGCCAATTATCCCAGATGCGTTGATGTCAAGCAGCTAAATTATTTCTTTTCAGGTTTTGCCACCTCCAAATGTCACTGGAGCGCTTCATATAGGCCATGCACTTACGGTGGCTATAGAGGTAGTCATCATTATTCTTGTGGAGACATATATCCATTGTAACATTATAGATGTTGGCTAGATATTAGATAATGATTTTAACTGCCCTGCATTTAAGCAATGCAGGATTCCATTATACGCTGGCGGAGGATGTCAGGTTATAATGCTCTGTGGGTTCCAGGAGTCGACCATGCCGGCATTGCTACACAGGTCTGCATCTTGGATTTGTTTCACCATTATCTGAAATTTATCTTATGAATCATTCATCTGCAGATAATGTAGTTTACTTGATATCAAACCTACTAATGAATCGGTCAGTCACCAATGGGCAAACACATGGCAGGATGGTTGTATTAATTTACAAAAGATCCAAATGGAATGCTGATTTTTTTTTCTTAAAATAAATTGTCAACACATGCTGCTCAATTTTATTCACCTTGTATTTTTTTACCTCTAAATTAATAATCATATGTACCTCTTAGATTCTTTTATTTGGATCTCACATGTTGGATAATTGCTTAGTTCTTCTTCTGTATTGTTTAAAAACAGTGAGTGCCACTTAATAATCTGTTCTCATTATATCAGGTTGTAGTGGAGAAGAAGATTATGCGTGAAAGGAATTTAACAAGGCGTGACATAGGGCGTGAAGAATTTGTATCTGAAGTAAGCATTGAACAAAAGTTTATACCTGTTAACTCCCTGTATTCTTTTGATTATAATAAATGAACAATTTATTACCATTATCATATGTATATCAAAATGGATCCAATGTTCTATTTCGTTATGAAAATTGTGGCGATCATATAGTATGATGCATTGAAAGGATTGTTTGCTTTACTTGTTTAGGTTCACTCCTCATTTATATCTACCTCTCTTGTTTATTCTGTTTTATCTATCATCTTCTGGACAGGTTCTCAAATGGAAAGATGAATACGGGGGTACCATATTGAATCAATTGCGTAGGCTTGGGGCCTCACTTGATTGGTCCCGTGAGGTACATTTCCTACTTTCTGTTGTTAGGAGGTAGTATCAAGTATGAGTATACTTGTGAGAATACTTGAGCAATGTATTATTTTTATAGTTCTAGTTCTGAATAATATTAACTTCCCCTCTACCTTTGCAACAGTGTTTTACAATGGATAAACCAAGATCAAAAGCTGTAACTGAAGCTTTTGTCAGGTTGTACAAACAAGGCCTGATATATAGGTCAGTTCCATCACCTTATTTTGTTGTTAGAGTTGAACAATTGTTCCTTTTATTGATCGCATCATTATGTTTTACCTGTTTGCTTCTATACAAGTTGATTTTGGTTTTTGGTTGCAATCTTAGTTCTAATTTTCCTCTTATGGATTGCATGCTTCTATACAGGGATTATCGTCTCGTGAATTGGGATTGCACCCTTCGAACAGCAATATCTGACGTAGAGGTTGTTGAGACTTTTCATTATGTATGATGGGGATTTGGTTGCACACATGACTAAAATTGATCTGTTTGTTTGAAATTTTTGTTTTGTTAGGTTGATTATCTAGAGATTAAAGAGGAAACTATGTTAAAGGTTCCTGGTTATAATACAACTGTACAATTCGGTGTGTTGATCTCTTTTGCGTATCCACTTGAGGAAGGATTGGGTGAGATTACTGTCGCAACAACAAGAATCGAAACAATGCTTGGTGATACAGCGATTGCCGTTCACCCTGAGGATGATAGATACAAGCATCTGCATGGTAGGTATGCAATCCATCCCTTCAATGGCCGAAAGCTCAAAATAATCTGTGATGCTGAGTTAGTGAATCCCACTTTCGGTACTGGGGCTGTCAAGGTAGGAGCTGATGCTGAGTTCTTAACTCTCTATTTAATTTCATCTACTTGGATCTTCTGCATACACTTCAATTGTCATTTGCTGGTCTTCTATGCAGATTACACCTGCCCATGATCCAAATGATTTTGAGGTTGGAAAGCGACACAACCTTGAGTTCATCAATATCTTCACAGATGATGGGAAAATAAACAGCAATGGAGGTGCACAATTTGAAGGAATGCCAAGATTTACTGCTCGAGTTGCTGTTATTGAGGCACTGAAGGCAAAGGTACTGCTAGATTTGCTTAATCGTCCTTTCACAGCGTCTTGTGATCCATAGTCTCTAAACATTTTTTTGGATTATTACTGGCTTGTTATGGATTTATGCATCATTGCAAAATTGTATCAGAATGAAGAAGACTTACCATGAATGTTTTATATTTTTCTAAAGCTTAATCCAAAGAATAAATTTGGTAGTGTAAGCGATAAGAAGTCAGTGGAATATAGCATGAAGATTTCCTACCTTTGACATTGTTCTACCCCCCATCCTCTCACATTTTCTATTAATGGGCCTCTTAGCACAGCATTATTTTCTGAGAAATATGATGTCTTGGTTTCTGTAGACATAACTGGTTCTATTAAATCTCGAAGCCTTCATTTTCTTAATGCTTTTCATGGTTGGTATCTATAATAACTATGTGGAAAATGGCATTCAACTATTGACGTAACCAGATAATCTCACCAATTTTTTTCTGTCTGCCTTTCCATTTTGTTTAATGTGGATTTTGTTCTAGTATTATTGAAGCTTGATCCTTACCATTTTTTGTTCTGCAATATAAGGGCTTGTACAAGGAGACAAAAAAGAATGAAATGATTTTGGGTGTTTGTTCAAGAACTAATGATGTGGTGGAGCCTATGATAAAACCCCAATGGTTTGTTAATTGCAATACCATGGGAAAAGCAGGTATTGATGCTGTAAGGTCCAAAAGAATTGAGATTATTCCACAACAGTATGAGCAGGACTGGTATAGGTATGTCTATCACCTTCTCCTTTTGTCGATTTGAGTATTATGCCACCTGTTGCAGAAGGTATCATGTCTAAGCAATGAAATTAGAAGGAAAATGATCCATCCATTGTCATGTCCTTACAGATGGCTTGCAAATATACGTGATTGGTGTGTTTCAAGGCAGCTTTGGTGGGGACATCGTGTGCCTGCTTGGTATGTTATACTAGAAGATGATCAAGAGAAAATTCTGGGTTCTGATAATGGCTGTTGGATTGTTGCTAGAAATGAAAGTGAAGCAAACCTGGAGGCACAGCAAAAGTATCCTGGGAAGAAATTCGAGTTACATCAAGATCCCGATGTGTTGGATACATGGTTTTCATCTGGTCTCTTCCCATTAACCGCACTTGGTTGGCCAGATGATACAGCTGACCTTAAAGCTTTCTACCCTGGTTCGGTGCTAGAAACTGGACACGATATTATCTTCTTTTGGGTAGCACGGATGGTGATGATGGGGATGCAACTTGGTGGCGATGTGCCATTTCAGAAGGTAATGGCAATTGGCATGGATGTGCTTTCTGTGCCATTAAAACTGTATTATAACATTTTAGCAGTCCAATCTATACATTACATCCATTTTTTACACTCATTAACCAATAGATATCATTGTCTTTTATAGCCGGCTGAAACTGTGCTTTAGTACAACAGTATATTTCCAATCAAAATTCAAACATGGAAAAATCTATCTTCAATATGGCTAGATGTGGATGGTATAATGAAGAAGTCTATTCTTCGTTCGTGAGTGACATTATTTTCTGTTCTGCCATTTATCTCAGTAGGTCACACTAGTTTCATCTGAATGGACTCTAGCTTCTTAATTTTGGACATCTATTACATTTTTGTCAACATGCTACTTCCACTGGGCATATAATACATGGTTGATTGGGAACTATCTAATCGCTGAACACAAGTTTACCTTTTATTTCCGACTTTAAAATCTAATTATTTCTATATTTTGAATTACTTAGTAACCTATGACATGTTTAGTTGCAACTAGAAGTATAACTTACACTAGGTAAGCGAGAAATTCTATCTGAACACATATGCTTAAATTAAGGCTCTGCTCTCTTGCTCAGGTTTATTTGCACCCTATGATACGCGATGCTCATGGACGAAAAATGTCCAAGTCACTTGGTAATGTCATTGATCCCGTTGATGTGATAAATGGTATTCCACTGGATGGTCTCCTCAAACGTTTGGAAGAAGGCAATCTGGATCCAAATGAATTGAGCATTGCAAGAGAAGGGAAGAAGAAAGATTTTCCTGATGGCATTGCTGAATGTGGTACCGATGCTCTCCGTTTTGCACTGGTTTCTTACACTTCTCAGGTTGTAGTCACACCCATTTTAGTTTCTTCTGTATTATGCTTGCGGTTCATCTTATAATGGATTTCTCTTGGTTCTCAGTCTGACAAGATAAACCTGGATATCAAACGAGTTGTTGGATATCGACAATGGTGCAATAAATTATGGAATGCCATTCGTTTTGCAATGGGCAAGCTTGGCAATCATTACATTCCCCCTGCAACTATCTCTGTGACTACAATGCCACCAATATGCAAATGGATATTGTCAGTACTTAACAAAGCTATTGGCAAAACTGTCACCTCATTAGAAGCATACAAATTTTCTGATGCTACATCTGCTATATACTCGTGGTGGCAGTACCAACTATGTGATGTGTTTATAGAAGCTATAAAGCCTTATTTCTTCAATGACTCTCAAGAGTTCGAATCAGCAAGAGCTGCCTCTAGAGATGCGTTATGGGTTTGCTTAGACACTGGTTTGCGCTTGCTCCACCCATTCATGCCTTATGTAACAGAGGAGCTCTGGCAGCGTCTTCCTCAGCCTAAAGGTTCTTGTCAGAAAGTTTCTATTATGGTTTCAGAGTACCCATCCCTTATTAAGGTAATACATTTATCTTAAAGAAGAGATAATTTGTATTTAGAAATATAATTGAACCAATATATTAGATCGCACACATTTACATAATATAGCACACATTTACCAATGGAAACACATCTTTCTTAATGACAGGAATGGACAGATGATAAACTTGAAAATGAGATAGATATTGCCTTAGATACTGTCAACAAACTAAGATCTCTGAAGCCACCATCTGATACAAACGAGAGGTGCGTGTATAATCATCTATCTTAATTTATGTTATTCCTGTAATATGCATGATGTCTTGTTACTTGATTCATTTTGCTCGATATCAAGATGTAATGTATTTCTTGCTTATTTTTCCACGAACAGACGACCTGCTTTTGCACTTTGCCGAGGCCAAGAGATCGCTGCCACCGTTCAGTGTTATCAGTCTCTAGTTGTGTCTCTTTCTTCGATATCATCTCTAAAGGTTCTGCCTTAAACTTCTGTACGATTATGTGCACATATTTCTATTAGGAAAATATCTGGATTGAAATTTATACTGAAACCTGGGATGGAGTGTGATTAGTTTAGCACCTCATTTTTTTTTGTTTCTTGCCCCATAATAATACCGTCCATGCATTTGAAAATTCCCCAAAAGTACTGGCTGAGTTGAATGATCTTAACAACAGAACTGATATGGTATTTGAAATTATCCAGATCCTGACAGAGAATGATGAAACACCACCTGACTGCTCAACAGCTGTTGTAAACAAAGATTTGTCTGTATACCTTCAACTCCAAGGAGCTCTCAATGCAGAAGTTGAGCTTGAAAAGCTAAGGAAAAAGAGGGAAGAAATTCAAAAGTAAGAGTGCTTATGTTATCTCAAAATACCGTTAATAAAGATTTGCCTATGTCTCACTATTACCCATGCACTAGCAGTAACACATGCTATTCCCCATGCACGCAGGCTACAACATGCCCTGTCACAGAAAATGGAAGCTTCCGGTTACAAAGAGAAGGCTCCACAGAATGTCCAGGAGGAGGATATGAGAAAACTCACTGGTTTTTTGGAACAACTAGAGATTATCAGTGAAGCTGAAAAGAAGCTAGATGCAAAAACTGGCACTAATTAACCCAGAAATTCCTGTTGTGATTTTGAAGATACCTTTCTTTGTTGAACTTTATCTCAAAATTTTTCCAGGGTAACCCTAGTCATATACCTGAATGCCCAGATAGTCATTTTTATTATTTTGTAGCTTGAAGAATATATATTCACAGCATTATACTTTTTGGAGTTTTGGTTGTCCGATCATGCATTTGAAAATACTTTTGGTGGTGTTAGATGATTTTTCTTACCTGCACCACTACGGCACTAGAATCATGGGCCGTTTGCATTTGCCATGTCCATGGCTCCAAGCTATGGAATGATCCCATTATTCGTTCTCTTCTGTTTTATGCGATTGTGCGTGCATTCAAGGGGCATATCAAAGAACTCTTTTAGTACGGTACAAGTATCATAAGAGTTTCTTATAGGTGTACTAGTTAATCAAACTTTCTAGTAGTGAGAGGCTAACATGTGTTGCTTCTTGCATGTGCATGTGAAAATTATTGCATTTTCCCAATTTTCTTTGAACTGAATAGCAGGGAAAAGAGCCATTCATTAATTACCCAATAGAGATTGACTTTGACATGTAAATTTAGGATTGTTTTAACCTTAATGTACACAATGTGCTAGTCATTCTTTGCAGCCCATTGCACATGCACGGCTGTTTATGCGATGCGAGCTATGGAAGAAAAGAAAGGTAGCATTCAAAAGAGAGAATGCCTACCCGATACAATCTTCCCAGAGTGAAGTTGTCACTTCCTGCTTGTGGTATTGTTTAGCAAGTCCTGCAAGTCTCAAATGGCAAGACAGATGCATCGTTGATTTGTTGCTGCTTTCAGAGTTGTTGTGTTGTTTTATCATGGAGAATGCTTCTTGCTTGTTTTCCATAGTGCTTTTCTTTCTTAGTGGAGAATGCTTCATGCTTATTTTTCTTGTGGAGAACAATTCTTGCTTTTTTTTTCTTGTGTGATCTTGTCGGGGTTTTATCCACTTTACTCTGGAATCTCTTCTACTCACGGACGCTGCAAAAACAATGGCAATCCAATAAGTCTTCAATTACTTGCTTTCTGATGTAAACTAGTAATATGTTCGTGTGTTGCAACGAGATATATGAAAAAACTATTTATGGGAATACTGGGTTTTTAGGTGAGGTGGTTTTAGGTAGAGTGGTTCAGGGTTTTGAGTGGTTTTCTAGAGAGCATGGTTTTTTACTTAGGAAAGTACGGTGATTGGGAAGGGAGGAGGATGACTCCTATAATAGTAGAGATATATCATAAGATTTTGAGAATTGTACGTTGGCTTTGTTTGCTGAAGCTGGAATAGGGAGAGATGGATCTAGATCATGCTCTGGCTTCCTCCGTTTGCCGCCAAACAAAATCTCAAATTCCTCCAATTACTTCCCTTTGTGTCCTGTGTTTTCCCCATTTCTTCATCTTTTCCTTTTTTTTTGTCATTTGTCAGATTTCTTTGACCTTCATTCTGTCAAATTTTGGTCATGACCGAGACCAAATTGCTCGGTCCTATTTTTTTTTTTCAAATATAATTTCATCTTGAGTTTGAGATGACTGAATTTTCTCAAAGACCAAAAGACCGAACCGAAATATTTGGTTAGACCAAATGTTCACTCCTACCTGAGATCCTATGGGCAGGTAGTCTAGCACTCGCTTGGGCCTAGGTTTGAGTTCCTAAGCGGCAGAAAGCCAAGCACTTGTCCGGACTTAGGAATAGGACCTATCTAGTTAGCATAGGTGACTCTAAGTTTGCTTTGGAAATGCCTTACAACCTCCGACATTTAGCCAGTGTTACAGAAAGCTTCCGTTGTGTGGGTAAAGCGTATAACCTCGGCAAAGTTTAGCTAAATTGTTTAAACAACCATGATCACGGTTATGGACGATGTGAAATGTTTCTTCTAGTGTAGATTTGTTTGCCTATGTTCTGTGAAATACTCCCTCCCTCACAAAATAAGTTTTGACTACTGGACTTTAAACTTTGTCCCAATGTACATTCTTACTTACTTTTGATCCACAAATCGAGAAGTTTTATCCATTTAATACGCCTTGTATACCCACCCATCAATACTACTTTTTTATTAATGGAGGACATTTTGATCTTTTCACCTTACTACTAAATTCGCCTCAGGATTCTAGGAGCCCTTAGTTTTGGGACAGAGGAAGTATATTTATGGGTTAGAAATTGGTACCAAAATCAATGTGATTTATTGATGGATGTCTAAAATGGGCTATGTGACTCGAGATGTTGGAATGGCATAATAGAGTAGGCTTCTCGAGTGAAAGCAGAATGATACAGGATATGTATGGCTCGAAGAACTAGAGTATAGGAATGTTGTGAGTAGAATGGAGTTGGAGATAGAAACATGGAAGAAAGAGCTTTGCAATAGCCGCTGTCGTGTCGTTGTAGCGCGACTGACCAGTTGAGATAGGATTTCACTCGTTAAAATTAATAAACTAAAATTTGACCTTTTCCACTTGAGTTGTTACAAAAGAAACTCGCAGACAAATCGGGGCGAGAAGTCTCCTTCCTGAAGTTTTATATGAAATACACACTAAGTATTTTGCAAAATGTGTTCAAAATAAAAGATTTGTGAAATAAATCCGGCCTTTCTTTGAAGGTTACATAATCACATTTTCTATGGCTTGTAGAGTATGAAAGTACTCACCCTTTTTTTATTGTTATTTTTCTTTTCCTCTAAGTCCAGGTTGAAGACATTGAAGGTTAGGGTTTTATATCTATATCCCAAACCACTGCCTATGGATTGGTCTTCTAGTTGCACCGTTGTTTCGCTATTGCCGCTTCTGTTTGAAGGTTGCTACTCAGTGGTCTACTCGAAGTTCTTGCACCACGAGTGCAATTTACTCTTTATTTTAAATTTATTATTAAGGATTGCACTTATTCATATTTTGTTATCGCGGGTACCAGATTACCATCTTGGAATCCTGGACTGGTACCGGCATCCCAGTTCTGCATAAATCGGTTCGCTATCTTCTACGGCGCACCCTCTCTAGCACCATTTGTACAGTGGTGCCGGGACAGGGTGTGACACTTTGGGTAAGAGATCAAGAAATTAGTGGTGGCAAGTGCAAAGTAAATTGGATCAAGGTGTATTCCCCCACAAAATTGGGAGGGATCGTACTTTTAAACATAGAATACTTCGAGCATTACGATTAGGGCTGTCAACAAGCCAAGCTCGAGTGAGCTCGCCTGCCTAGGCTCGAGCTCGACACAAGCTCGAGCCGAGCTCGAGTCAAGCCTATGTAACTTTTGAGCTTCCAAGCAGGCTCAGTTCAAGCTCGAGCTCAACTACCGAGCTTGGTTTATAAGTGGTATAACATATATTTTACAGATAATATCTTGATAAAAATAATTAATTTCTAATTAAATACATTAATGAAAGAGGAGAAAAAGGAATAAGATAAATATATGATGCCAATACATGCTAATTTGTCGTGTGGATATATACAAATGGTATATTTGATCTATAAGTTTACTAAATAAACAATAATAATTATATACTATTAGGCTCGTTCGAAGCTCGAGCTTGGCTCGACAAAGCTCACGAGCTTCGACACAAGCTCCGGTTCGGCTTGTTTGGAGCTCGAATCGAGCCTAGGCCGAGCCAAGCTCGAGCTGATCACGAGCCTCGAGCTTTTTTGACAGCCCTAACTACGATTGTGATGGCTACGGTTAGAACGGGTAAAAGCCCAACAAGCCATGGGCAGGGAATGATAGGCAACTCTTCACAACAGCAAAAAAGGTGGTCGTAGGTGATGGGAGAAATTCAAAATTCTGAAAACCCAATTAGATTGGCAACCAGCCGTTAAGGAACCAGGATCCATCCCTATAGGAACACAGCAAAGGAATTAACAGAACAGTCTGCGAAGCTCTGGAAAATGGACACAACACAATCTGAGACTAAAAAAAAAATTCCTCTCAACGGATTCCTCCATGTTTGCCAATGCTTATGGGAAAACAATGTCAACATGAACGATGGGGAGGAAGACACTATAACTTGGAAATGGACCATAACGGGGGAGTACAGTGCCAGGTCAGCCTATCTAGCAGAATTTGTTTGGGCGAGTTCAATCTAAGTTCATTCTACGAGACACGCATTAATCAGGCAATCATAGGCAATTTGCCGGGCGGGTTACGAGACACGCATTGATCCGGCAATCATGGGTGCCTTCGAAATGATTGTTTGGTTGCTGCTACGTCGGATAGACTTTAGAACAGGAGATGGCAGAACTGTTACTTTTACCAGCTTTGCTACGGGAATCTAGAGACAGCGCAACACACTCAATGGCCTTGCATGAAACTGCGATAGTTCAAGAATTAACCCGTGTAATCAAACCATAAAAATCAAGCAGTACCAGATATCCAAGTTAATGCATTTATCTAGAACACATAACGATTAACGAAGACCAATTGTTACCCCTTAACTAGTTTGAAGAATATATTAGGTAGAGTAGTACTTCCTGCCTCAAGCCGTCCACACATGTCCAATACAATTGGGGAGTCACTTATTGAATTAAACAATTACTCAATGTACTACTAGTAAAAGCCACATAGCCCAGTAAGATATGCCGTGAAAAAGCAATTACTCCATTTTAAAATAACACAAGTGCTAATGAAAGACTATAAAGCTGGAGACTGTGACTCAAGGGTGGTTAACTTAAAGGGCACTCGGCATTGAGACAAACCTTTGGTCCCTGAAGAGCGGAAGGTGAACGCGGACCAGTGTTTGTCTTACCGTCCGGAGGTGAGTTACCGCACACCAGCGGTATGACGGTTACCACGATAACCGTCCAAAACCACATGAAATTTATTTTTAAAAAATTATATTTAAAATTTTTAAATCTCATAGTTTGGCCGTAGTTATAGCGGTAAGATCGTGGTTACCGCGTGATATCGTACGGTAACCGCACGGTAAGCCGCGGTATGTTGAAGCTAAAAAGAAAAAATTGTAGAAAAAATGTAAAATATAGTAAAAATTCTAAAAAAATTATAGAAAATTTAGAAAAAATTATAGATATCTCTAGAAAAACAATGTAATATTGTATAACCCTTGCTATCATTTTTACACTTAAATAAAGTAGAAATTATATTCCAACCCATCTCTTATTTTTTTAATTTTGATGGAGATCTAAAATATAAAGTAAGCTTCGTTATTTTCACAAACTTTCCTCACCATAGTGATCCATAATTCATAATTTAAGTACTACATACTAGAATTTTTTTAGATTTTTTTATTTTTTAAAAAAAATTTAAATTCTGATGAAATTTGTTTAAAACAAACCGCTGATAACCGATACCATACCCCAGTGGTTTGAGCGATAACATTGCGGTTACCGCACGGTTTGACAAATACTAACACGGAAGCGCGGGTCGAGAGGTTGATGAAGATGGCGTTCTTTTTAGCTATTGTGTGTGCGGCTTATAAACCATACATAAAACGAGAAACGTCATTAGTGTATGATTAATTAAGTATTAATCATTAAATACTTAAAAAATAGATTTATTTTGATTTTTTAAAGATACTTTTATATAAAATTTTTTTAAAAAACATATCATTTAACAGTTTGGGAATAAGCCAAACCTATAAACACGCGGAACCGAACAGACCCCCGTCAGGGAGCAGCATCCACCGCCGTGGGTGGAAGCGCCGGTCGACGATCCCACGGCCGCGGGGGCAGGAAGCGGACGTAGTCCCGTAGTCGCCGGCCGGCCAGCACCCGCCCGCCACGCGATCAGTTCCACCAGATCATGGTGCAAAGACGCCCGCGAAGATGAATCACCATCACGAGTGGCGGCAGCGGCATCAGCAGCCGTCCGCCGGCGCCGCTTGCTGGCCATCAGCAGCCAAGGCGACTGGGCGCTTGCTGCAAGCCGCCGCCGCCGGGGGTTGGATTGGCTTGAGCGGATCCGGCTCCTCTGCCGGCCGGAAGCGAGTCTAGAACGTGATAATTTTATTGTTGGCACCTTAGATTGAAAAATAATACGAACAAACGATTGCATCAAAACGAGATTACCATAATACAACACGGTACTGTAATTTGAATTCCCAGTAATTATATGGTAATCTTGGGTAATTATGGGGTAATCATCAGGAAGTTACGATCACCATAAATCTACGTTAATCTAGGAATTGTTTTTTGCGAGGATGTTAATTAAATATGGTTGTTTATCTGAACTTACCTAATTAAGTACGCACATGTAGCTTTCCTATCTGGTCATCACGTAACTAAGAAGCACATCTCCTACTTAATTGGCGATTACGAGACGAAATCGGTGAAGTTACACAAGATAAATTTTTACACCACCGACAGAAAGAAGAAGTCAAGCAACGTTCGTATATATTCCGAAACTTATTGCTGAGTTAGCTCAAGCTTTGGCCGCTTCTCCCTGATTATCTGCGTCAGGCTCAACAAATACCAACTGATGGTCTACTTTAATCTGCTATAAATGAGTGTATAAATGCATACAAGGGAAAAAAACATTAAGAATCAAATCACAGAAACTTATATCATTTCTCTGAATTTTGAATTTTTAGTTTTTCTAAAATCTATTATCTGATATAAATAAAAAGAAAAAGATATACATGCTTTAACCGGAAAGAAAATAATTCTGTTGATTGCTTGTATCGGTCGAGCAAGACAAGACACTATATATATATATATACATACCATGAAATCCACCGCATCACGTGCGCACGTCTCAAGAAATTAAACCACCGCCATGGCCGTCGGAGCAGAAGTCGGCAACCATGGTTGTGATCGGAGGGAGGTTGCGAACGCCGACAAGAGCAACCGGAGGTACGGCGACCACGTGGGCTTCGTCTCTCCGCCGTGCGCCGTCGGGCCGTGCCCGTACCCGCCCTTCTTTTACGCACCTGGTGTGGCGACGACGGTGAGCGACAATGTCACCTTCGCCAACGGCGCCGTCGCGGCAGCTCCGGCGCCGCCCACGAAGCGCGCCCGCACGGAAGGGCAGTTCCAGTTTCTCGGCGCGGATGGCCGAGCCAAGCAGCGGAAGCTCGACGTCGACCCCGTAGCGAACCCACACGTCGGTGTTGTCGACCTCCGGCGGCAGGCGGAGGCTGCGGAGCTCGAGCGACGGCGGTGGCGGCGGCGGCATGCGATGGCGTTGCTGGTGAAGGCGTATTCGGCTGCCGCGAAGCACGTTGCGATGAAGAACGTGGAGATCGAGCGGACGTGGCGTCTCAACCGGTCGCTGGCGACGAGGCTGCGGGGCATGCACGCGCAGGCGCTGGCGTGGCGTGGCGCCGCGCTTTCGAACCAGGACGAGGCGCTGGCGTGGCGCGGCGTCGCGCTGTCGAACCAGGCGGAGGCGACAGCGCTGCGCGCCGACCTGGAGCGTGCTCTCCAGCCGCCGCCCCGGCCGACCGCCGAGCCGGAAGACGTCGAGTCGTGCTGCTACGGGGACAACGGCGACGACCTAGGCGGCGCCGGGGAGGAGGTTGGCAGCGAGCCAGCGACTGCCTGATCCACAAGGCAGGTGTGCCGGTGCTGCGGTGAAAGTAGCCGCGACTGCGGTGATCGTCCTGCCGTGCGTGCCGGCACTGCCGTCGATCATGCATTGCCGTCGTAGATCGATGCAACTCTGGAATACTCGATTGAGCACAGGAGCTGACCTTGATCTTGGCTGGTGTGGTGATGGCCGGACTTGGAACCGATCGAGCCTAGTTATTATTTGTTCTTTAATTTGATCTCTTTTAATTTCTGGTTTGGATCAATTTTTAGAGCACTCGATTCTCTAGTTTTTGTTGTAATGCATAGGGAACAACTGCACAAGAACTTCCTTTGTTGAATGCATAAGGATGTGCACATTCTGTGCATTCAACCTGGCACATTTTAAAGTTTCAAATTTTACCAACGCCATAAAACTATGTGGTATCCAGTATAAGTCATTTTAGGTTTGATCTAAGTCAAACTTATTCAACTTTAACCAAATTTATTAACAAATATATAGCAGTATTTTAAAACAAAATAAATATATATTATATAGAGAACTACTGGTAAGTAGCGCGCCTCAGATCGTCCCAACCACCCCCACGTGCAGGCCAACTACGCATAAACATGTTACTCGCGTCTTGATCGTCATAACTGCCCTGCGCGCATAGCACTAACCGCTCGTAACATTTTACTCGCGACTCAGATCGTCCCAATGCCCCCACACGTGTAGAGCGAACCACGCGTAAATATTTTACTCAGGCTTCAAATCGTCTTAGCCGTCCCACACGCGCAGCGCCAAATGCGCATAAACATATTACTTGCAACTTATCCCGCCACGATGAGTTAGATACTTATCCGGTTTCCTAATTAAATTGATTCAATGTGTCGATGTTTTACACCGGCAATAAATATATAGGGCTACTTGACGGATCGAAATTCGGTGGATTGTAAAGGAACACAAAAGATTTATACTGGTTTAGACTCTCGATGTGAGATAATACGCTACGTCTAGTTGTGGTGTTATTCTTTTGAGGATTTGCGTCTGCTTCTATGAGCTCATATGTTGTTCTGCCATCAGGGGGCGCCCTGCCTCCCCTTATATATTGGGGGACAGGGGTACAAGGTACGAGTCCTAACCGAATACGGCCAAGGGATCTCCTCTTAAAGATACAATCTACCTGACTAGGACTGTATATTCCTTATTGTACAAGGCAAAGTTTACCGGGTTCTACCATATCTCTAATTATAAGGCTAGGCCCATCCTCTATCCGAGTAGTCCATATGCTTGTCATGAGGTATCCGGGGCCCATGGCCTCTACAGTAGCCCCTAAGAACTTCATAGTTGAGTTACAGTTGATGCCGAGTGCTCATCCTCCATGGTGAAGATTGCCCGAGTGCATTGCTCCCGAGTACTCTTTGTCTGAGTGCTTCTTCTTCCCGAGTCCTGCTTCATGTCAGCTGACAGCGAGGCTATGAAGGGCTTCATGTAGATGTAGAAATAGTGTGCGCCAAATAGGCGCATCTATTAGGTGTAGCCCCCGACTTTGTGCTTAATTGTGAAGACAATTAAACATAAAGTCAAAGATTTTTAACCTTGTAGTCTTTCCCGAGTAGTATACTACTGGTATATAAGACTCTTCGGTATCATGTCAACCGAAATATGATTTATAGTTTTTGCCAAGTAAGATGCTACTCGTATATGGGACTCTTCAGCTTCATGTCAGCTGGAGAGAGGGTTTATAGTTTTTCCCGAATGGCGTCCCATTCGGAAGTTAAATTCCTCAGCGTCATGTTAGCTGGAAAGAAGGTTTATAGTTTCTTCCGAGTAGTGCACTATTCGAAAGTTAGACTCTTCAGCGTCATGTCAGCTGGAATAATGTTGCTCATGGCAATTGTTGGCCAAGCATGTAGACCGAGTACCACTTTATAAAATTAAATCCATTGCATGGTCAGGTGTATTCGAGAAAGATACCTGCATCCCCAATTTTAATAAAGACCAGCTTGTGATCTTTATAAGGATATATCCTCGATACCTAATGGATAAGATAGATACCCAAATACATGTGTTTAGCAATTAGGCCTTCATGAAGTATATCTTTTTACCTCATCGGTTCCTATTGGTAGCATTAGCACTGCGATTTTAACCCAGCCTGCGAGCGGCCCATATTGAGCGTGCTACTGTAGAAACTCATATCTTGGTAGCCTACCACCAAATAAGCCGGCCTAAACCGACCTACCCAGCGTAGGCTCTATAAAATTGGCATCCCTCGCATGTTAGGATGAGTATTTCAGTGTCGATAATCGCAATCAGCCTGAGGAATCCTTGTCTACAAGCCTTTTCGACTTATGGTCTGGATGCAGCCTAGTTGCCACAGATGCCTGAGTAGGTATATTGCAGAATCTGCTTGCCCTCCCCAGGTGTGACGCAGTGCATGAGAACTCCGGATACGCTTTGACGACATAGATCTTCTCTGACTTCAGTAAAGCCGGATAAGGTATCCGAACCTTGCATTAGCATAGGATTCGGCCGACGACCCTCATGGGGCGTACCCTACCCAACAGAGTTATGGCTAAATAAGGTACCCGAATCTCGTAAGATTTGGCTGGCGACCCTCGTGGGGCGTACCCAACTCAGCGGAATTGTACCCGAGCCCCGACTGGCGCCGGAGGCCGGTTGTTAGCCGAATAAGTTACCCGAAACTTGCATTAGCATAGGATTCGACTAACAACCCTCATGGGGCGTACCTTACCCAACCGAGTGATACCCAAGCTCCGACTAGTGCCGGAGGTCGGTTATTAGCTGAATAAGGTACTCGAACCTTGCATTAGCATAGGATTCGACTGGCAACCCTCATGGGACGTGCCTCACCCAGCGGAGTGGTGACCAAATAGGGTACCCAAACCTAGCATTAGCATAGGATTTGGCAGGCGACCCTTATAGGGCGTACCCTACCTAGCCGAGTGGTAAGCGAACTCCGACTAGCGCCGGAGGTCGGTGCTGTTAGCTTACATGGAGCGTAGCTGGGGAAGATGACGTCTCGACTGGCACAAATACTCGGTCAGTAGCCCTCATGGAGCATTCCGAGCGTATCTTGGCAGACTGGTCCAGCCCCCAAGCGTAGGAGATAGGCTCGTAGCCCTGAGTTCCTGTCACGCGTATCCGGAACTGGCCATGCATTATAAACATATCGGATGAGTAGCATCTGATGATGAAAATAATCACCCAAATAATATTTATGTAGATTACAATATATGTAAATACGTGTTCTTCCTCTTGTTGATATTAATTTCCCAAGTAGTTGACCCCTTACGTTTAAGTACTCTGTCCGACTAATCATAACCCCCTAGCGTCGGAAGTTGGCTCATGGCTCTTTCCCAGACACGCGTTTTGGGTGACTTGAGTTCGTCTTTCACGGAACAAAGTTTCACGGATCGGAATTTATGCTACTCGAGTACTTTTGCAATCATTAAGAGAAAAAACAGAAAAAAAAGTGCAGCTTGTACACCTATTAGGTGTAAGCGGCTGTGGTGTTGGCGAGGCCGAGTGAAGAAATATTTATCAGGAAGAGACTTAGCTGTTCGGTATTTCGGAGTAGAGATGCCATCCTTGCGTTTGGGCTTTTGAGCCCCCGAGCATGTCACTTGTTATTCTGATAATCTTCAGTTGTTGAAGATCAAAGACGATTGTGACCAACTGCTACAATGAAACCGTCCGACTTGTGTTTGCGATTCCCAGTTTTAGTCGGGGTCGCATCATCGGTGTCCTTCCTCTCCTTCTGTCAGTGGGCCTTTTCGTCATCGATGGCCTCAGCGATAGCGTGGGCTGAGTCGGCGTACTTGTTCGCCATGTTAAATAGAGCCTTGACGGAGTTGGGAGGCTTCTGAGTGAATTTAGTGATAAACGAGGTGTCTTTGACTCCTTTTCGAAAGGCGGCAATGACGACCTCATCCTTGATCTTCAGGATTGAGTACTTCTTCTTAGAAAACCTCTTGATGAAGTCACGAAGAGACTCGTTCTTCCTTTGATGCAACTGATATAAGTCGTACTCAAAAGATGGCCTCTTATATGTTCCCTAGAAGTTGGTGATGAAGCGTTTCCGGAGATCTCCCCAGGAGCCGATTGATTGCTTGGGAAGTCCCGTTAGCCATGTCCTCGTCGAGTCGGCTAGGGCGACTGGGAGGTAGTTAGCCATGACTTTGTGATCACCTCCAGCCACTCGGATGGCCAGGGTGTATACGGTGAGCCAGGACTCAGGATTGGTCTTCTCGTCGTATTTTTCAATTCTAGTCGGCTTGAAACCTGATGGCTAGTTGACTTGTTGAAGCTTGTGGGTGAAAGCCGGTACACATTCATCTTTATGAGGACTCCGACTCCGCCTACGACGATGAAACCGCTCGTGGTGGAGGCCGAAGCGCTCGTTCTCGTCTTCCAATTGGCGTTGTTCGTCTTCCTCTCATTCGCGGCGCCTAGTGTTGATGTCCTGCCGAAGATCACGTCGTAGTCGGCCTCGGAGATCTCAGTTGTCCCGACGGTCATCTTGATGTCGACGCCGCCAGTGGCCGTTGGGGTTGCCGAGTGACGTCTGGCGGGACTCCATGTGTAACCGACTAGAGCCAACCGCTCGGTGTCGCGTTGGGGCGAATGAGATTGCCGTTGGAGATGTCGACCGGTTGGTTGGTATGAGGGTATTACCCGACTGTTGATGCTACTGACATGCAGCAGCGGTAATCATGGCTTTTATCCTTGCTATAGTCGGGGTGGCCTTGTGATCAGGCTCAAACTGGAGTGTATCCAGTAGAGTTGCAGCAGCCACGATATTCTGTTGAGGAGTAATGAAGACGTCGTGGTCACTGACTCGGGTTTGGAGGATTTGTTGCTGAGCAGTTCGCCCAGCCCTACATAGATCGTTGTTGCGGGCGTGTAGGCGTCTTGCTTCTTCCTCCTGTTGTTCTCGCAGTCGGCAGGCCTCCTCCTCTTGTTGCTCGCGTAGTTGGCGTGATTCCTGAGTAGGAGTAGAGCGTTTGGATGCCATGAAGATTTCTCGCGGTGGGAAGAAGCTTGCCGAACTGCTGTCCGACTTAGAGTTGGAGTCCGACTGAGAGTCGAACTCGGAAAAGTTGATGAGGGTGATTATAACTCCGACCTCCCTAGATCTGATCTCGAGCAGCTCTGGGTCGTATCCAAGTCGAACACCAGAGGATCGTGTTTGCCGCATCGGATGTTGTTCGAAGATATCCGCAGCGTTGCCGAGTCTGAACAGGAGATTGACGATCTCCTCCTTCCTTAGCCCGATCTCGGCCAGCTCAAGACCGAGTTCGAGTCGAACACTGAAAGAAAGAGTTGTCCCAAGACCCGGGCAAGTGGAAGATTACCGTAGCAAGTCGACGTGGGTTGCTGCGGCGTCGTGTTGGCCGACCGGCGCAGAGTCGGCCTGTTTCCCGGCCGATCGGATCGAGTCCGAGCCGGATAAGATGAGGTTGCCGAACTTGTCGGCGACGAAGTCAAGGCTCCCGAAGGTGATTGCGTCTCCAGGGGAGAAGTTGATGCCGTCGACTCCGGTTGTCGAATCTATCGAACTTGAGGTTGATCTCGCCGAAGCCCCTACCTGGCGCGCCAACTGTCGATGTTTTACACCGGCAATAAATATATAGGGCTACTCGTCGGATCGAAACTCAGTGGATTGCAAAGAAACACAAAAGATTTATACTGGTTCAGGCCCTTGATGTGAGCTAATACTCTACGTTCAGTTGTGGTGTTATTCCTTTGAGGATTTGCGTCTGCTTCTATGAGCTATATGTTGTTTTGCCATCAGGGGGCGCCCTGCATCCCCTTATATACTGGGAAATAGGGGTACAAGGTAGGTCAAGGGATCTCCTCTTAGAGATACAATCTACCTGACTAGAACTGTATATTTCTTATCGTATAAGGCAAAGTCTGCCGAATTCTACCATATCTCTAATTACAAGGCTAAACCCATCCTCTATCCGAGTGGCCCATATACTTGTCATGAGGTACCCGGGGCCCATGACCTCCACACAATGTAACAATTCATAGTGTATAAAAATATTATTATCCATGTATTATTTATGTTGTTAAAAAATTACTACCTCATTATTTTCCATGAAACCGAAGTAAATACCAATTCAAAAGCTAACCGAAGTACGCTAATACAAATATCATGCTGGAGTAATTCCTTTACCACCTGTTCAAAAATAATTTCCTATCTAATCAAAGCATACTAATACAAACATCATGGGAGAGTAATTCCTTTACCACTTGTTCAAAAACAATATCTTAATCAAGTCAGTAGTATGATAAATAGTAACTGAGTATGACAAATAGTAGTAAATGATTTACTAGTAGTAACAATTTCGTTAGTAGTAAATAATTTACTTAGTACTATAATGGTTTTCTAGTAGTAATGGGGGAACGGTTTGGAGAGAGGAACGGGAGGGTCTAACTGAAAAACAAAAATTATGGAGGGAACTAGAAGGACCAACAGAAAAACAAGAAAAGGGACCTTTTGAGACGCGTTGTAGCGCGCTGTGTGTTACTTAGCACGACCGATATTATATAAATATATTTAATGATGGATTTAATAAAACTAATAAAAATATATTTAATGATGGATTTAATAAAACTAATAAAAATATATTTAATGATGGATTTAATAAAACTAATTTAGTGTTGTAGATATTGCTACTTTTTTTTATATATTTGATCAAACATAGAGCAATTTGACTTGGAACAAATCTATCTAAAATGATTTATAATATGGAATGGAGGGAATGAATCTCATTCAATCATCCAATAGTATGGCAAACAATCAATTTTGTATAATTTAAGTTATATGAAGCGAAGGAAGATGTGACTTACTTAGCTAGACAACGAATATGCTGAAGTCTATGCCGTCTACACGTTAAACATCGAAACATGCATGATCATCCAAGTAGCTAATTTGATTAATAGATCAGAAGACAAATTAAAGTGATCATCAAACCCGTGCAACTAATCAACCAAGCACTGCAACAAAGATGACAACAAACGTAAGGAAGGGTGTTGTTGCCTCTGAAGTCTGAACGCTGCAGCCGAGACGACGACGAAGAGCTGCCGGAGATGGCGGTCACGTTGAGCCCTTTGTTGCCCTCAACCCAGATCAGCACATCGTCCCGGACTCTCAGCACGGTGCCCTCCAGCGCGTTGTTGGAGACGTCGAGCACGCGGAGCGACGGCATCTGCGCGACGTACGGACGGCGCGGAGTCCTCCCGGCGATGTTGTTCCCCGAGAGGATGATCACCTCGAGAGACGGCAGCGAGGCAAAGGCCAGGTTGATGGTCCCGTTGAGGCCGAGGCGTGACAGGTTCACCCCGGTCACCCTGCGCCGGCCGCCGGTGTCGTTGCCGCCACCGCCGCAGGCGCAGTGTATGCCGAGCCAGCCATCGCACGGATGGTTCCGCCTCCAGCTCACGGCAAGAACCTCCGGGTAGTGGAACGCGGCGGCTATGGACAGAAGAGAGCTGATCTCCTGATGGCACGGGCCGTGCACGTCCAGCCGGCAGAAGCTCCCTTCCATAGCTGCCTCGGCGAAGTCTGTTTTCACCGAGCTAGGGAGCTCCGCTACTGGCCCCTGCAGCAAGTTGTCGGCGACGGACGGACACCCATGGAAGGTACGAGAGTTGGGCCAACGACGCCGGTGAGCCGGTTATGGGCGACGGAGATGACCCTCACCATGTCGAGGCTGCTCAGATCGGCGGGGAACGGACCGGACAAGTGGTTGTAGTTGAGGCGATGGACGCAAGGTTGTTGATGAGGTTGATTTGTCGCGGAGATCAAGCTTGGCGATGCCCTTGCTCATGAATGTCTCTGCCACAACGACGGTGCGACAATTGTTGGCGAGTGAAATCGATTTTCACACGACGCAGTGTAAATGCCTTATTTATATAGGCATTTTGTTAAAGGGACTATCTATACAACATTCAAAAGCTTTTCGTCTTAAAATTTTTTTAAATATACCTATAATGTATTTACATTACAATTATACTATATATATATATATATATATATATAAAGAGTGTGGCATAGTAGCTAGCGGCGTTGGCTCTCAGGTTGCGAGTTTGATTTCTCTCCCTATGTGCGTATGTATTTTTTTCTAAAATCTCAATGTGATTCAATGGTCACAAATTTAAAAGTTTGGGGAAAAACTATCTGAACGTTTTTTAGCAATTCCGTTTGTTAAAAGTGGGCCGCCGACCCACCTCTGGCAATGGATTTTGCCCATATGTAAATATAGTTTTTATATTAATGTGTTTTTAATGATTTTTTTTACTCCAATTAATTAATTGAGAGAATAGAATGTAATATTTAGCCCAAAAAACCATTTTTTTACTGTGTTTCTCTAAAAAAATGTAGAGATCAGTGGAATACCTTAGAGCTTTAGTTTTACAATATTCCCGATCGACTTTCCCTAATTTGTTTTGGATGAGTATGCATCGGGAGAGTGTACCTTTTTGTATGTTGTAAGATCGATTTGTCCGTTGTTATACCGATTCATAAATTGCTCTGTCCGATACTAATCAAGTGCCTATGTTGATATGTACACACTCGAACCTTCTTTAATTTGGAGGAACGACGACACAGCTGCTAGCTTTCTCTTCACACCGAGCACGAGCCGCGCTGAAATGTCTAGAGATATTCATGGTCTCATGCCCCTCGTCACCCTGGTCAGTTTCTTTTATAAGTGGATGCATTGTTAGAGGTACCAAGCCAAACAAACTAAAGGGGTGTTCAGTGCAAGTAAAATAAGAAGCCATTAACACAGATTTATTTAATTTTTTAAGTAACTTTTATATAGAATTTTTTTTTATAAAAAACACACCGTTTAGCAGTTCAGAAAATATGCTCACAAAAAACGAGTAGTCCAGCCAATAGGTAGGTTCGAATCTACGTATTAGCTAGACTACTCCTTTGATTTCCGTTAGTATGTTTTTTAAACTGCTAAACGATATGTTTAATGCGAAAACTTTCTATATAGAAGTTGCTTTAAAAAATCAAATAAATCTACTTTTTAAGTTTATAATACTTAAACTTAATTAATTATATGCTAATAGCTTATCTTATTTTACGTATGCTGAAAATCTCAGTCCAACTGTATCTTCGAACGCAGCTTAAGAAAAGTAGGAAAAATGATACATGGTACTAGTATGATCTGCCATATAATCTCTGTTGACTGTTGAGTTTGAGTATCCGCTTCACGCCTTCCCGTCCGTACTAGTACTCGCTAGCGGCCGGCATGCCTGCACCGTACGCCATTGACGCGTTATTGAGCATGCAAGACAGTGACGGCGCCAGCACTGTGCAAGACAGCGACAAGGAGGCCACTGACCAACAGAAACATCTCAGGGCTTTAGAGGGGGCACGCGGTTGGTCTCATAGCATAGATGCGGCATATATTTCTTTAGCTCCCAAAATTGATGGAAGTACTGATTGGCAGTTGTATATTTTGAGCCTGAAACTACCTCTGTGGCAGTATGGAATACATTTAACATGACACAAAGCTTTTTGGCCATACTCCACTCACTATCCGAAGGTAGATGTACATATTGAGTGTCGTACCGGGCTAGAGCTTTGAAAGCCCTTTTATACGGCAAGGCTGAAGTTAGCCTATGGTATGTTGAGTTTCACAAGTGGAGCACATTAACTAAGGGGTGCTTCATCCGAGGTATGTCCACTTGCTTAATCATGTCTTTAAACCGTTGCTTACGAGCTTGTGAGTTCCTACTCTCCCTTATTTTATCAATTGCACCACTTAATGTATCAAGCCCATGTTGAACAATAAGGTTGAGTATGTGTACAGTGCAACGGAAATAAAAGAGGTCACCATTACAGGGCAACAAATTACTCTCAATAAGATTTTCTTGCAAAGAACTCACAAAACAATCATTCACACAAGCATTGTCCAATGAAATAGCAAACTTGTGTTCAATATGCCAATATGTAATACCCTTAAGCATTGCACTTAACATAGTTGTGCTGTCGTGGGGTGTCTCAACAAGACTGAACTTAATTATCCTTTTATTCATGTTTCATTTGTCATCTATGAAATGGCAAGTAATGCACAAATAACCCAGTCTTTGATTTGACGTCTACATATCCGCTCTGAGAGAAACCCTTGAATTTAAGCCACTCAAAACCTCTTGTAAGGCTACTTTTTGTTTCTCATATTCGCTAACACAATTAGCTTTTATGGTGGTTCTAGAAACACACCTAAAGCACGGATTCAAACTGGCCACAAAACTTCTGAACTTAGGGTACTCAACTAAGCTAAAGGGCAGCTCAAGACTAACAATTAACTCCACCAACAATCGCCGAGACACTTCTTAATCAAATTTCCATTTTATTAGGGCAGCGGCAAATGATCCACTAGGGGTGTGTTTGGTTCCAGGGATGGGATGGGTTGGGACAGAGCCAACCCATTTTTCAGGGTGTTTGGTTTGAGGTTAGGTGGGTTGGGTTGATCCCTGAAGAGGAATATTTCTCTCAGATTCGGGACAGCGCGATCCGGGAAAAACGGCCGGACCGCGCCGACCCACTTCACGAGCGCGTCGACGCACAGCGACAGCGCAGGCTAGGCGCGAGCGGCGACGGCAGGAGTGGTGACGGCGCAGGCCACCAGGGGAAGGGGCGACGGCACAGGCCACCAGGGGGAAGCGGTGACGGCGCAGCGAGCGGCGACGACAGGAGCGGCGATGACGCAGGCCACCAGAGGGGAGGGGCGACGGCGCAGGCCACCAGGGGGAAGCGGCGACGGCGCAGCGAGGGGCGACGGCGGGAGCGGATTGTCCAACAATCCAGGATCAGACTGTCCGTATACGGATCGGACCGTCCGATTTCCCCGATCGGACCGTCCGATTTCCCCGATCGGACCGTTGCCCCACCCAGATCGGACCGTTCACCGTCATATCGGACCGTCCGACTCCCTAGGATCGGACCGTCCGAATCCCCCATCGGACCGTTGCCCCCACCGGGATCGGACCGTCCGCCGCCATATCGGACCATCCGACTACCCGACGACGGCGACGGCGCAGGGCGCCTGCGCAGGGAGCGGGGCGGCGGGAAACACGGACGGCGGCGACGGCGTAGGCCTTGGTGATGGCGACGGCGCAGGGAGCGGGCGGCGGGAAACACGGACGGCAGCTACAGTGCAGGCCCCGGCGACGGCGACGGCGCAGGGCGCCTGTGCAGGGAGCGAGGCGGCAACGGTGCAGGGAGCGGGGCGATGACGGCGACGGCGCAGGGAGCTCCGGCAACAACGACGGCGCAGGGAGGCGGCGCCGCAGCGGTGGGGATCGGGCGTTCTAGACCACGCACACCTGTCCATCCCAGCATCATCCTTCCTACCAAACAGGTGATAGGATCATTCCATCCCCTTCTATCCCTCCAACCAAACAAAAAACATGGTTCATTCCATCCCTCCAACCAAACAAAGACTAGAACCAACCCATCCCAAAAAACAGGAATGGATCTAACCCACCCCACTTCATTCTCAAACCAAACACATCTTAGATGATTTCAGTTGAGAACACATCTGATCCAGTCTAGATTTACCCTCACAACTTGCCAAATGCCTAAGACAGCTACTAGTGCCAACATCACATGTAGCTTTAAACACTTAACCACAATGAGCACACCGAGCTTCCACAAGCATATCACCATCATATATTGGATCAAAATCTTTCCATACAATTGATTTTAATTTGCGTCTTCTAGTTCTAGATGATGAACCTAATTATTTAAATTGAGCGTACTTTAGGACACAAGATCAAACATAATGAACTTAATTATTTGAATTGAAGGTTCTTTTGGAAAGAAATGCTTACGATGTCCAAGTTCAATTGCTTCCTCAGAAGAAGATGGAGACCTCAAGATAGGAGATGGGGACCTCAACATAGGCGACATTATGATCCTTATCCCTGGAGACCTCACGATTTGTACAATAGGTGATTTGTGCCTTTTTGCTGCTGGAGCCTTTCTCTGCTTTTCTGTCGAGGCTTTACGTTTAGCCCTTGAGGTACTTGAGGATAGTACCCCTCTGTCTTGAGCCACCATAGGCAACACCTAAAACAGCAAAAGGAAAATGGTAAACTGGGCATGGTTAACATACTATAGCTAGGTTGTGTACAACTAGAAGCGTTAGCATTAGCATTTAGTGACCGCTAATTAATGGACTCACCAAAACCCAGCTAGCTAAATGGACTCACCAACAGCAGACTGCTAATTAATCAGACACCACGTCGATCACATGCTTGCTAACCATAACCGCAGTCCATACCAAACAAAAGCTTCAGTAAATTACCAACATTAAATCTTTCTCCAATCAGAAACCCCATTCCAGAAAAAGGTGTGGTTCGTCCTCTTGATCTGTGTATAAACTCAGAGAAAACGTGTAAATAGTAGCTGTAACTCGTCTAGCAGCAATGTGCAGAAGCTCATATTGCTACAGCCCCCTGGCCGCAGAAAAACTACCCCCTAGGAGGGCGGCAAGGGGGCCGCCTACAAAAAGCCGGCCCAGGCGGTTTTTCGGCGGCTAGGGGGTTGCCTGTAAATTTGCCGACCCCGCGGCCGGCCATTTTGTAGGCGGTCCCCTTGCCGCCCTCTGAGAAGGCGATTTTTAGCTGGCTAGTATAAAACCCTCCCAAGACTCCAAAAGTGTTATAAAATTCACAGAAATCACAGAAAAAAAAAGAAGAGAGAGCTGAGAGCGAGACTGAACGAAAGTAGCGAAGCTCTGTCGATTTGCTGATTCGTCTATAGGTAAAATCTTTTGTCTCTTTGTAATTTCTATTTCTATGTAAGAATTGATGTAGTATTATACTGGTTATGTGTACAGTACCATATGAAAATAAGTTGTTACTCGTAGATCTGTAAGTTTTTAGTCAATCTGTTAGATGACTTAATTTGTGTAGAGATGGTAGTTATAAAATCTCAATTACATGGTTTTAGATATGAGGAGAATGCTGGTACCTATTTTAATTGTATTTTTTCATCAACAGATATGTCAAATAAGGTGATATTTCAGTTATTTTACGGGCAAGGGAATGTTAGGTATGATCCATAAGGTGTAGATCTGTCAGAGTTTAGTTTAACGGCTAAGGGCATTGATAGGCCAGCTGAGAGAAGTTTTGGGTCAGTATACAACTGGCTGATGCGAGGCTTTCGACTGAACCCCCCAGATCAATGCAATAACCTTGTATGTTGTAGTCAGTCGTGCAATTGAAGGTTTTTTTTAGAACTGATGCTGGTGGATTGCACTACCACTTGAAGATGGTATGTGGAGAATGCATTCCAATGTGGTTGGTCACTGGGCATACTTGTGTCGATGTATGAGAAGGATAACACCGTTGCTGCAATGCCCGTGCAAGATGATGAGGGTCCAAGTACGGCGGGAGGTGATGTCGAAGTAATGGAAGAAAATAAAGAAGGGAATGAAGAAGATAGGCAAGAAAATGAAGGAGGGAATAAAGAAGATAGGAAGCCAATAGGTGTTGCAGATGACCGTAGTTGAAAAAATGGATAGAGAAGATGTTGAAAATGAGCATGCAGAAGATGATGATTCGTCTGATGAGGACAACGTGACGCCTGTAGAATGGAGAAATGAGGACTTCTCCGGCCTTACTATCTCCGAGGGGCATCATGTGCCATGGGAGTACAAGGAGAACGAACTCATCCAGGGGGCTAAGTATGCATATGTAGAGGATTTGAAGGAGGCAGTAAAACAATGGGCGGTGTCACTTCAAAGGGAGTTCTCGGTCGTGAAGTCAAGCAAATCAGTGTATAAAGTGAAATGCGTGAAGGATGGTGTCCATAGCGGGTGCACGCATTTAAGGGTAAATGAAAGGATTACTGGCAAGTTTCAATCGTGACCGAGCATTCATGTTACTTACCAGGTATTGAAAAATATCATAAAACATGACATCTGTATTTGTTACAACAGAGATGTACTTCCACATTATGAACAACCTGGGGTACTGTAACACCCTGAAATTATCCCTATATAAAATATTGTGAAAAAGATATTTTTAGAAATTAAATTAAAAGTCTCAAGGAGTGAAAAGAATAAAATCAGAGGAAATTCTAAAAAAAAAGGCTTAAAAATAATTTTATAAAATTCTTTGCTTAATTATTTAATTTCTAGAATTTTCTGGGAATTAATTAATTAGAGGAAGTATTTTTGGCAAAATAAACAAACTCACAGCATTAAAACAAAAAGAAAAAGGTTTTAAAAACCTCTCCACAGTTTCTGGGCCATTTCCGGCCCATTACTGTGCGCAGCCCGTTTCCTCCTCGCGCACGCGTCGGCCTGCGTCCGCTCGCGTCGCCCATGGCCACCGACAGGTGGGGCCCGCCTGTCGGGTCGTCGTCTTCCTCCGCCCGTGCGGCACTGTTGCACCCGAGCATCACCGCCGCCGCAAATCCCACCTAATCTGCTCGCCTCGGACTCGATCTCTCCAAATTGGTTGAGGGAAAACCGCGCCCCTATCTCCTTCTACCTAATCCCTAAGAAACCGGAGCCAAATCGCGCATGGAGTGGAGACCCGAAGCTTCCCGAGTCGGACCTCCAATTTCTAACCGGCGCCGCCGCAAAAACTATCGAGCCCGAGCCGGAGTCCGTCCCTCTCCGCCTTAAATAGCGACCTCGAGGCCCCTAGGATCGTTTTCGCCCTTTAGATCGAGCTCTAGCTAGCCCTAGCCGTCTCCCGGCGTCTCGCGCTTGCTCCGCCGCCGTCGCCAAGCTTCGTCCGCTAATTTCTTTTAAATAGGCTATAAAAGGATTAAAACTTCTAAAAATCATAACTAATTCATACGAACTCGGATTGAGGTCGTTCAAGTCTCTAATTTCTCTAAAAATCATGAACTATCCATTAAAAATATAATATTGTACTGTTCATATATGTTGATGTACTGTTTTTACTTGTTTTGTTTATTGCCTATAGCTACCAACGTTTAGGAAGAGACGCAGTTTTTCGAGGCAGGTGTCGAAGGCTGTGTGGAGCTGTAAGGCAAGTCACACAGATTCCTCTTTCTCATTGAACATTTGTTCCTATGATTAAAGCTATGTTTTTCTTCAACGCTGCATTTATTTTGGAATGTCATCGGGACAGGGAAACCCTAACCTTTGTTTATGGCCCCGTTGATTTGATCACTTGACATTGTACCTATGGGATAATTTTTGACTAGCTACCTTTATTTACGGGTTAGCTAGAATAACTCTAGGACCCTGCTTAGCCATGCCTAGCAAATAATAGAATAACTTATGGGTTGTCATAGTAACTCCTATACTACTATTCAGTCACATGAAATGATGTTCCATTTACGGCAATGGTCGTACGAGGACATTTTAATGGTTCATTAAAACTTGAATAAAAGGTGGGTTGCGAGCACCAAGGTTGGAAATGTTTCTAGCAGTGCTCGTGACAGTTAAGGACCGGTTCGCGGACTACTTGTTGTGAAGCAACACTCGTTCTAACCACAAGCTAGTATGGGATAGCAAGAGTTTGAAGTGTGTCGAGTTCAATAGGAGGCACCAGGGCGTGTTTGTGGCTGGAATAAGTCCGCACATGGCAGTGACAATAAGACCATGCTTCGGGCGCCGGACCGTCATGCGGTAGGTACTTGATCACCCCTACCGGAGACCGGAGGTTCGGCGGGAGGCTCTCCTATTGTGCGAGCTGCATGGATAATCCTGTCACCACTCCTTTTTGAGATACCGTGGTGGTATTTAGGGGCACAGTGATGTGCTGTGGAGTTGTGTCTTGTGGGTACATTGGTACACCTCTGGCTAGAGTAAAACTATTCGGATAGCCGTGCCCACGGTTAAGGGCGAGCCTAGCAATGTTTTCTGTGATTAGTCTCACACTATTCTTAAAACTTGATGGTTGAACAGTGGAACATGTGTAGCTCCAGGTGGGAGTGGTTAGGCCTATACCGTTTTGGTGAGCGGTATAGTGTTGATCAATACTACTATTTAACTAATGTTTTATTACTCTCTCAAATGTTTTATTACTTGCTTTTACGCAAACTTGAGCCATATTATGCCATCCTTTGTTATCCTGTGCATCTGCATATTTGCTATGTGGCTTGCGAAGTATTTCATGTACTCACCTTGCAATCAACAATCATCATTTAGAGGAGGACTACAGTGAAGAGAACTACTTGGAGGACTGAGCAGGAGCCCGGTCAAGTGCGTGGAGTGGGAATCGTCATGCTGTTATTTATTTATCTGCTGTTAGAACCTTATTATTTTAAGAGGTACCATTCGCCTCTGTAATAAATATATACGCTATGTAAACAATTACTTTGATTATCAATTTTGTCATGTGTGCCTCGGTTGATTCCTGGACGAGGGTTTATACACAATAAAACTCCAGAATTTTGGATGAAAATTCTGGGCGTGACAAGTTGGTATCAGAGCCACCTTGACCGTAGGAAAAGCCCCTTGGTACCCTAAGAGCCCTCAAAAAAAAATTTAAAATTAGAACTTTTCTCTCCTCTTTCTCTTGCAATTTACTACTTTTGTCCTAATTAGTACCGCACATTCATTATTGTACTGGTTATGACCTGATTTTATTACCCCTTCATTCCTTTACTTTAGATAAACTTTGTTTTGTTAATTTTGTCAAATCGATACCTCTTTCCTCCATACTTTGTAGATGGACAACCGGGAGCCAGTACATCTGTTCGAAGTGGGTGGATTCGTCAAGGAGTTACGAGATATGGCCTTCGCCATAGGGTACAATCTAGCCCCAGAGTATAGACAAGTCACTCACAACCCCAGTGAAGAGAAGTGCCGTGTCTGCCTCACGATTTCCAATGAACGAGAGGGAGTCCCATCCATGATCTTTGGAGCTGGAGGGAGGAATTATGAGCATGCCTGTCAGGAAGTAGCTTTGGTGGCTATTGGAGAACTTCGTTAGCATTTTGTTGTTCGCCTGAGGAATACAGCATATCGCTACCATCCTGCAAGAACCCACAATGATGAGTACAGCAGTTATCAGGACCCTGGAGCAGAGAACAGTGCAACCACTCAACGATTGGTAAGGATGTTGAGTGCCATGGACGACGTTCGGGCAGAGGTGGTGATTGTAGCTCATGAACGGGAGAATGAGAATCGCACCAAGATCTGTAGGCTGCAGAACCAAGTGGATAGGTTAAAGCGAGAGTTGGCCTTGGCCAAAGGAGAAGCACCCCCTAGAGGAGCTAAGATCCGCACTACTGCAAGGAAGAGAGTTCGTCTTCCACCTCGGATTCAGTTGGTGACAAGGACCCGTTTACTCAATGACCAGGTCCTATTACGGGTAGTTCCACCAGTGGCATACGCTGATGATGCAGAGGAAGACTCAGAGGAGTCAAAAGTTAGCACACCTTCAGAGGGATCAGAGGACAGTGGAGCTCACACTCCATCGGAAGTGGAGTGGGGTGATACTCAAGATGACGAAGCTGAACCTGAATAGAACTCGGATGCCAGAAGAAGCCCTTTGCCCCGTTGAGAAGCCTTGGTAGCACCTTAGCATCAGTTACCTTAGATCGTTGTGTTAGCAGTTGTGTGATTAGGAAATGCTTGTGTGTGGGGTTTAGTCAGCAGTTATGTCAGGGAGTGGTGATGTAACTGTTTATATTAGGAGTTTCTTGATGGTGTGAGTTTAAATTAGATGAATGTTAACCACTCAGTTCAGAGCAAATAAAGTGAAAGTTTAAGTAATATGAAATTCGTCTCAAGGGCGTTTCCCTTTCTCCTCGCCTTTGCTCTACAGATGGTGAACACACGTAACGGTGGTAGTCATGATGGCAACGGTGGGGACAACAACCACAGAGGAGTACCTAATGGACCGCCGCACCAGGATGACAATCTGACCATCGCTCAAGTTCTGGCTAACCAGACTCACCTGATGAACATGATGTTTCAGCAGATGCAACAGCAACAACAGAACCCAGCACAACAGCAAGCACCTCCTCCTCCACCCCAGAACAAGTTCGTGGAGTTTCTGCGAGTGAGGCCTCCCACGTTCTCTAGCACAACTAATCCTGTGGAAGCAGGGGATTGGTTACATGCTATTGAAAAGAAATTGGACCTTTTACAATGCACAGATCAAGAGAAGGTCTCTTTTGCCTCGCACCAGCTACACGGCCCAGCTTCTGAGTGGTGGGACCACTTTAGAACTAACAGAGCGAATGGACAACCTATCACTTGGGCTGAGTTTGCAACTGCTTTCAAGAAGATGCATATTCCTGCTGGAGTTGTGGCACTAAAGAAGCGTGAGTTTCGAGCATTGAAGCAAGGGAATCGGTCAGTGACCGAGTTCCTTTATGAGTTCAACCGGCTTGCTCGCTACGCGCCGGAAGATGTTAGTACTGACACCGATCGGCAAGAGAAGTTTCTGAATGGGCTGAATGATGAACTTTCGGTTCAACTACTCTCTAGTGACTATGCAGATTTCCAGAAACTGGTGGACAAAGCCATTCGCCAAGAGGACAAACACCACAGGATGGAGCAAAAGAAGCGCAGGATGGTAGGTTTCCGGTCACAACAATCCTCTAGTCAGAGGCCACGTATTGTGGGACCGCCGCAGACCCAACAAGGAGGATCTTCATTAGCTCCTCGTTCACAGCGCCAGGTCTACCCCAACACCACTGATGGCAACATGGGAGCAAACCGTCCTTCCCCTCGGCCAGTCCCGGTCGCAACAGCTAACCAGCCAGCCAAGAAGGAAGTTGGTAGGAAACCGTTGACCTGTTTCAACTGTGGAGATCCAGGGCATTATTCTTCTCAGTGACCAAAACCAAAACGTCTCAAGTCAACCACATCGGGGCAACCTTCAGGCAGCATGATTGTCACGCCCAGAAATTCACCAGAATTTCCAAAGCTAATTTGTGCAATAAATCCTCGTCCAGGAATCAGCCGAGGTACACAAATTGACAATTTGATAAACATAACCAAAACGAGATAACGATAAATACTTACAACAGAGGCACTTAATCCTCACACAGAAGAAAACAGCAGCGGAACGGCAACTAGCGTAGCTTCAGCACCAAGCCACAGGCAGCTCAACTGGGGTATAAGCCAAACACCAACTTCTCCTCCTCGCAAAGCTTCACTCTAAAGATTGCAATAATGCAAGACTGAGTACCACCCACCGTACTCAACAAGCCACACTAGGGAATGCAATGTAATGCAACAGGATACCAAAGAAAAGGCATAATATGGCTTATTTGCATAAAACAGCATTTAAAACATTTGCATTCGAAATCATTAAAAACAATATAGTTTAGTTATTAATCAGTATTGAATCAACCACTGAACAACGCTCCAACGCAGTTCAGGCCCAAACCATAACTCCTCCAAACAGGAGCTATCCATATTCCATCATTTATTTCCATTAATGAGTAGTGTGGGACTAATCACAGAAACATTGCTAGGCCGCTCATTAACCGCGAGCACGGCTATTCGAACAGTTTTACTCTGGCCAGAGATGTACCAATTTACCCACAAGACACAACTCCACAACACATCACTGTGCGCCTTAATACCACCACGGTACCTCGGAAAGGAATTGTGATAAGACCCTCCATGTAACCCGCACAACAAGGGAGCCACCCGCTGGACCACCAGTTTCCGGCAGGAGCTGATCAGGCCCCCAACAGGGAAACGATCCAACGCCCAAGACATGGACTTATTGATGCAGCCATGGTGGTCTTATTGACACAGCCACAACACACCATGGTGGACCCCGGTTGAACGTACTACACATTGGATCCTACCATTACCCATGCTGGCTTGTGGTTAGCACGAGTATTGCTTCGCAACAAGTAGTCCGCGAACCGGTCCTTAACTGTCATGAGCACCGCTAGCAACATTCCAACCTGGTGCTCACAACCCACCATCAATCAAGTTTTAGTTGACATAGTTAATTAATCAACCACGACTCACTGTCGTGAAAATATAGCCATTAATCCACAATTAGTCATAAATGAGTCATTAATTACCCACATAAAATGACACTATAGTTTCTAGGCATGGCTAAGCAACTCCTAAATAATCTAGCTAGACCATTAAATAGTCATCCAGCTAGTCATTATTATTACCCGGGGTATCAAGGTAAAGGAGTCAATATCGACATGGCCATAATAGTCAAGGATCATAGGATAGTAAATAAATACCCATATATTGACATTCAAAAGCATTTCATGCAATAACTTTAAAATAAAATACTTTCACAAATGGGATCAACATGCTCAAGGAGATTGTCGTGTGACTTGCCTTGCAATCGCAAAAGTCCTCAAATACTCTTCCGAACTCTTCCGCAGACTCCGAAGTCTTCCGAATCGACGATATACGTAACTACACGTAAAACAATAATAATCCTAAGAAACTCCAATAAACAATACATAAAATACATAAACAAGTAAATTATGATTTTATATGAATTTAGGAAGAAGAACGGGTTGATTCGGACTTCAAACGGAAAATATATGGCTTTTGGAAGATTGAATTCAGAGATAATTCAAAAAGAATTGGAAAGGAATATTCTCTGGATTTTGAGTTTAACAAGGATATTTTGGCTGTGTCACAGGAAAAGGACAGTCGTCGAGCTCCTGCCATGGGGAACGGCCACCGAGGGCGACGACGATGCAGCACCGATGGGCGACGGCGCACAGGAGCAGGCGCAGGAGATCAGAGCAGGGCGGCGGCACTCTCGGGAGGCAGGGGCAGAAAGAAGAGGGCGGCGACTTCGGCTCACCAGCGGAGGACGAAGGACGACGACGGGCGGCGGCGGCGCTGGCGGCGTGGAGAGGAGGCGGTGTCCGGCAGCAGCGGCGCACAGGACGAGGCGGCGCGGCAGGGAGCAGCGGGACTAGGGCTAGGGCACGGCGGCGACACGGCTTTATAGGAGAGAGAGTCCTGGGCGGCGACGGGAGCGGTCGCGCTGGCGGATTCGGCGGCGGCAGGCGCGGGGGCGTCGGCACGGCTCGGGACTCGGCCGGCTAGGCCGGGTCGGCGGCGCGGTGGACTGGGCCGGGCGGTGGAGCGGCGTGTGGGCCGAGGACGCGGAGACCAGGCCGGGCGGCGCAGGTGGGAGACGACGCGGTAGGCCGGGCCGGCTCGGGGCTGGCCATGGCCTCCAGCGACAGATAGAGAGAGAGAGAGAGCAAAGAAGAAAGGAGGAGATAAACAGGAGAGAAAGAGAACCAGAGAAAAAAAAAAAGGAAAATAGAGAAAGGATGGGCAAAAAGAAAGGAAGGAGCGAGGTTTTTCTGGCAAATTCCAAATTTGGAAATTGGATTTATAAATTTGAGGAATATTTCTGATCGAAAATTGTAGAAAGATTCAAAATTTTGGGATATTTTATGGGATCCAGAAATTGGGAAAAAAATCTGAAGCTTTTGAGGATTTGGATTTATTTCAAAGGGACTGGGTTTTTGTGGAACAAGAATTAAATAAACGGAACTATGGATATTTGGAAAGGGAAGGAAATAGATTTGAGACACTCGATTTAGAACTTTGGGGATTTTTTTTCCGGAGTCGGCTTTGTCAGGGAATCAAAGATTCGGGAACGACAGCCGAGAATGATACAAGGGGCTTTGAGCAGAGATGACCCGAGAAAGGCCATCGGGAATTTATTCAAATAATTTCCTGAAATTTGGATCTTTGTGGATTCAAATTAATTCTGGAGCTCCGAAAAAATCCAAGAAATTTCAAGAGTGTAATTACACACAAATGATTTATTAAAAAATAATTTCACCCATGATTTTATTTAAAGAAATTTTTATTTCCTATTTTACTTTAACTTAATTAATTGCTTTTTTTTAAAAATTTTAAATATATTCTGGAAAATCAATCATTAATTAAATTATTTAATTCCGAAAATGGCTGTGACAATGATCAAGGCCAGAGTGAACCACGTTACTGCGAATGAGGCTCAAATTGCACCAGATGTTGTTCTAGGTACGTTCCTTTCTAATTCAGTTACTGCACAGTCTTGTTTTGATTCGGTGCTACCCATTCTTTTATGTTGAGGAATTTTGCAAGAACACATGGGTTCCAGATAGGGAAATTGGATAAGTCTATTATGGTTAACACACCAGGAAATCAAATGCATACCACCCAGTTTAGCCCCTCTGTGACCTTACAAATTCAGGGAATCCCTTTCTTGGCTGATTTAATTCTAATCAAATCAGTAAGGATAGATGTCATCCTAGGGATGGACTGGTTAACACGATACAAGGGAATCATTGATTGTGCCACTAGGACCATGACTCTGACCCCTGCTTCTGCGAGAAAGGTGATTTTCCGTGCTCTTCCCATCCCATCTTCTTCGGTATCACTAAACTAGGCAACCATCTCAAAGATCCCTGTAGTACAGGATTACCCAGATGTTTTTTCGGATGACTTACCGAGAATGCCGTCTAAAAGAGAGATTGAGTTCAGAATAGACCTAGCCCCAGGCACTACCCCTATCCACAAGAGACCATATAGGATGGGAGCTAATGAGTTGGCAGAAGTAAAGAAGCAAGTTGAAGAGTTGCTAGCCAAGGGCTACATCAGACCAAGCACGTCGCCTTGGGGAGCGCCAGTCATCTTTGTGGAAAAGAAGGATGGAACTCAACGGATGTGTGTTGACTACCGTGCACTCAATGAAGTTACTATCAAGAATAAGTACCCTCTACCACGGATTGATGATCTGTTTGATCAGTTAGAAGGAGCCACAGTGTTTTCCAAGATAGATCTTTGCTCAGGTTATCATCAGTTAAGGATTCGGGAAGAAGATATTCCCAAAATTGCTTTTACCACTCAGTATGGGTTATATGAATGCACAGTTATGTCTTTCGGATTAACTAACGCCCCTGCATTCTTCATGAACCTGATGAATAAAGTGTTTATGGAATACTTAGATAAGTTTGTGGTGGTTTTTATCGATGATATCCTTGTCTATTCCAAGACTAAAGAAGAGCATGAGCAGCATCTTCGCATCGTTTTGGAGACCCTTCAGCAACACCAATTGTATGCCAAGTTGAGCAAGTGTGAGTTTTGGCTTCCGGAAGTGAAGTTTCTCGGACATGTTGTCACTGCAGGAGGGATCGTGGTAGACCCAACTAATGTCGAGTTAGTAACCAAGTGGAAGCAGCCGCAAACGGTTTTGGAAGTTCGGGGTTTCTTAGGATTGGCTGGATATTACCGTCGATTCATAGAGAATTTTTCCAAGATCGCGAAGCCCATGATTCATTTACTTCAGAAGGATGTACAATTTTTATGGACCCTAGAGTGTGAGCAAAGTTTTCAAGAGTTGAAGCGGAAACTCGTGACCACACCTGTGTTGATCATGCCAGATCCCAAGAGAGGATTCCAAGTTTACTGTGATGCATCTCGGCAAGGTTTGGGATGTGTGTTGATGCAGGAAGGAAAGGTTGTGGCATATGCCTCACGGCAGCTATGGCCTCATGAGAATAATTATCCTACCCTTGATCTGGAATTAGCAGCTGTAGTGCATGCCTTGAAGATCTGGAGACATTACCTCATAGGTAATAGTAATGAAGTTTTTACAGACCACAAAAGTTTGAAGTATATTTTTACCCAGCCAGATCTGAACCTCAGGCAACGCCGATGGTTGGAGTTGATCAAGGACTACGACGTCAGAATACATTATCATCTAGGGAAAGCCAATGTGGTGGCTGATGCCCTCAGTCGGAAAAGCTACTGCAACGCCATGGAAGGTCAGCAATTATTGTTGGAATTATGTGAAGATTTTGGACGGTTAAATCTGAGTATAGTCAGCCAAGGATTTGTGGCAGCCTTGGAAGCACAACCTACTTTGGTAGATCAGGTCCGCGAAATGCAGAAAGAAGACGCAGATATTTTGGAAATCAAAAAGAACATGAAAAAGGGGAAAACCATTGGATTCTCGGAGGATGAACAAGGTACCGTGTGGTTCGGAGAGCGAATCTGTGTACCAGACAAGGAGGAATTGAAAAGGCTGATCTTAGATGAAGCTCACGGAACACAGTATTCCATCTACCCTGGCAGCACCAAAATGTATCAAGATCTGAAGGAGAAGTTTTGGTGGTCTAGTATGCGTAGAGAGATAGCAGAGTATGTGGCTGTTTGTGATGTATGTTAGCGTGTAAAGGCTGAGCATCAGAAGCCAGCAGGATTGTTACAACCCCTTAAGATCCCTGAATGGAAGTGGGAAGAAGTAGGGATGGACTTTATCACCGGATTGCCAAGAACTGCATCGGGATTTGATTCCATATGGGTCGTGGTGGACAGACTTACAAAAGTAGCCCACTTCATACCAATCAAGACAACTTACTCTGGTAATAGGCTGGCAGAGTTGTATATGGCCAGAATCGTATGTTTGCACGGTGTGCCGCGCAAGATTGTGTCAAATAGAGGAAGTCAGTTTACCTCTAAGTTTTGGCAGCGGCTGCAAGAAGAGATGGGTACCCGATTAAACTTCAGTACCGCTTATCACCCGTAGACGGATGGACAGACTGAACATGTTAATCAAATCCTAGAAGATATGTTGAGAGCTTGAGCCATTGACTTCGGTGGAAGTTGGGACAAGAGCCTACCATATGCTGAGTTTTCCTACAACAACAGTTACCAGGCAAATCTGAAAATAGCCCGTTCGAGGCTCTATATGGACGGAAATGCCGCACGCCCCTGCTTTGGGATCAGACGGGAGAACGACAAGTATATGGGATGGATATCTTGCGGGAAGCAGAAGAAAAGGTGAAAATCATACAAGAATGACTCCGAGTAGCCCAAACTCATCAGAAAAAGTTATGCGGATAATCGCATAAGAGATCTTAGTTTCGAGGAAGGTGACTATGTGTATTTGAGAATCACGCCACTCAGGGGAGTACACCGATTCCAGACTAAAGGGAAGTTGGCACCACGTTACGTGGGACCTTACAAGATACTAGAACGGAAAGGAGAAGTTGCTTATCAACTAGAGTTGCCTCCCACCTTGACGGGAGTACACGATGTCTTCCATGTGTCTCAGTTGAAGAAGTGTTTACGAGTACCAACTGAAGAAGCCGACCCAGAGCAAATCAAGATTCATGAAGATCTGACCTATGTCGAGAAGCCCATTCGTATCCTAGAGACCAGTGAAAAAATACTCGGAAATCGAGTGATAGATTTTACAAAGTTCAATGAAGTAATCACTCGGGAAGATGAAGCCACATAAAGGAACGCGAAGATGAACTGAAAGTCTACTCACCCGCACCTCTTCGCCTGATTTCGCGAATCTCAGGACGAGATTCTGTTTAGGGGGGGAGGTTTGTAACACTCTGAAATTATCCCTATATAAAATATTGTGAAAAAGGAATTTTTAGAAATTAAATTAAAAGTCTCAAGGAGTGAAAAGAATAAAATCAGAGGAAATTCTAAAGAAAAAATAGGCTTGAAGAATAATTTTATAAAATTCTTTGCTTAATTATTTAATTTCTAAAATTTTTTGGGAATTAATTGATTAGGGGAAGTATTTTTGGCAAAATAAACAAACTCACAGCATTAAAACAAAAGGAAAAAGGTTTTAAAAACCTCTCCACATTTTTCTGGGCCATTTCCGGCCCATTACTGTGCGTAGCCCGTTTCCTCCTTGCGCGCGCGTCGGCTTGCGTCTGCTCGCGTCGCCCGCGGCTACCAACAGGTGGGGCCCGCCTGTCGGTCGTCGTCTTCCTCCGTCCGTGCGCACTGTTGCACCCGAGCGCCGCCGCCGCCGCAAATCCCGCCTAATCCGCTCGCCTCGGACCCAATCTCTCCAAATTGGTTGAGGGAAAACCGCGCCCCTATCTCCTTCTACCTAATCCCCAAGAAACCGGAGCAAAATTGCGCGTGGAGTGGAGACCCGAAGCTTCCCAAGTCAGACATCCAATTCCTAACTGGCGCCACCCGCAAAAAAAAAAAACCGTCGAGCCCAAGCCGGAGTCCGTCCCTCTCCGCCTTAAATAGCAACCTCGAGGCCCCTAGGATCGTTTTCGCCCTTTAGATCGAGCTCTAGCTAGCCCTAGCCGTCTCCCCGCGTCTCGCGCTTGCTCCACTGTCGTCGCCAAGCTTCGTCACACGCGCCGTCGTCACCCTAGCGCTGTTCGACGCCCGCCGCCGCGCCTCGTTAGTTTTTTTTTTAGGTTCGCCGGAGCCCGTAGAAGCCAGGCTGCCGCCTTTTAGCCCTCGGGAACCACCGGAGCACCGCCGTCGACAAAGACCCGAAGCTTTCCGCCGCCTCAAGTTTGCCGCCGGCCGTCTCCATCGCCGTTCTCGTGCCTTCACCCTCGGTAACGATCGCCTCGACCTCCTTTACCCTTTCCCGCTCTCCCCGTGCGTCGCCGTGCCGCCGATCGCCGTCGACCATCGGGTTTAGTGCCGCCGCCATCGCTGTAGTCGCCATGGCCGCCGACATGGTCGCCGTGTAGGCGCCAGCTCGGCGCCACCTCAGCGTCGTTAGCCGATCCGATTAGGATCGATGTTAGCCATCGGATCTCCTCGGTTAGATTCCATCCGTCCGATCGCAGTGAGCTCACCTTGACACGTGCCTAGATCGTGGCTGTTCGATCCAAACCCTAGAACCCTAGCCGTCGGATCTTCCTCGTGGACTACGGTGGACTCGGTCCACCATGGACCCGACACCTTCCCCTCGCTGACAGTGGGCCCCACTCATCAGCCGAGAGCCTCCTCTCTCCTATGACGTCATAAATCCCTTTTCTCAAATAAAATTAATTCAATTATGACGCAATAAATCGGGTAATTCTTTTAAATAGGCTATAGAAGGGTTAAAACTTCTAAAAATCATAACTAATTCATACGAACTCGGATTGAGGTCGTTCAAGTCTCTAATTTCTCTAAAAATCATGAACTATCCATTAAAAATATAATATTGTACTGTTCATATGTGTTGATGTACTATTTTTGCTTGTTTTGTTTATTGCCTATAGCTACCGACGTTCAGGAAGAGACGCAGTTTTTCGAGGCAGGTGTCGAAGGCTGTGTGGAGCTGCAAGGCAAGTCACATAGATTCCTCTTTCTCATTGAACATTTGTTCCTACAATTAACGCTATGTTTTCCTTCAATGCTGCATTTATTTTGGAATGTTATCGGGACAGGGAAACCCTAACCTTTGTTTATGGCCCCGTTGATTTGATCACTTGACATTGTACCTATGGGATAATTTTTGACTAGCTACCTTTATTTACGGGTTAGCTAGAATAACTCTAGGACCCTGCTTAGCCATGCCTAGCAAATAATAGAATAACTTATGGGTTGTCATAGTAACTCCTATACTACTATTCAATCACATGAAATGATGTTCCATTTACGGCAATGGTCGTACGAGGACATTTTAATGGTTCACTAAAAACTTGAAATAAAAGGTGGGTTGCGAGCACCAGAGTTGGAAATGTTGCTAGCGGTGCTCGTGACAGTTAAGGACCGGTTCGCGGACTACTTGTTTTGAAGCAACACTCGTGCTAACCACAAGCTAGTATGGGATAGCAGGAGTTTGAAGTGTGTCGAGTTCAATAGGAGGCACCAGGGCGTGTTTGTGGCTGGAATAAGTCCGCACATGGCAGTGACAATAAGACCATGCTTCAGGCGCCGGACCGTCTTGCAGTAGTACTTGATCACCCCTACCGGAGACGAAGGTTCGGCGGGAGGCTCTCCTATTGTGCGAGTTGCATGGATAATCCTTCACACTCCTTCCGAGATACCGTGGTGGTATTTAGGGGCACAATAATGTGCTGTGGAGTTGTGTCACACCCTGAGATTAGCCACACAGAAACTTTACCGGAGAAAATACCTAAGAAAAGGAATTTAAAAATGGCTAGAGAAATTAATTGATGGTGTAAAATGCAAGATAATAAATTATCGTACGGGAATATTTTTCTTGTATTCTCTGTGCCAAATACATTAACTGGATTTTTAGTGGAATTTACAGAGCACAGGAACTATTTTTAATAAATCAATTACGCTATCGGAATTAAATCGTCCTGGAAATCTTTTTCCTTTTCATTTTCCCTTCTGTTTTCTCTGCTTTCTCTTTTTCTCATCGCATAGATAGTGGGCCGCCGGCCCAGCACTGGGCCGGGTCCTTTTTTTTCCCTCCCGCTTTTCCTCCTCGCCCCCCGCGCCCTCGCTCCTCGGCCCGCGTCCTCGCGCCCGCGCCGCGCCTCGCTCCTCGTGCCCGCAGCCCACGCCCTCGCTCCTCGCGCCCGCCCCTTGCGCCCTCGCGCTCCCGCGACCCGCCCCTCGCGCCCGAGCTCGGCCGCGCCCTCGCTCGCACCCGCGCCCACGCACCTGCTGACACGGCCGGCGCCCGCCTTCATCATCATCTTCCTCCTCCAGTCCCGAATCGGGCGAGGGGAAATTCCCCGGACCGTCCGATCCGGCGCCGCCCTCCCGCCTCATCCCGCGCGCCCTCCACTCGTTCCAAACGGTCGCGGACCGAGTCCCGCCCCACTCCCCGAGTTCTCCGCGTCCACGTCCCCCTCTCTCCAGAGAATCTCACACACGATGCCCACGCCGCGGTCCACTCTCCCGTGCGGTGCGCGATTGGAGCCATTCGGCCTCGATCTCTCCCGGACCGACTGTATAAAACCATCTCCACCTCTCTCCATCTTTTCCCCAACACGCCAGAGCTTTCCAGTGCCCCAGAACCCCGTCGCCACCGCGCCCAGCTCCACCGTTTTTTCGCCGCCTCCGGCCGCCGCTAGCCCGCCGTTCCGGACACCGTCAGGCCACCCCGCCACCACCAGCACCTCCGCCACGCCGCGCCGCATCTCGCCGCCACTCCGTGGAAGCCGAAGCTCGCCGAGACCGCCTCGCTTCCGCGCGCACGTGAGTATCGGCCTTCCGCCCTCCTTTCGGCCGGTGTTTCCTGCCGCGCCGTGTCTCCATTCTCCGCTCTAATCTCTCCGTCCTCCTCATCCTCCAGGACACCTCGGCATCGCCTCTCGCCCGTTCCCGCCGTCGGAGTTCCGTCGCCCGACGTCGTCCGAGGCCGCCGCCGCTTTTTCGTCGCCACGTCGTCTTCGCGCCGTCGCAAGCCGCGGTGAGAACCCCTTTCGTTTTCCCGTTCCTTTCCGCCCCTCCGTGTGTCGCCGCCGCGCCGGGTGGTCGCCGTCGTCGACCATCGGTGTCCGACTTATTTCCGGTCGCGTGCGCGCCGCCGCCTCCGCTCGGGACGGCTGGCTTCGGGCCGCCACTCCCGGGGGTCCGATCTGCCGCCGTGGCAGATCGGGGCCGCCCGATGGTTGCCCGCGGTGGGCGCCGTGAGGTGCGCCGCCCTGTGCGCCGGTCGCCTCCCTCTGGGTGACGTCCTTTAAATCGGTTAATGCGCATTAAATCACTGGTTAATTATATTCACTCTGAAAATAGCAGTAAACTTCAATAAATCATAACTATTTCAGCGAACTCTGATTAAGATCATTCAAATTTTATTAAATCCACGAAAAAAAAAAATGCCAAGAATCCATTCAAAAAAACTTTCAGCCCATGTTTGTTGACCCCCATGTACTGTTTTTAATTGTTTATGTCATTGTTTGTTGTAGAATCCGACGCCGGTAATTCTCCTGCGTATTTCGAGATCGTAGCCGAATACCTTGAGCGAGCGGAGCAAGGCAAGTCGCACTGATACTTTGATCATTTGTACCCATTTTCGTTAAATTGCTTTGTTTACGCAAATAAACTGCATTATTTAATAAGTCATGTGGTGGTATTGCCTATACAATGTCAGGATGAAGCCTTAGTTTGATGACTAAAATCCTGTCACCTGGGTAATAATATGAGTAGAATATAATCCCTAGGATGCTTAGCCATGCTTAGCAACATAGCTCACCTGGGAATTAAATAATGTCTTTTTATATGATTCGACTCAATGTCGGAAAAATGGAACCTTGGATAGGTGTTCGTTAAATTTCTAAAATTTGACCTAAATGTGGGGCTGTGGGTGTATGGTTTTGCTTGTCAACACCCATGGCAATTAAGGACCGGTTCGCGGGAACCACTTGGGCAACTTCCACGTACTTGCCACAACCAGCTGGGGGCAACGCTGGGCTTGAAGCGTTTCTTTCTCCCTCTTCCTAGGCACCCATGAAGAGGGTGGCGTTGATGGAGTTGGGTCGGCCGGGGTAGGTTGATTCGGCTGCCGGATTCACCGTGGCGCAAGGGGAGTAGCCTGGCCAATATGGCGTGCCCTGTCGGCAGGTTGCAACCTCAGCGTGGTGGTGGATGGTTAGGGAGGGTTGCGTGAACGGTCCTGTCACAGCCTCGCACGGACATGTGGTGATGTACTGGCACCACGGAACATGTGTGGGCTGTGTCTAGTGTGGTTGTACAGTTGTACACCTCTGATCAGAGTAAAACTATTCGAAATAGCCGCGCCCGCGGTAATGGGCACATTGCCAAGACTCACCGTGATTAGTCTCACCCTAGATAATTAATCCTATTTTATCAAACTGGTGTGTGGAAGGTGTGAGTCCGGTCGACGTGGTTGAGTTGACCGGGGGTGACTGGTTAGCGTGGTTTAACGCTAATCGGTGGAGACTGGTGAGTGTGGTGTAACTCTCATCAGTTACGCCTGGTGTGTCGGTGGTGGTGTAACTTCCATCAGCGCGGCTGGTCAACGTGGTTTAGCGTTGGTCGGGAAAAACTGGTCAGCTGTACGTTGTCCGTGGTGACTTGGTTAACGGGGTTGATGTAGCTTAATCAGTTTTGGAGTCCGGTAACGTGGTGTAACGGTACCCGGAGGTGTCTGGTGAACGTGGTGTAGCGTTCATCAGTGGAGACTGTTGACGTGTTAGCGTCAATCGGTGGGAATGGTTGGGCCTATAACGTGGGTGTAACGTTAATCAGTGGCGGGAAAAAATATTGTTAATTAAATCAACTTTTTACTGTTTGCGAACTACTTCCCTTTTGCAACTGCTTTTCCGCAAATAAACCCTATCCCATCTTTGTACCCTGTGCATATGCATATTTGTGGGTGTGATTTGTTGAGTACTGTGGGTGGTACTCAGCCTTGCTCCAATTTTCCCCCCCAGTGTTGGAGGACGCGTCAAATGAAGATCATCCTGAGGAATAGGCTGGCTCCGCCGTCAAGGTGCCTGTGGGAATGGAATCAGCTGCTTGGCCAGATGTTTATAGACTCCGTTTTACCTTTTTCCGCTGCATTTATGTAATATACAGTTTACTCTGTTTGTAAGACACTCTGTATGGCAACTTGGTTTGTGTACCCTGGCTTTCCTGGGCAGGGATTTATTACACATTAATGTTCAGAATTTCAGTGCGAATTTCTGGGCGTTACAAGTTGTGTCTTGTGGGTACATTGGTACACCTCTGGCCAGAGTAAAACTATTCGGATAGCCGTGCCCACGGTTAAGGGTGAGCCTAGCAATGTTTTCTGTGATTAGTCTCACACTATTCTTAAAACTTGATGGTTGAACAGTGGAACATGTGTAACTCCAGGTGGGAGTGGTTGGGCCTATACCGTTTTGGTGAGCGGTATAGTGTTGATCAATACTGCTATTTAACTAATGTTTTATTACTCTCTCAAATGTTTTATTACTTACTTTTACGCAAACTTGAGCCATATTATGCCATCCTTTGTTATCCTGTGCATCTGCATATTTGCTGTGTGGCTTGCAGAGTATTTCATGTACTCACCTTGCAATTAACAATCATCATTCAGAGAAGGACTACAGTGAAGAGGACTACTTGGAGGACTGAGCGGGAGCCCGGTCAAGTGCGTGGAGTGGGAATCGTCACGCTGTTATTTATTTGTCCGTTGTTAGAACCTTATTGTTTTAAGAGGTACCATTCGCCTCTGTAATAAATGTATACGCTATGTAAACAATTACTTTGATTATCAATTTTGTCATGTGTGCCTCGATTGATTACTGGACGAGAGTTTACACACAATAAAACTCAAGAATTTTGGATGGAAATTCTTGGCGTGACAGGTACGAACCAAGGTCAATTGTTAGACATATTGAAGAGAAATTCAAATACACAATTAGCTATGCTAAGGCTTGGAGGGCAAAACAGAAGGTTATACAGATGAGGTTTGGCACATTTGAAGCATCTTATGATAATTTGCCTCGTCTGTTAGCCTGTATTCTTCAGAAGAATCCAGAGACCTGCTACGATCTAAAAGCCTTTCCATCAATTGACCATGGTAATAAAAGTGTGTTGCAACGGGTATTCTTTTCATTAGGTGCTTGCATTCGGGCATTTGTGCATTGTCGTCCTATCCTCTGCATCGATGGGACATTTCTGACCGGAAAGTACAGAGGGAAAATATTAACAATAATTGGAGTTGATGGGAACAACCAAGTTCTACCGGTGGCTTTTGCTTTTGTTGAGAGTGAGAGCACTGATAGATGGTATTGGTTCCTAGAAAGGGTTAAGTCTGCAGTTGTACGGATGAGACCAGACGTATGCCTCATACATGACCGTCACGCCGGCTTGCTGTGGGCAATTGAGGAATTGAGATATGGATGTGCTAAGAATGGATACCCACCAAGGTGGTCTGATGTCCAAAGCAGATAGTGCATGCGTCATATGGGTGCTAATTTCTATAGGCAGTTTAAGAATAAGCACCTTATGGATCTTTTCAAGAGGTTGTACGCCCAGAATCAAGAGAAAAAATTCAATGAGCTTTGAAGGAGGTTAGATGAGCTGACCTCTAAACAAACAGATGAGCAGTCTAGAAGGGCTACCCTTATAGGGGATGAGGCTCCACAAGCTCTTAGACTTCTATCAAGTGACAGACCTCATATGAGAAGAAGGTCGGCATCCTCGGTTAGAAAATTTTCGGAGTGGATTGAGAATGAGCCAAAGAAGAAATGGGTATTGTTGTATGACAAGGATGGTTCTCGATTTGGTATAATGACCACAAATTTGGCAGAGGTTTATAATTGGGTGATGCGTGGTGTTCGAGGGCTCCCACTTGTTGATATAGTTGAATTTATCTTGCATGGCACATGCAAGGACTTCAGAGATCGGTTCAGATAAGACGGCCCCTCAATGGCTGATAATAATCTTTTCTTTAGCACACTACTGACTAAGTACCTGCAAGATAAAAGTAAAAAGGCCCGGAGACATCGAGCTATACCTTAAGGTACACAAGAACACAGATTTGAAATATTGTATGTCGACAAGGGCATGCGCGGAATCTACCGTAAAAGAGTTGTACAGGAGTGCGTGCTAAAGGAAGACGGGACCTACAAGTGCTCGTGCCGAAAGCCTACTCTGCTCCACAAGCCATGTTCTCATGTTATTGCCGCGAGCGGTGAGTATGGGATAGAAGCACGTTATTTTGTCTCACCTTATTTCAGAAAAGAAGCAATCTATAATACCTAGAGTGAAGAGATATACGGCTTCGGTATTACGGGGTGATTTACTATGGAGCATCCTCAAGCTATCTACATTCCTGACCCAACAAAATTGAGGGATAAAGCAGGTCACCGCAAGACAAGACACATCCATAATGACATGGATGAATCAGAAGCCGGTGAAAGGCATAAACGTTGTTCAAAGTGCGACCAAACAGGTCACACATATAAGAAATATCCAAAGAATACAACCGGTCCAAGTGCGACGGAAGCTGAATCGTCGGGTTCAGGCGCTGATGGCAGTCGTCCTACGGGTGAAGGCACTACTTCAAGACAACCCCGTCCTAGGCGTTCTCGAGCATTTGGTGGTGATGCGGTGTAGTGTAAGTATATGCTTGAACTTAAGTCTATGCTTGTTTATTGTCACGTAATAATGCGATAAACCGTTAATTTTGCAAACTTATTTTTACTTGTTGATTTGATAATTAAATTTACGTTAACTCTCTATTTGTATGCAGGTATAGCGTACCATACACCGAAGCTGCTCGACCGGGGCCTCGACCAGTTCCACCGGTCTACTTGTCAGCCGTCGAGGGTGCCTAGCTAGCCACCTTCCGTCCACGACCTTCACGTCACCTCCTGCGGATAGACCTCCGGTTCCGTGAGAGGTAAGAGCTGTACCAACATCGTTCACATCATTTGTACATATCTATGTTCCCCAATACTGACTACAGTGCTATATTCTGCAGGTTGCGTAAGGCTGGACTTCTTTCGCTGTGTAGGCTAGTTGAGCCTACACCGAACGAGAGAGACCCCGCCAAGCGATGGGACGCTGACCGGTTACTTCTGGCAGCACTGGTGGATCACTGGAGACCGGAGACCCACACATTCCACCTACCATGCGGCGAGATGACTCCCACACTCCAGGATGTGGCCTACCTGCTAGGACTTCCCCTCGCAAGCGATGCAATCGGTCCGGTTGACGGGGCGCACGGTTGGTCGCAGGACATCACTGCTCGGTTCGAGGCCGTGCACCATCGTCCTAAACTTGGTATGCCGAGTTCGCTACCGCCTTACACCACGAGCGGCCCCTCGCAGGCGTGGCTGCTACAGTTCACCGTAAGTCGCGGATTCCTTCGATTTACAATCGTCCGACCTATAAAGCAATAGTTCTGCTGACTATAATCTTGCTTTACAGCAAAAGGAATGTCCTTTAGGGCCCTTTGGATACCAAGATTTCCGACCTCTTACTTTCGTAGTTATGAATTGCGGAATAGAATCAATTATGAAATTAATAAGTAAGCCTTCCCTCATCCCTATTGGTATCGGTTTGGGCCACTACCCAGAACCCTGCCAGAGCCCTATTTTTAGGATAGGAAAAAATTGACAGTTTTTTTTAGAACTATGGATTCAGAAAATCAAGTATCGACAGGCCTAGTTCTTTTCCTTTGCTTATGCAGGGCAAGAATTTGTCGAGTTGGATCAATACTATAAGCCTAAGTATTTTATTGGGGGGTCAGGCACACCCAGATTTGAACTGGGGATAAAGGATTTGCAGTCCCCTGCTTACCGCTTGGCCATGCCGCCAAATCCGATCTAAAATCGAGAAAAATCTTATTCATCCCCATTATTTTACTAATTATTAAAAGTAGGAGGGGATTACTAAACCCTTTTTTTCGTCGAATCTCTTTGAAGAAATTCATTCCTGTTTTTTATTGGACCCAGTTTTATTCTCTTCGATTGATTGTATCTCAAAACACACTGCTTAAATACCTTCTCTTTCTATTGAAAAGAGAAAGGGTTTCCAGTCACAGACTGCAAAATTTAGGACAAATTGGAACCATTAACTATATTAATTAACTATATTATTTGTTATTTTGATATTTTCTATTTGTTAGTAGTGAACGGTTCTAAAATGGGTATTGTATCCCTTTTTCCTTGATCGTCAAGGAGCAAGAAAACGTATGCGTATGGCAAGGGAATGTGCTTTCGAACTCAATCGAGTTCACAACACTAGCCTGTAACAAGTGTTTCAATACGATGCTTTTCATGGATTGGATTGGTTTTAGCAAGGATAGGATTTCTGTTCCTCTACGGGATATAAGGCAAAGGTTGACGGTTCAATTTCCTATTACCGATGCCATATTTAGGTAGCTTTCCTTTCGAACAAAGGTTCGTACTTCCCATCCATCCGGGTACTTCAAAAGTATGTTCATTGGTAAGGACTGGTGTGGAGCTAAAGGATTGCTTGAAAGTTGGAATCCCAAGTGGAATGGAACGGGCTAATGAATCCGAATCAAAGTAGAGTTGAAGGCCATACCTTAGGCTCTTTCTATAGATACTTCCACTTCTTCGAAACACTAGCAATTTGATCGGATTCACAGTCCCGGGGTATATCTTATATTGAGACAAAAGCAGATTCAATAGTAAGCTATTCATGCAATCAATCCTCTTAGAGGAAGGAGAAATAAGAATAGAGTAAGGAGGTCCGCCTAGTAGAAGTAGAGGAGATGGTTGATTCGGAGTAAACCGAGTCTCGGTGTATCCTTTGTCTGTTCAAAATCGATATTTTTTCACATAAAAAGAGAGATTTACTTTATCTTAAGTCTACTTGAATTCTAGAAAAGTCCTATCGTCGATAAATTCACCACGGCTTGTCCTTCAACGAAGCACTGTTCACCCGAGGCGGGAAGCATTGTAGGTGAGTAGATACTAGAGTTTTGGGTATACAAGAAGCCGCGAGGGATCGTTATATAGTTTTTTCATCTGGTAGGTCTTCTTACTTATGATGCCTGGAACTTTAACTAGAACTGGGCATTCCTCAACCGAAACAATTAGAGAACTAGTTATTCCCGCGGGACACGAACTTATATGAAACTAAACTTTGAAAACAAGTTGACTTTCGTTAGGGATCCACTCTTTAACTTAACGAAGTGGACAATACTTCAAGCTGCTACTCAGCTCTCATACACATGTTTCTATAAATGCATGCAATCTTTTTTCGTTTTCTTCATCCTGCGAAGACAGATGTCATGACTTAAAGACCATCCCGTCAAACACAATGCAAAGTTGGCAAGGAGCTAGCTATAGGTAGTACATTATTGAGAGTCTTGACTGGGCCTATGGGATAAACTTCGTTGAGATAGCGGGTGATATTACTCTGATATAAAACACTTCCTGCCTTGAAGAAAGAAAGATAGATGAACAAGGTACTGACAAAAGAAAGCGCAACATCTGTTTGCATAAGAGAAGTAGAAAGGCGAGTCGACCAGAGCAATGGTTGAGGGGTCTTCCACGCTACCAATCAATCCTCTTAGAGGAAAATGCCTTCTTCTGCATCCAACTATAAGGCAATTAAGCGGAAGGCATTGTTCAAGAAAATAGGCCGAGGTCGATTTCAACATTGAATTTCATAGTAGTTAGCGAACATCCCTCATGTTAGGCACATATGCTGTTGGCTGCTTTGGTACGAACAGTACTATTTGGTACGAAAGGAATAGCCGCCTAATAAAGGGAAGATTCCTATCATCAGAAGAATAAGTTGGCAATCTACTAATCAAGATCGAGCAAAATGGATAGTTCCATTAACTATATGGCATTTCTAGCCCGAAAAGTATGAGGTACACATAGGTAGGGAGCATCATCGTACTCAATCCTGCTTAGGTAGAGCAAGACAAACGGATCTATCATTCCGCAAGAAGTTTCCTTTTTCTGGGTAAGAAGAGGGTTTTTAAAAGCCGTCGACCAAGAAGAATACCTTCTCCAAGCAATCGAACTCTTCCTTTCTTTCTATTGCCACTGTACTCCATCGAGGATAAGACGGATACACGATTTCTGCACTTCCTCCGCTAGCCCCCTCTGTGGATAGCACTTTCTTTCGAAAAATTGGCAGGGACTGCGTACCATTAAAGGGAGTCAATGGGCACCGTAAGTAGTAATCGAGAACTTGATGAACATACCAACTAGTATGTGAATCCGTAAAACAAGTGGAGGAAGAGAGGCTATATCTAGCTTTCCCTGCCTGGTGAGCCCGTTCACCTAGTCTTTCCATGCTTTCAGTGGCATATGACTATCTGAATGCCATATACCAATTTCAATCCTCCAGCTAATAACCTATCACACACAGTGTGCTATCTCCCTTTTCTCCATCTGCAGAAACTCCCTTCCCTATGTGACTTACACACAGTGTGCTATCTCCCTTTTCTCCATCTGCAGAAACTCCCTTCCCTATGTGACTTCAGCTTGAACTGGATGCGGAATTCTCATTTTGTAAAGATCTCCTTGGCTTATTATTTCTCATGTCTCTATATAGGTATTCTTGTGTCTCTGCTCTATTGAGCCTTGTTGCCATTTATTATTGCTATGTGCCCACCCGCTCCTATTGACCAGTGTTGTCTGACCTTCGAAAGGGAAAGATAATAAGATTAGGGAGAATACCTTGTTATGGCCTTTTCCTTGGATACGAGCAGCTACTCAATGGATTTACCACTGGCATTTTATTGACCAGCTTTCCAATCAATTAAAGAAGAGGCGGGTTATTATGTAAGATAAGAATAGTAGAGTGGAAACAGAAAGAAAAGTGACAAAAGTATGAAACACCGTGTTTTTGTCCCCCTCGGTAGACCTTCCAATTGTATGAAAAAAGTATGATCACCATATGGCAAAAGTAATAAATCTCTTTTGTGATAGAATGAGCACAAGCAATATGGATGGAGTTGTCAGCTAACAAACAAGATGGAATATTAAGATAAGCCCTCCTCCCCCTTAGTACGAATAAGAGAAAGGGCGATTTCGGCACTGGAACCACTCCCACTCCAGTGCGTGCTACTTCTCTCCTCTTGTCATTCTAGATAGAGAGAGCAGCCTCCTCGGCCAGCGACTGCCTACCAATAGAAGCGCTCTTCCATCCATACTGTCCCTTAATCCAAATATAGATCTACAAGCCCCTTCCTTAGGTAGGAGTGGGCTCTCGCTGCAAGAGGGGGAGTATTTCTCGAATGATAATTCCGTGCGCGAAAGTCCCATCATCGTTGGGTGGCATCTGGGATCTGATATGTGGGGGTCAGAGTGAGAAGATGGTTTTGGCCACGGAGTTGAGTTCGGAAGAATCCTAGTTTCTTTTTTTTCATTTTATGGAACACCCGCTTGCTAACTTACTTTTGTCAAGCCAGTCTCCACGAGATCGATTTTCATCCGAGGGGCAACGTCCCAAAGCTAGACTTCCCGCTGGAAGCTCCCTATTCTAAGTGGTTGCTAAGCCTGCTCATACGAGAAGAGCCCTAGTTTTTTCGAAACCAAACAATTGAGAGTAGCCCGATGCACCGGAGCCGTGTGACCAGCCCAAGCATACCACGAACAATCGATGCGTCTGCCAAACTACTTCAAAAAGGAAAACACGAGCTAAACCAGTAAGTAGTTGCTTTGGACTGTGATTTCGTAAGCGAATTGCTTTAACACTCCTCTTTCAATCAAAGTTTTGGCAGACCAAACTCGTTATTCCACGTTAGTAAAGGAAAGAAAAAAAAATAGCAATCGAGTAGTTCAAACGAGTATAGATTTATACAGGTAGACATCAGGTTAGTAGAACAGATAGACAACGAACAAGTAAGGGGGCAATGCTTACTCCCACTTAAACTTCTCCAACAATGCCGAGGGGTTGATACCTTCTACCCTTTCAATTCTATTACCAATAGACAGCCCTTACGTTTATTTTGAGCGGATTGGGGAAACACCTACCTTAAGCTACGCAATTTCACTCTTTAGGGTAGGGATTCTGGAGACGAAGCATAATCTAGAGACGAAGCAGACACCACAAAACCATCTTCAGGTTCGAACCCAACTACGGAAAGTAGAAATCTCCATTCCTACACTAATTCGGCTCTTTTCTTGTCTCCGGACCTGTGAAAAACCACACTCGTACCAACACCCACGGAGAACGTTGCACCTCTTAAGATATTACTCAAAACCAGGCATATTCTCATATGCTTCACAACAAACTAACGTTTATAAACCAACAACAACTACTGGAAGAAACTCATAAAGGAGATAGCATAGAGTGCACCAATAGTGTAGTCAATTGAGCAACCCCACTCACTCATCATAAGGTAGGCTAGCTAAGCTATATATATATCCTTAACACATGCATGTCCAAAGAGATGGCGATGGCTCTTTAAAATCGAGATTGTGTGGATGTTCAGTCTACCGCTCATGTTCGAGAGAAGAGGAATCAACGAGAAATCCAAAGGAAAGGAAAGAGAGTAGCGATGGAAAAGCGTGAAACAAAGTCAAGTCTCCACGATTCGACATGTTAGAAGGAGCTAAATCAATGGGTGCAAAATACTTACGAAGGGTCTCTTCGGCTCTTTATTTTTATATGTTATGTATTCCATATTTGATCTTATTTTTGCAAATTGCAATTTTTGTTTTTCTAGTCTTTTATCGGCTAGTCCTCCCCATAGTACACATTTTTTCTCTTATAACTTGTTGCTCCTCCTTTCTTATCACTCTTCCCCCAGAAGTTCAAGACCCACAGGCTCTAGCTCATTTAGAAGGGCTAAACTTCTATCTGAGCCTTTACGAGCAGGATCCGGAGTGGGTTGCGTTCATTCAGCAGGAGCTGAATCACAACACCCCTCTGGAGGACATACCCGGGCGGCTGAGGCTCTTCCTAATGGAAGAAAGGACATCAAGTTTTAGACTTGATCTAATTAGTGAGTTTCTTTCACTATACGCGAGGAACGGAGCCGTACTTCCGGTAGAACCTACCTTTTGGAGGGGGCGCTTCGTTCCTATCTTGACTCTATCCGAGCAACGGATGATTTCTCTATTCTCCAGGCAGCTTATCAGGATCTGCGGGAGAATGAGGAAGGATCAGTTTTCTTTAACGATGTGCTTTCGCACAACCATGATTTCCTGGAAGCGCAAAGCGCGAAAAGGACGTGGGTAGAGGCAGAGCGAAAGTTGCTTTATGGGAAGATAGAACGAGCCCAAGCAAGGCTCGAAAGAACCGAATTCCAGCACACTCTTCTAATCTTCCAATTAGAAGATCGAAAGAGGGGGAGGTTTTAATATGCCGTATACCATTTTATTTTAAAAAGCAAGCATATGTGACCTAACAGGACTTTTGAATTAACTCTGCGATTTTGAAGACGGAGGAAATGAAAGCTGAAGAAGTTATCGAAACTCGGAACCACATGTTCAATCTTTTTTTAGCGGTTTCCCCAGAGATCTTTATCATTAACGCAACCTTCATTTTGCTCATTCATGGAGTTGTATTTAGTACCTCTAAGAAAGATGATTATCCATCGTTAGTTAGTAATGTGGGTTGGCTTGGATTACTTAGTGTTGCGCGCCTAGGAGGGCAGCGCGCTTGGGGTGCGGAGGAGCTATTATCGCCCAGCTCCCTAACCTAATGCGGCCGGACCGTAGGGAACCTTAGCATGGGGGGACGTCCTAATCCTTTTGCCGCCGCAAGGCTAGCTAATCGTACGCAGCAGGAGCAAGGGAACTCCCCTGGTTCAGGAAGGCACATGAGTCCGAACGCTATTATGAATGTGCGACCGACACTACACTACGTAGGTACCTGTGCATGCAGGTGAGGCGTCGGTCGGGCCTAAAAACGGCGGCAGCTAGCGAGGAGTTAACGACCGGACGTGCTGCAACCTAGGGATCACCAGGCAGCTCTTTCGCTCTATAGGGATATCGGGGGGGCATAGCACAATTCTTCTTGGAGGAGGGTTGGTTTGCCCAGGTGACTGATCCTGCCATAATATACTCCCGCCAATTCTATTGCACCGGCAACCGAAGTCGAACATACACACGACGATCTTCATGCGTGAAGGGACGGGAGGAAAGAAAGGACGGTAGATGATAATGCGAAAGGGCAGCGCGTCTGGGCGGGCGGACTGAATGGATGAGCGAAAGATGCCATGGAGTGGGGAATATCCCGAGTCTAAAGTTAGACAACTAAATGCACTTCAAGGCGCAGCCGAGGAACTGGGGGACCTTCTCGAGCACAGGATAGGCAATTGAGAGATAGAGTTAGCCTATTCGTTATGGGGAATCAATGCTCCGGACCGAATAGTTACCTCCTTTTCTTTCTCTGGCGCATATTAGCTTAGCAGCGCTCAAAAGGCCCTGGTTGGTTTGTTTGGCTTCCTCTCTTAGGCCACACTTTCCTTACCTTACTCCCGCAACACTCCCACTCCAAGCTACGCCTGCTGAGCAAGATGCATTGCGATTTCCTCTTCTGTGGACGCACCTTCGCCTCACTATGACCCGGGACGGGAAGAGAAAGACTTAGATTTTTCCGGCGGGCTTGATAGTAAAGCCAAAGAAAGACGCCCCAAGACAAGGTACAACTGTTGGGAAGGGGACATGATCAATAGAACCTGGCTGGATCCGGGCTGGGATAGTGGCGCCCATTCCTAACCAGTTCTGAAAAGGTTCGCTCATGCTGGAGGTACTAACTGCTTAGTGATCGGTCCGCTAGTTCACGCAAATCCGAAGAAGTTATCACGGACAAGCCACATGCAGGGAAACTTGCACGTGTGGTTCTGGCCGGGCTTTCCTTCGGTATCTAATAACCTTGCTTCTACTCGCCGCTGGCGCACCTCTCCTAACTATTGCCCATTTATTCTGGAATAATTTTTTTAGGAGGGACAATTTTACATATTTCTACCAAATCCTTCTATTATTAAGTACGGCTGGTACCATTTCGATGTGTTTCAATTCTTTCAAAAAAGAGAGGTTTGATGCTTCTGAATTCATTGTATTAATTCCACTTCCTACTCGCAGTATGCTCTTAATGATCCCGGCTCATGATTTAATTGCCATGTATTTAGCTATTGAGCTTCAAAGTTTATGTTTTTATGTGATCGCAGCATCAAAAAGAAAGTCTGAATTTTCCACGGAAGCCGGCTCAAAATATTTGATCTTAGGTGCATTTCCCTCTGGAATATTATTGTTCGGGTGCGACCAGACTACTACCGATCAATTTTTTGAAACTTCTTTACAGACTTGTAGAGACCCTCTATGTAGTTGTAATTCTAGGGCAATCGATCTACTTTTCCCATAGCCCTAAGGCTGTGTCTCGATCTCCTACGAGCGAAAGATAAGATACGGGGGAGGGGTCCTATGGTATGGGTCTTCGACCCTTGGTCTAATTCCACGACGGACAGTCGGCGTGGCATAAAGTGAAGATTGGGGGGAATAGAGTGAAATCCCCGTCTGGGGTATTCCGAAGGTGTAACCTAGGCAACGAAAAAGGGGCCCGATACTTCAACTAAAGGAGCGACCTGTTGGTTCACCAAACCCCGACCTAGTGTCACACGTTCTCCAGGTCCGAAGGGATCCAGTGCCCAACTACCGACTCCTCCCGGAATTGCATTATCGGAGCCGAGCCAGGAATAGCCGTTAGTGGACACCTACCACTTTTCACCGGTTAGAGAGGCCCTCTTTAATACATTAAGAAAATATGTTCACAGGGGCCAGAAAGACTCGGTCATAGGAACTTAGACCACCTACGCGCTGGTAAACGAAAACCACCTCGACCGGATCTACCGAACGAAGAAGGCCACCCCGTCGAAAGAATTAACATGCCAAAAAGGCCACCAGCTTTCCCCCAAAAAAGGGAAGATCCGCAGCTTACTGCTCACGGAAACATCCGACCTTATGGTCAAGTCGTCCGCCTATCTTTCTGATCTCATTCGTTTTCTGCATAAAAAGTCATATTTCTTGGTGTAGATATCTCTCTTTGCAAATAGAGATACCGAGCCCCCCCAACCTACTAGTTGTTGGTTTGGTGGGGGAAAGAAGAGTGGGGAATGTGGGCTTCTTTCACAGTGCATACCTCTCTTTCTCTTCTTTCTCGCTCTGTTCTGGAAACTAACTACTTCTCCGGAAGCAACGTCAACAACTTATGCAAGAAAACTCCTCCTTTCGTAACTACTTTTCGGTAGAAATACGGACTTCTTCCTATCAAACTGCTTTTGCCCAGCAATAATAGGCAAGACTTGATTCGGGTCAATACAATACTCTTCTTCGAACTTGCAAGCTTGGGACACAAGCGTAAACTGAAAAAGAAGTAAGACTAGGTACACTGCTAAACATAAGTATAAAGAGGTGGAAGGCCGGCTGTGCTTGTGCTCACCTACAGGTCTGTCCTAGCATACAGTATAGAAAAAGACTGTCTCTTATTTGTGATTTGTCTGAATCAGCGTATATTAACTAATACTACTTTATCCAGTCAATAATTAATTGAAAGGTCGTCTTTAATTAAAAAGTGCATAAGCAAGCAAGGAACGGAAGGCATGCTAACTACACTACTAGAGTCAAGAAATAAAACTACACTACAAACCAAACTACTTGAGTAAGAATCTATTCTTTTTGCTTATTCGTAAGCGCATGAAGAAACTTATTTCACTCTAGCAATGAGCATAAATAGTTGACAACATAGTTGTATTAATCCTCTTCCTACTACATACACGGCTATAATCGTTATATATTCTATTATTTTCTTTAGACTCTTCTTTCTGCATCTCTTTTCTTTCCATTGTGAGTAAAAGGGAACAGCAGTGGCTGAAGTATGTTCATTGTATCATACTGTGGCAGTAGATCCTGGTGTCTTTCTCTCAGCTTTCAGAAGCACCTTTCGTCTCTCGTAGCTGTAAGGAAGGCAAGGAGAAGATCCGCATATTGTCCTTATGGGTCCTCTTTATGATGAGGTTGCTAATAAGTGGGTAAAGTAGTCCCAATGCTTTTTCCCTCGGTAAGGAACACTTATGGCATCTAAGGTACGCAATTTCTTGTGTTCATGTTTAGCTCCTTGAACAACTTTGTATCATTCGATACCACTAAGCAGCGGTTAATCGGACATTCCAGAGAGTGAGAGGTCCTTCGGGAAAGAAGAAGCCTAGCCTAACATTGAAATAAAAGTGCCGTAGAGAGAGATCATTTAGTGATTTGATCTCTCTCTACGAAGTTTGATTTCTCTTTCATAATCAATAGAAGTTCACTCTATGCTCAATTTCCCTGCTATGTGTTTCATTTTAGATTTCTAATTAACGAAACTAGGACCACCAACATTAAGTACTCTTTATTGAACCTGCTACTTTTTGGGCTAGACTCTTAATGGAGGAAGGAGTTGCTACTCCTATAACCAAACTGATCATAAAGCAGTTAACTAACTTATCAATACTGCCACTGCCGAAAGCAAGATGTGAGCGGATTGACTGGTTGGATGGTGTATAAAATCTAAAGGATAGTAGTGGGAAGAAAAAAAGACAAGAAAACGATTGAATGTCAGGCAAAACTGTTCAAATCTAATTAATACCTGAAAACACAAGTACGGAGTTGGAATCAATAACAATTGAATAATACATAATTCTTGCTGCATGCATGTTCACCTGAAGCATTTCTTACCACTTAAGTGAACGAGGGGGATATCAGTATTTTGACTAGCGGCTGTTGTCTAATTATTGAAATAGAAACACTCTTTTTCCAAATGCTATTGCCATTCTCCATCCCTGTCTGTAGCAACGTACTTAGCGCACTAGTTCAATTTCTTCATTAACTCTCAAAAGCAATGAAGAAGAGAGACAGCATTCAAGCTAGCATTGGAGTGATGAGGTATGAGACGATAAAGGTAAAGAGAAGGGCCCGTCATTGGTGCATAACAGATCATTCCTATCTTTCTCGGTGCATAAGCGAGGCTTCGCGGTCGAAGTACCACATAAGCAATAAAGCCAATAGACCTTGAATAGCCTGTACGAAATAACTTATGAAGAGGATTTACTATAGTCTCAAAATCTTGTAAGCAAGTTGGCACAGCGCTTTAAAAAGGGCTGTCTACATTACTGGAAAAAAAACTAGTAAAATCAAAGTAGGGGCCACATAGACTATTCTGAGGTGGTATGCTAAATCCATGATCAACTGATGTAGCTAGTGTGACTAAAGCTGCAGCTATTGGCTTAACAGGTTCTAAACTCTCCCACCCGATAAAGGAATTGAAAGACTACCCCGGGCCATGTAGATTATTCCCTTCCGCGGACATTCTTTTATAGTCTAGAAGGAAAGTAGCAAAGCCGAACGCAAATACACATGCTAATTGCGTCGACTTCTACTCATCTCTGCTCCGGCTATCTTTTTTACCTGGCTATCAGAGAATAAACCCTTGTAAACACCTATCCAAACATGCTTCTCCCTATACTCCGGCTAGCTCTGCTATTCTTGGCTGACCTCTAAGTGATAAATTGGAATAGGAATCCGGATACCCTAAGAAAGGGATTCCTTCACAGGTAGGTTTAGGAATAGAAGAAAGAAAACCTTGGAATAGCTAATATGACTCAGTGACTATACAAGCACCGGAATGCATATTTCAACCAAGCACCAGATTTGCTAGGTAGAGGTTTGTACACCGGAATAATAGTCACGGAGAAGCAAGCTACTGTGAATAGAAAATAGGCATAGGTTTTGTTCCAAGTATCCATGACCTGTAGATAGAGGCCCACTTTATGTTGGATACTCCGAATAAAAGAAGAAGTAGTTACCTAATCATAGGTCTATACCTCAGATCTCCTTGCGTAGAGGTTAAGGCCTGACTGATTACTGAAATGTAGTTTGACTAACATTTCCTCATCACCTGTCGTCTGCTTCATCTGCAGATCGAATTCATTCCCCAGAGTTCTGACTTATAGGCTTTCTACCCAAGCTGTCCAATAGAATAGCTGCTTCTTCTAAATTGGATAGAGAAAGGGAAAGGGGCGTAGAAAGCCCAAAATCTAGTGCCTGAGAAAGAGGGAATGGCATTGAGGCTTCATCCTTGGAAGAAGACGGGAGTGCTACTAGGGACGAACAGAGTTCTGGGGCCAGAGGAAAGAGAACAAAAGGTAGAATATGCGGGTTATCGTAGAATCTCTGAGTGGCGATGCCCTCTACTACCTAATACTAAAAGAAGGGGACTTTTTTTATTAAAGACGGAGAGGAGGGAAAGCACATAAGCAGTCACGCTAGCACGCAAGTAAGCTAGGCAACTGCTCTCCTTTCAGCTAGGCACACAAGGAGGAATCCGGATGAGGCGCGAAGCGATCAAGTAAGTAGCTTCCTCGACACACCAACTGGAACAATTTATCAATGCCTTCCCGTTGCTATTTCTTTTCGCACGCCTCGCCTCATACGGAGTACCTGATATCATCTACCACTCTTTCCAATCTTGCCCTCAGTGAACTGGTCGACTCAAAATCCGCCCCAGCTTTACCATCGGCCTTCGATTTCATTTCTTCACTTTTATAGAGCTTTTCCTTTTACCTAATGCCGGCTACCGACAACTCTTGCTATCCAATCCTGACCCAATGTACTCCATACTGAGGGGTATGGCGCATACCCATACCCATGACCAACCAGTAAGGTGTTCCCTAGTGAACTTAATTTCTGGGAACATCAATAGAAAAATGACTGTGCACTCTAATTTGGTAGAGAAATATATGACAACATTGTTTAGCTGTCTGTACTCTGACTCTGCATTCAAATGGGGGTCAAAATGCTTGGTGTCCAACCAGATATCCACAGAGAATAGTCAGTATTTGTTTACCATTTTATAGTACATATTTATAAACCAATTGCATCTCTGGTAACTCTGAAATTACTTGAATCAGTATTGCTATGAGATCCCCTCTCCAGTACTGCATGTTCCCTTGCCGCTCCAGTTGGTTTACTCCTAGAGACATGATTAGTACCACCAGAGCTTGAATCAATCATTCCATCCCCAACTCCTCATCAGAAACAAAAGGGTCTATTTCAATAAGCCTCCACCTATGAACCAAACCATGTTCTTTCTCCAGAGACCCCTCCATTACTACCTCCCCCAGGACATGTCCAGTTCAATTACCATCTATATTCAAAGCACCCGTAAAATCTTGGAGTGGTATCAAAGTAGGATCATCGTTAATCACTTATGTATGCCTACAAACAATATGCTAACTATATATAAGACACCAAGGGTTACAAGTATAGTTACTTTTTGGAGATGTTATTCTCAAGTGCATTGAGTGAAAGCTGTAATTCACTCCTCCTGGGTCCATTGACTTTTAATGATTTTTCAATTTCCCCAAAAGAATAGATGGAGATTCATGCTAATAAAGAATAGCTAAGGAAAAGAAAGGATTGAGGCAAAAGCTCCACATCCCGTGTAAAGAAGTCAGAAAATCTTGATGAGTTTTTAGAATGGAAGCTTCTGACTTGAGATTTCTTTAGTCAGGGAGGAGCTTAGAGCCCACAGAAATTTTCACAAGAATCCTATTTCTCAGCTAAAGACCCCACTCCATCAAAGAACTTATACTAGGTTAAGCCCAGAGTATGCAAAACTTCTCCTTTACTACGGTAAGTATGCTATTAAAAGCTTCTAGGATGAAGCAGACGCCACCTCACTATCGACCCATTCTCCTACGTCAATGTAGCTCTTAACCCTTTTTCTCCCTCTTGTTAGTCTTCCATTCTGTCTTAGATTTTAGTACCTGTGCTTGAAATAAGCACAACATGAAGTTCCGGCCGCTGTGTGAAAGCAACAAAAGGCCGCCCCAACAAACCAGTGCCAGATCAATTCAATTACTGCTTCAAATAACCACAGGTACAAAGAGCAAAGTACCTGTTACAGATGATCAACACTCCTCATATACAATGTCTGGTTCAGCAGAGTAAGCAAGACTATTGCATAAGCCTTATCTACCTCAGATTTCTCGTCCTACATGAGTCCAGCGGCACACCGGGCTTCAGTTACAGTAGGTTGTGACCCTTCTCTTTCTATTTCTATTTCACCCATAAGTAGAGTGTAGCGAAGTCACCTCCATTCTCGATTTCTATTGCGACAGAGGGAGGTAATATCATAATCGAGAGAAAATCACGATTAGACTCAGTCCGGATAAAAGAATCCAATTCGAAGTTAGTCTTGGGATAAAGGCTTCTTTCCTTTGCTGAATCAGGAATAGCCGACTCCAAGTAAATGCTTTTCCTAGCTCAAAGGCAATGACTAGTAGATCCGGGGGTACCTAGAAAGCGAACAAATGTTCCCATGGTCATGATTGTTGACTAAACTGCCCTTTCTCTGATTCCCCTTGCCGACTTTGAACGAATTCATGCTTTATTGAATTCAGTAGAACAAACACAAACAACTTTAAGTGCCTTTCGGTTCTTTTGGTTCAAAACTAGCATTTTTGCCAACGGATAAAGAATTCGATGCCCCTGGATTTACGGATGGACCTACTTATCATTCCAAGTAAGGGGGAAGCAAAAGTTCAGAGATGGGATGCCGATCTGAAACCTGCTATCTTTCCACTTCTATCGCTTCCTAATAGGGCTGGGTTGTGGGATGAATAATCGTATCCCCCCCTGAGGTTTCAAAGCTCTTTAACAGAGCTGTACAAAGGAAGTCTGCACCTTCCCACTTATCCGGACAAGGCAACAACTGCTTTTCGTGCTGACCCAGAGGAGTATGCACGGGAGTCGACCGGACCAGAACCGCTTTCTTTCCTGCCAAAGTACCGCTTTAAGAATACAGTAGTGGAAGACCTGTGAAGACTTCTTCTCGATCAAAACTCGTAGAGAAATCAGAACAGTTGAAGGAAGGGACACCCCTGATAATTGAATTCACTTTATTTTCTTCCGCAAAAATCCTGGGGTGATAAATTTCGAATCAACTCTTATCTTGCCCGAAGGGTTTTTCCACCCACTTTCCCGGTTGACTGAGCAATAAGGAAACGTTTCACTGAACAGCACCTAGACCCGCAACTAGTAGCGAGCTTCCATTCGTATCTGGTGGTAGCCTGCGCGCAAGTCAAGCTTACAGAATTCCTGCCGGGGCGCCTTCTTTCTTATGCCAGCCAAGTAGCAATCTAAAAACCAATCAATCTTCCTTACACTACGACAATTCACTTGAACTACCAACATCATGAGTGACCCAGGCCGGCCGTATATGCGTCATTTCTCCTCATCCTTGTCTCTACTTGTTAATTGCTCGCAGCCCGTAGTGGGCCTTGAGTAGGATTTAAGCACGGGTTTCGAACCGTCTACTTTTCCTTATCCTTATGGGAATTTAAGAGAGAGATCACTCCACTGAGTAACCGAGAGAGAAGATTCAGGCAACTCGGCGATTGAAGAAAGTGACTACTTTCGCTCATAGCTGGATAGAACTAGTACGAAAATAGACCTAAAAAAAGAGCCTTTCCCAAGCTAAATGCTATTTTCTCTTTTTTCTGTCTGCTAAAGGTATCAAGTAGTTTTAGATCACAGGAGCCGGGTTCAAGCTAAAAAGACAACTATAGCAATGCAGGATTCAGGCAAGTATGCCGTACCCTATGGTTAAAAAATGAGGCAACGAACCACCAATCCATACGATGCCCCGCAAGAAACAACGCTTAAGACGCTATTGGACCGCGTAAGCTATTATTCGAAGCTTATTAATTTCTTTACTTCGTTCAAGGCATGACCGCGTGATAGGTGTCCTTTTCCCCACTACTCGAAGAAAGAAGAGTTACATCTGAGTTCCGATTTCATGATATGACAAACAAATCTTACTTTTTCTATTCCAAGCTGACCCATAACCTTGGACCGATAGGAAGATCCGATGACCCGCATCCTACAACTCAAGAAAGTATTTGTAACACCCGAGGCAATGAACCGGGAAGAGGAGTTTCCATTCATATTTTAACGGAGTTTGGAAAAGCGAGGGACGATCCAGGATCGACTGCTATCTGAAGAAGTAGAGTGGACATGGATCTTTGATTACCCATTTGGCGTCTGCCATTGAGCTTCTGATAGCCCTACTTTGTGTCTTTAGCGTTTCCTTATTCATGTATCAATGTCTATTTCTTTTGTATGATACTGATTTGCAATCTGATCTAACTCCTTGCCAATCGAAATTGTTAAGTATGTTTTTTCCCTTTCGAGAAATTGGTGACAGTACCAATGCCCGAAATAGCGGGCTGGTACCAAATGGTCAAATGCCTCTGGGGTTTTCCCTTCTCTTCAGCTCGTCTCCGGTTTTCAACCGATGTGTTGTGGCATGAAACAGTGTAACATGCAGCGCTTAGATGCCCTTGCTAAGCATTCATCTAATACTCTCCCCGGGGGTTGTTAAGCGAGCTATTCCTTCAATAATGCTTGATCCACCTTTAGGGCCTAAGACTCTTATTAATCCATGGCTCACAAGGTTTGCTGACCTATACTAACTAGAATGCGGCTGGTCATATGCCTCTAGGATTGATAACACCTATATTTTGCCTATATCTAGAAATGTAAATATCTAATACAATAGACTTCTAGGTTTAATTCATCAGAGTGTGTTAAGGCGTTCTGGGTTGAGGTACTATAAGGCCTATATATATCCTTTTGGTGTAAATTCGGAGGAGAAACCATTTCAATTAATATACTGCATTGAATTCCATATCTGTTGAAAATGATATGCATGGGATTGACGCAGGATAGAGTTGGCCTTGCTAGAAGCCTACTTTTCTTTGAGAAGAGCTTATAACTCGCTTTTTACTACCTCATGCGTATAATCGCGAGCCCTACTCCAAATAGAGGGGAAATCGACATTTCTTTAATAGAAAGAAGCTTATCCTGATGTGGAAGTCTAGTGCTGAAACATAAACAGAAAGGTTACCATGGCCTAATTCCTAGCTTGTAGAAGAGAAAGAAAGCATTTCCTACACTGGCATTTCATAAATAGAGCTGCTTATTTTAGTGGGAAACGAACCTACGTGCTTAGAACTCAAATACAAATGATTCGAGATTTCAAAATCCATTGAGAGAAAAGGGAAAGGAAGAGCGACTGGAGTGAAACTATTGGTAGGCAGAGGTGTAGAGTCAAAGGAGGAGCCACCATAGTTCAAAGCCCACAGACAGGTAAGGTTGAATGCAGTTGCGAAGCAGGCAGAGTGAATTCAAGGGTCTGCCCTTTAGACTAGACGAAATGCCACCTACAGTTTTGAATGACGCTAAGTCAGCCCGTATAGTAACCACCCACCAATCAAAATTCTGAATAGGCCTTACCACCGCCCTATTTTCCTTTCCAACTCTCATAAGCTAAACTCTTGAGATAGCACAGCCAAAGAAAGTAAATTTAGCTTCACTCGTTCTTATGAAAAGTCTTAATCATCCCTGTGCTATATGCAAAGGGCCGTCGTGCTAGAAAATGCCAGAGAAATTCAAAGCCCCGTACTTCCAGGGAGTTTCCCGCGTTTCAATGGGACTCCGGGATGAGAGAGCAGTACAAGGAACAATCTCTTTCTAAGGAATAGGCGGTATTCCATAATTAAATAGTTCAGTTAGAGTGGATTTTAAAAAGCTACAGCAGATCGATAGTTGCTAATTTAAGCTAAGTCAACTCCACTACGGAATCTAGCCCTCCATAAGAGGGTATTCCCCAATGAGACAAGTAGTTTAGAGAAGGGAACTCGTATCTGAAGATTGTAATCCCGGATTCCAGAAGTCTATTCTTTCATTCGTATTTGAGTTTTCCTACTTCACTAATCTGATTTCGCTGATTGAGGAATCTCTAAAGGAATTGATTTTAAGAGACAGACCTTAGATGGCGAGGCTATAACAATTGGTATTGGCTTCAGTGTCAGCAAAGTAAGGGGATCAAGGAAATCAGGAACGAACGCAGCACTGCATGCTCTTTTAATTTTGTAGTGGAGCTAGAGTAACAAGCCCAGGGAATTATTCTATCAGTTCGATAAGCAAGCCTAGGCATAAAAGGAAATGAATCTAAACGTAAGGCCTTTCCTTTTTGCCTTCGAGAAGTTATATACCTTTTCTCCTAGCAGCAATGAGGAATGCGCGTTACGTTATAAGGCTTTAGGCTTGGAGCTCTTGGAGTTGCTTTGTTTTGCTTATTCCTAGCTCAGTCAGCTGTCCAGTAACTAAACCTATTAGGGAATACGCTAACTAACCACTTGTGAAATTTACTCATCAGTGGTAACCAATGACAATTGCCTTACGCCATACCAATCATTATCCCGGTAATGGAGCAGCGTCACTGGTCGGTTTAGCGTGAGTACCTTCCGCACAGTACTCGATAGAGATTCCTGCGCCTAGCATTTCGCGGGAACAGTCTACCAACCATTGTCTTCCTCGTCCCTTTGAAGCTCAAACTTTGGCCAGTACCACTCGGACAATATTTTTATATATTTATAGGGGTACATCGCCTCTTGGTTGGTTTATGAAAGGAAGGCTGGCTGGATTTGGCTAAATGTACTTTTTCTAGC